>OY856186.1:19966521-20110795 GCA_963693315.1 Diogma glabrata | reverse complement strand
TAAATCGAATAACGCGCCTAGAAATGGCAGCATATTTACTGGATATTTTTGTTTTATATGGAAAAATGGCGATTGTCGATGTTTTTATGATTTATGGCCAGTTTCGTGCAGTAATCTTCTAATTTTGACTAATTTTGATTACATTGACATCCAGGACCATCCTTTCCGCATATTTTTACAATATTTTTTTTTGACAAAAATTTTTCAAAATAAGAAAGGGGTTAACCTATGCTTTTTGAGATCCAGAAAAACGAAGTGTCAGAAATGTTGAAGAATGATATATATTCTGAAAGGGGAGACCAAAACATGCACCGCTACTAAAGTTTGAGCTAAATCGAACAACGCGTCTAGAAATGGCAGCATATTTACTGGATATTTTTGTTTTATATGGAAAAATGGCGATTGTCGATGTTTTTATGATTTATGGCCAGTTTCGTGCAGTAATCTTCTAATTTTGACTAATTTTGATTACATTGACTTCCAGACCATCCTTTCCGCATATTTTTACAATATTTTTTTTTGACAAAAATTTTTCAAAATAAGAAAGGGGGTTAACCTATGCTTTTTGAGATCCAGAAAAACGAAGTGTCAGAAATGTTGAAGAATGATATATATTCTGAAAGGGGAGACCAAAACATGCACCGCTACTAAAGTTTGAGCTAAATCGAATAACGCGCCTAGAAATGGCAGCATATTTACTGGATATTTTTGTTTTATATGGAAAAATGGCGATTGTCGATGTTTTTATGATTTATGGCCAGTTTCGTGCAGTAATCTTCTAATTTTGACTAATTTTGATTACATTGACTTCCAGACCATCCTTTCCGCATATTTTTACAATATTTTTTTTTGACAAAAATTTTTCAAAATAAGAAAGGGGTTAACCTATGCTTTTTGAGATCCAGAAAAACGAAGTGTCAGAAATGTTGAAGAATGATATATATTCTGAAAGGGGAGACCAAAACATGCACCGCTACTAAAGTTTGAGCTAAATCGAATAACGCGCCTAGAAATGGCAGCATATTTACTGGATATTTTTGTTTTATATGGAAAAATGGCGATTGTCGATGTTTTTATGATTTATGGCCAGTTTCGTGCAGTAATCTTCTAATTTTGACTAATTTTGATTACATTGACTTCCAGACCATCCTTTCCGCATGTTTTTACAATATTTTTTTTTGACAAAAATTTTTCAAAATAAGAAAGGGGTTAACCTATGCTTTTTGAGATCCAGAAAAACGAAGTGTCAGAAATGTTGAAGAATGATATATATTCTGAAAGGGGAGACCAAAACATGCACCGCTACTAAAGTTTGAGCTAAATCGAATAACGCGCCTAGAAATGGCAGCATATTTACTGGATATTTTTGTTTTATATGGAAAAATGGCGATTGTCGATGTTTTTATGATTTATGGCCAGTTTCGTGCAGTAATCTTCTAATTTTGACTAATTTTGATTACATTGACATCCAGACCATCCTTTCCGCATATTTTTACAATATTTTTTTTTGACAAAAATTTTTCAAAATAAGAAAGGGGTTACCTATGCTTTTTGAGATCCAGAAAAACGAAGTGTCAGAAATGTTGAAGAATGATATATATTCTGAAAGGGGAGACCAAAACATGCACCGCTACTAAAGTTTGAGCTAAATCGAATAACGCGCCTAGAAATGGCAGCATATTTACTGGATATTTTTGTTTTATATGGAAAAATGGCGATTGTCGATGTTTTTATGATTTATGGCCAGTTTCGTGCAGTAATCTTCTAATTTTGACTAATTTTGATTACATTGACATCCAGACCATCCTTTCCGCATATTTTTACAATATTTTTTTTTGACAAAAATTTTTCAAAATAAGAAAGGGGTTAACCTATGCTTTTTGAGATCCAGAAAAACGAAGTGTCAGAAATGTTGAAGAATGATATATATTCTGAAAGGGGAGACCAAAACATGCACCGCTACTAAAGTTTGAGCTAAATCGAACAACGCGTCTAGAAATGGCAGCATATTTACTGGATATTTTTGTTTTATATGGAAAAATGGCGATTGTCGATGTTTTTATGATTTATGGCCAGTTTCGTGCAGTAATCTTCTAATTTTGACTAATTTTGATTACATTGACATCCAGACCATCCTTTCCGCATATTTTTACAATATTTTTTTTTGACAAAAATTTTTCAAAATAAGAAAGGGGTTAACCTATGCTTTTTGAGATCCAGAAAAACGAAGTGTCAGAAATGTTGAAGAATGATATATATTCTGAAAGGGGAGACCAAAACATGCACCGCTACTAAAGTTTGAGCTAAATCGAACAACGCGTCTAGAAATGGCAGCATATTTACTGGATATTTTTGTTTTATATGGAAAAATGGCGATTGTCGATGTTTTTATGATTTATGGCCAGTTTCGTGCAGTAATCTTCTAATTTTGACTAATTTTGATTACATTGACATCCAGACCATCCTTTCCGCATATTTTTACAATATTTTTTTTTGGCAAAAATTTTTCAAAATAAGAAAGGGGTTAACCTATGCTTTTTGAGATCCAGAAAAACGAAGTGTCAGAAATGTTGAAGAATGATATATATTCTGAAAGGGGAGACCAAAACATGCACCGCTACTAAAGTTTGAGCTAAATCGAATAACGCGCCTAGAAATGGCAGCATATTTACTGGATATTTTTGTTTTATATGGAAAAATGGCGATTGTCGATGTTTTTATGATTTATGGCCAGTTTCGTGCAGTAATCTTCTAATTTTGACTAATTTTGATTACATTGACATCCAGACCATCCTTTCCGCATATTTTTACAATATTTTTTTTTGACAAAAATTTTTCAAAATAAGAAAGGGGTTAACCTATGCTTTTTGAGATCCAGAAAAACGAAGTGTCAGAAATGTTGAAGAATGATATATATTCTGAAAGGGGAGACCAAAACATGCACCGCTACTAAAGTTTGAGCTAAATCGAACAACGCGTCTAGAAATGGCAGCATATTTACTGGATATTTTTGTTTTATATGGAAAAATGGCGATTGTCGATGTTTTTATGATTTATGGCCAGTTTCGTGCAGTAATCTTCTAATTTTGACTAATTTTGATTACATTGACATCCAGACCATCCTTTCCGCATATTTTTACAATATTTTTTTTTGACAAAAATTTTTCAAAATAAGAAAGGGGTTAACCTATGCTTTTTGAGATCCAGAAAAACGAAGTGTCAGAAATGTTGAAGAATGATATATATTCTGAAAGGGGAGACCAAAACATGCACCGCTACTAAAGTTTGAGCTAAATCGAATAACGCGCCTAGAAATGGCAGCATATTTACTGGATATTTTTGTTTTATATGGAAAAATGGCGATTGTCGATGTTTTTATGATTTATGGCCAGTTTCGTGCAGTAATCTTCTAATTTTGACTAATTTTGATTACATTGACATCCAGACCATCCTTTCCGCATATTTTTACAATATTTTTTTTTTTACAAAAATTTTTCAAAATAAGAAAGGGGTTAACCTATGCTTTTTGAGATCCAGAAAAACGAAGTGTCAGAAATGTTGAAGAATGATATATATTCTGAAAGGGGAGACCAAAACATGCACCGCTACTAAAGTTTGAGCTAAATCGAATAACGCGCCTAGAAATGGCAGCATATTTACTGGATATTTTTGTTTTATATGGAAAAATGGCGATTGTCGATGTTTTTATGATTTATGGCCAGTTTCGTGCAGTAATCTTCTAATTTTGACTAATTTTGATTACATTGACATCCAGACCATCCTTTCCGCATATTTTTACAATATTTTTTTTTGGCAAAAATTTTTCAAAATAAGAAAGGGGTTAACCTATGCTTTTTGAGATCCAGAAAAACGAAGTGTCAGAAATGTTGAAGAATGATATATATTCTGAAAGGGGAGACCAAAACATGCACCGCTACTAAAGTTTGAGCTAAATCGAACAACGCGTCTAGAAATGGCAGCATATTTACTGGATATTTTTGTTTTATATGGAAAAATGGCGATTGTCGATGTTTTTATGATTTATGGCCAGTTTCGTGCAGTAATCTTCTAATTTTGACTAATTTTGATTACATTGACATCCAGACCATCCTTTCCGCATATTTTTACAATATTTTTTTTTGGCAAAAATTTTTCAAAATAAGAAAGGGGTTAACCTATGCTTTTTGAGATCCAGAAAAACGAAGTGTCAGAAATGTTGAAGAATGATATATATTCTGAAAGGGGAGACCAAAACATGCACCGCTACTAAAGTTTGAGCTAAATCGAACAACGCGTCTAGAAATGGCAGCATATTTACTGGATATTTTTGTTTTATATGGAAAAATGGCGATTGTCGATGTTTTTATGATTTATGGCCAGTTTCGTGCAGTAATCTTCTAATTTTGACTAATTTTGATTACATTGACATCCAGACCATCCTTTCCGCATATTTTTACAATATTTTTTTTGACAAAAATTTTTCAAAATAAGAAAGGGGTTAACCTATGCTTTTTGAGATCCAGAAAAACGAAGTGTCAGAAATGTTGAAGAATGATATATATTCTGAAAGGGGAGACCAAAACATGCACCGCTACTAAAGTTTGAGCTAAATCGAACAACGCGTCTAGAAATGGCAGCATATTTACTGGATATTTTTGTTTTATATGGAAAAATGGCGATTGTCGATGTTTTTATGATTTATGGCCAGTTTCGTGCAGTAATCTTCTAATTTTGACTAATTTTGATTACATTGACATCCAGACCATCCTTTCCGCATATTTTTACAATATTTTTTTTGACAAAAATTTTTCAAAATAAGAAAGGGGTTAACCTATGCTTTTTGAGATCCAGAAAAACGAAGTGTCAGAAATGTTGAAGAATGATATATATTCTGAAAGGGGAGACCAAAACATGCACCGCTACTAAAGTTTGAGCTAAATCGAATAACGCGCCTAGAAATGGCAGCATATTTACTGGATATTTTTGTTTTATATGGAAAAATGGCGATTGTCGATGTTTTTATGATTTATGGCCAGTTTCGTGCAGTAATCTTCTAATTTTGACTAATTTTGATTACATTGACATCCAGACCATCCTTTCCGCATATTTTTACAATATTTTTTTTTGGCAAAAATTTTTCAAAATAAGAAAGGGGTTAACCTATGCTTTTTGAGATCCAGAAAAACGAAGTGTCAGAAATGTTGAAGAATGATATATATTCTGAAAGGGGAGACCAAAACATGCACCGCTACTAAAGTTTGAGCTAAATCGAACAACGCGTCTAGAAATGGCAGCATATTTACTGGATATTTTTGTTTTATATGGAAAAATGGCGATTGTCGATGTTTTTATGATTTATGGCCAGTTTCGTGCAGTAATCTTCTAATTTTGACTAATTTTGATTACATTGACATCCAGACCATCCTTTCCGCATATTTTTACAATATTTTTTTTTGGCAAAAATTTTTCAAAATAAGAAAGGGGTTAACCTATGCTTTTTGAGATCCAGAAAAACGAAGTGTCAGAAATGTTGAAGAATGATATATATTCTGAAAGGGGAGACCAAAACATGCACCGCTACTAAAGTTTGAGCTAAATCGAACAACGCGTCTAGAAATGGCAGCATATTTACTGGATATTTTTGTTTTATATGGAAAAATGGCGATTGTCGATGTTTTTATGATTTATGGCCAGTTTCGTGCAGTAATCTTCTAATTTTGACTAATTTTGATTACATTGACATCCAGACCATCCTTTCCGCATATTTTTACAATATTTTTTTTGACAAAAATTTTTCAAAATAAGAAAGGGGTTAACCTATGCTTTTTGAGATCCAGAAAAACGAAGTGTCAGAAATGTTGAAGAATGATATATATTCTGAAAGGGGAGACCAAAACATGCACCGCTACTAAAGTTTGAGCTAAATTGAACAACGCGTCTAGAAATGGCAGCCTATTTACTGGATATTTTTGTTTTATATGGAAAAATGGCGATTGTCGATGTTTTTATGATTTATGGCCAGTTTCGTGCAGTAATCTTCTAATTTTGACTAATTTTGATTACATTGACATCCAGACCATCCTTTCCGCATATTTTTACAATATTTTTTTTGACAAAAATTTTTCAAAATAAGAAAGGGGTTAACCTATGCTTTTTGAGATCCAGAAAAACGAAGTGTCAGAAATGTTGAAGAATGATATATATTCTGAAAGGGGAGACCAAAACATGCACCGCTACTAAAGTTTGAGCTAAATCGAATAACGCGCCTAGAAATGGCAGCATATTTACTGGATATTTTTGTTTTATATGGAAAAATGGCGATTGTCGATGTTTTTATGATTTATGGCCAGTTTCGTGCAGTAATCTTCTAATTTTGACTAATTTTGATTACATTGACATCCAGACCATCCTTTCCGCATATTTTTACAATATTTTTTTTTGACAAAAATTTTTCAAAATAAGAAAGGGGTTAACCTATGCTTTTTGAGATCCAGAAAAACGAAGTGTCAGAAATGTTGAAGAATGATATATATTCTGAAAGGGGAGACCAAAACATGCACCGCTACTAAAGTTTGAGCTAAATCGAACAACGCGTCTAGAAATGGCAGCATATTTACTGGATATTTTTGTTTTATATGGAAAAATGGCGATTGTCGATGTTTTTATGATTTATGGCCAGTTTCGTGCAGTAATCTTCTAATTTTGACTAATTTTGATTACATTGACTTCCAGACCATCCTTTCCGCATATTTTTACAATATTTTTTTTTGACAAAAATTTTTCAAAATAAGAAAGGGGTTAACCTATGCTTTTTGAGATCCAGAAAAACGAAGTGTCAGAAATGTTGAAGAATGATATATATTCTGAAAGGGGAGACCAAAACATGCACCGCTACTAAAGTTTGAGCTAAATCGAATAACGCGCCTAGAAATGGCAGCATATTTACTGGATATTTTTGTTTTATATGGAAAAATGGCGATTGTCGATGTTTTTATGATTTATGGCCAGTTTCGTGCAGTAATCTTCTAATTTTGACTAATTTTGATTACATTGACTTCCAGACCATCCTTTCCGCATATTTTTACAATATTTTTTTTTGACAAAAATTTTTCAAAATAAGAAAGGGGTTAACCTATGCTTTTTGAGATCCAGAAAAACGAAGTGTCAGAAATGTTGAAGAATGATATATATTCTGAAAGGGGAGACCAAAACATGCACCGCTACTAAAGTTTGAGCTAAATCGAATAACGCGCCTAGAAATGGCAGCATATTTACTGGATATTTTTGTTTTATATGGAAAAATGGCGATTGTCGATGTTTTTATGATTTATGGCCAGTTTCGTGCAGTAATCTTCTAATTTTGACTAATTTTGATTACATTGACTTCCAGACCATCCTTTCCGCATGTTTTTACAATATTTTTTTTTGACAAAAATTTTTCAAAATAAGAAAGGGGTTAACCTATGCTTTTTGAGATCCAGAAAAACGAAGTGTCAGAAATGTTGAAGAATGATATATATTCTGAAAGGGGAGACCAAAACATGCACCGCTACTAAAGTTTGAGCTAAATCGAACAACGCGTCTAGAAATGGCAGCATATTTACTGGATATTTTTGTTTTATATGGAAAAATGGCGATTGTCGATGTTTTTATGATTTATGGCCAGTTTCGTGCAGTAATCTTCTAATTTTGACTAATTTTGATTACATTGACATCCAGACCATCCTTTCCGCATATTTTTACAATATTTTTTTTTGACAAAAATTTTTCAAAATAAGAAAGGGGTTAACCTATGCTTTTTGAGATCCAGAAAAACGAAGTGTCAGAAATGTTGAAGAATGATATATATTCTGAAAGGGGAGACCAAAACATGCACCGCTACTAAAGTTTGAGCTAAATCGAATAACGCGCCTAGAAATGGCAGCATATTTACTGGATATTTTTGTTTTATATGGAAAAATGGCGATTGTCGATGTTTTTATGATTTATGGCCAGTTTCGTGCAGTAATCTTCTAATTTTGACTAATTTTGATTACATTGACATCCAGACCATCCTTTCCGCATATTTTTACAATATTTTTTTTTGACAAAAATTTTTCAAAATAAGAAAGGGGTTAACCTATGCTTTTTGAGATCCAGAAAAACGAAGTGTCAGAAATGTTGAAGAATGATATATATTCTGAAAGGGGAGACCAAAACATGCACCGCTACTAAAGTTTGAGCTAAATCGAACAACGCGTCTAGAAATGGCAGCATATTTACTGGATATTTTTGTTTTATATGGAAAAATGGCGATTGTCGATGTTTTTATGATTTATGGCCAGTTTCGTGCAGTAATCTTCTAATTTTGACTAATTTTGATTACATTGACATCCAGACCATCCTTTCCGCATATTTTTACAATATTTTTTTTTGACAAAAATTTTTCAAAATAAGAAAGGGGTTAACCTATGCTTTTTGAGATCCAGAAAAACGAAGTGTCAGAAATGTTGAAGAATGATATATATTCTGAAAGGGGAGACCAAAACATGCACCGCTACTAAAGTTTGAGCTAAATCGAATAACGCGCCTAGAAATGGCAGCATATTTACTGGATATTTTTGTTTTATATGGAAAAATGGCGATTGTCGATGTTTTTATGATTTATGGCCAGTTTCGTGCAGTAATCTTCTAATTTTGACTAATTTTGATTACATTGACATCCAGACCATCCTTTCCGCATATTTTTACAATATTTTTTTTTTACAAAAATTTTTCAAAATAAGAAAGGGGTTAACCTATGCTTTTTGAGATCCAGAAAAACGAAGTGTCAGAAATGTTGAAGAATGATATATATTCTGAAAGGGGAGACCAAAACATGCACCGCTACTAAAGTTTGAGCTAAATCGAATAACGCGCCTAGAAATGGCAGCATATTTACTGGATATTTTTGTTTTATATGGAAAAATGGCGATTGTCGATGTTTTTATGATTTATGGCCAGTTTCGTGCAGTAATCTTCTAATTTTGACTAATTTTGATTACATTGACATCCAGACCATCCTTTCCGCATATTTTTACAATATTTTTTTTTGGCAAAAATTTTTCAAAATAAGAAAGGGGTTAACCTATGCTTTTTGAGATCCAGAAAAACGAAGTGTCAGAAATGTTGAAGAATGATATATATTCTGAAAGGGGAGACCAAAACATGCACCGCTACTAAAGTTTGAGCTAAATCGAACAACGCGTCTAGAAATGGCAGCATATTTACTGGATATTTTTGTTTTATATGGAAAAATGGCGATTGTCGATGTTTTTATGATTTATGGCCAGTTTCGTGCAGTAATCTTCTAATTTTGACTAATTTTGATTACATTGACATCCAGACCATCCTTTCCGCATATTTTTACAATATTTTTTTTTGACAAAAATTTTTCAAAATAAGAAAGGGGTTAACCTATGCTTTTTGAGATCCAGAAAAACGAAGTGTCAGAAATGTTGAAGAATGATATATATTCTGAAAGGGGAGACCAAAACATGCACCGCTACTAAAGTTTGAGCTAAATCGAATAACGCGCCTAGAAATGGCAGCATATTTACTGGATATTTTTGTTTTATATGGAAAAATGGCGATTGTCGATGTTTTTATGATTTATGGCCAGTTTCGTGCAGTAATCTTCTAATTTTGACTAATTTTGATTACATTGACATCCAGACCATCCTTTCCGCATATTTTTACAATATTTTTTTTTGACAAAAATTTTTCAAAATAAGAAAGGGGTTAACCTATGCTTTTTGAGATCCAGAAAAACGAAGTGTCAGAAATGTTGAAGAATGATATATATTCTGAAAGGGGAGACCAAAACATGCACCGCTACTAAAGTTTGAGCTAAATCGAACAACGCGTCTAGAAATGGCAGCATATTTACTGGATATTTTTGTTTTATATGGAAAAATGGCGATTGTCGATGTTTTTATGATTTATGGCCAGTTTCGTGCAGTAATCTTCTAATTTTGACTAATTTTGATTACATTGACATCCAGACCATCCTTTCCGCATATTTTTACAATATTTTTTTTTGACAAAAATTTTTCAAAATAAGAAAGGGGTTAACCTATGCTTTTTGAGATCCAGAAAAACGAAGTGTCAGAAATGTTGAAGAATGATATATATTCTGAAAGGGGAGACCAAAACATGCACCGCTACTAAAGTTTGAGCTAAATCGAATAACGCGCCTAGAAATGGCAGCATATTTACTGGATATTTTTGTTTTATATGGAAAAATGGCGATTGTCGATGTTTTTATGATTTATGGCCAGTTTCGTGCAGTAATCTTCTAATTTTGACTAATTTTGATTACATTGACATCCAGACCATCCTTTCCGCATATTTTTACAATATTTTTTTTTTACAAAAATTTTTCAAAATAAGAAAGGGGTTAACCTATGCTTTTTGAGATCCAGAAAAACGAAGTGTCAGAAATGTTGAAGAATGATATATATTCTGAAAGGGGAGACCAAAACATGCACCGCTACTAAAGTTTGAGCTAAATCGAATAACGCGCCTAGAAATGGCAGCATATTTACTGGATATTTTTGTTTTATATGGAAAAATGGCGATTGTCGATGTTTTTATGATTTATGGCCAGTTTCGTGCAGTAATCTTCTAATTTTGACTAATTTTGATTACATTGACATCCAGACCATCCTTTCCGCATATTTTTACAATATTTTTTTTTGGCAAAAATTTTTCAAAATAAGAAAGGGGTTAACCTATGCTTTTTGAGATCCAGAAAAACGAAGTGTCAGAAATGTTGAAGAATGATATATATTCTGAAAGGGGAGACCAAAACATGCACCGCTACTAAAGTTTGAGCTAAATCGAACAACGCGTCTAGAAATGGCAGCATATTTACTGGATATTTTTGTTTTATATGGAAAAATGGCGATTGTCGATGTTTTTATGATTTATGGCCAGTTTCGTGCAGTAATCTTCTAATTTTGACTAATTTTGATTACATTGACATCCAGACCATCCTTTCCGCATATTTTTACAATATTTTTTTTTGGCAAAAATTTTTCAAAATAAGAAAGGGGTTAACCTATGCTTTTTGAGATCCAGAAAAACGAAGTGTCAGAAATGTTGAAGAATGATATATATTCTGAAAGGGGAGACCAAAACATGCACCGCTACTAAAGTTTGAGCTAAATCGAACAACGCGTCTAGAAATGGCAGCATATTTACTGGATATTTTTGTTTTATATGGAAAAATGGCGATTGTCGATGTTTTTATGATTTATGGCCAGTTTCGTGCAGTAATCTTCTAATTTTGACTAATTTTGATTACATTGACATCCAGACCATCCTTTCCGCATATTTTTACAATATTTTTTTTGACAAAAATTTTTCAAAATAAGAAAGGGGTTAACCTATGCTTTTTGAGATCCAGAAAAACGAAGTGTCAGAAATGTTGAAGAATGATATATATTCTGAAAGGGGAGACCAAAACATGCACCGCTACTAAAGTTTGAGCTAAATCGAACAACGCGTCTAGAAATGGCAGCATATTTACTGGATATTTTTGTTTTATATGGAAAAATGGCGATTGTCGATGTTTTTATGATTTATGGCCAGTTTCGTGCAGTAATCTTCTAATTTTGACTAATTTTGATTACATTGACATCCAGACCATCCTTTCCGCATATTTTTACAATATTTTTTTTGACAAAAATTTTTCAAAATAAGAAAGGGGTTAACCTATGCTTTTTGAGATCCAGAAAAACGAAGTGTCAGAAATGTTGAAGAATGATATATATTCTGAAAGGGGAGACCAAAACATGCACCGCTACTAAAGTTTGAGCTAAATCGAATAACGCGCCTAGAAATGGCAGCATATTTACTGGATATTTTTGTTTTATATGGAAAAATGGCGATTGTCGATGTTTTTATGATTTATGGCCAGTTTCGTGCAGTAATCTTCTAATTTTGACTAATTTTGATTACATTGACATCCAGACCATCCTTTCCGCATATTTTTACAATATTTTTTTTTGGCAAAAATTTTTCAAAATAAGAAAGGGGTTAACCTATGCTTTTTGAGATCCAGAAAACGAAGTGTCAGAAATGTTGAAGAATGATATATATTCTGAAAGGGGAGACCAAAACATGCACCCGCTACTAAAGTTTGAGCTAAATCGAACAACGCGTCTAGAAATGGCAGCATATTTACTGGATATTTTTGTTTTATATGGAAAAATGGCGATTGTCGATGTTTTTATGATTTATGGCCAGTTTCGTGCAGTAATCTTCTAATTTTGACTAATTTTGATTACATTGACATCCAGACCATCCTTTCCGCATATTTTTACAATATTTTTTTTTGGCAAAAATTTTTCAAAATAAGAAAGGGGTTAACCTATGCTTTTTGAGATCCAGAAAAACGAAGTGTCAGAAATGTTGAAGAATGATATATATTCTGAAAGGGGAGACCAAAACATGCACCGCTACTAAAGTTTGAGCTAAATCGAACAACGCGTCTAGAAATGGCAGCATATTTACTGGATATTTTTGTTTTATATGGAAAAATGGCGATTGTCGATGTTTTTATGATTTATGGCCAGTTTCGTGCAGTAATCTTCTAATTTTGACTAATTTTGATTACATTGACATCCAGACCATCCTTTCCGCATATTTTTACAATATTTTTTTTGACAAAAATTTTTCAAAATAAGAAAGGGGTTAACCTATGCTTTTTGAGATCCAGAAAAACGAAGTGTCAGAAATGTTGAAGAATGATATATATTCTGAAAGGGGAGACCAAAACATGCACCGCTACTAAAGTTTGAGCTAAATCGAACAACGCGTCTAGAAATGGCAGCATATTTACTGGATATTTTTGTTTTATATGGAAAAATGGCGATTGTCGATGTTTTTATGATTTATGGCCAGTTTCGTGCAGTAATCTTCTAATTTTGACTAATTTTGATTACATTGACATCCAGACCATCCTTTCCGCATATTTTTACAATATTTTTTTTTGACAAAAATTTTTCAAAATAAGAAAGGGGTTAACCTATGCTTTTTGAGATCCAGAAAAACGAAGTGTCAGAAATGTTGAAGAATGATATATATTCTGAAAGGGGAGACCAAAACATGCACCGCTACTAAAGTTTGAGCTAAATTGAACAACGCGTCTAGAAATGGCAGCCTATTTACTGGATATTTTTGTTTTATATGGAAAAATGGCGATTGTCGATGTTTTTATGATTTATGGCCAGTTTCGTGCAGTAATCTTCTAATTTTGACTAATTTTGATTACATTGACATCCAGACCATCCTTTCCGCATATTTTTACAATATTTTTTTTGACAAAAATTTTTCAAAATAAGAAAGGGGTTAACCTATGCTTTTTGAGATCCAGAAAAACGAAGTGTCAGAAATGTTGAAGAATGATATATATTCTGAAAGGGGAGACCAAAACATGCACCGCTACTAAAGTTTGAGCTAAATCGAATAACGCGCCTAGAAATGGCAGCATATTTACTGGATATTTTTGTTTTATATGGAAAAATGGCGATTGTCGATGTTTTTATGATTTATGGCCAGTTTCGTGCAGTAATCTTCTAATTTTGACTAATTTTGATTACATTGACATCCAGACCATCCTTTCCGCATATTTTTACAATATTTTTTTTTGACAAAAATTTTTCAAAATAAGAAAGGGGTTAACCTATGCTTTTTGAGATCCAGAAAAACGAAGTGTCAGAAATGTTGAAGAATGATATATATTCTGAAAGGGGAGACCAAAACATGCACCGCTACTAAAGTTTGAGCTAAATCGAACAACGCGTCTAGAAATGGCAGCATATTTACTGGATATTTTTGTTTTATATGGAAAAATGGCGATTGTCGATGTTTTTATGATTTATGGCCAGTTTCGTGCAGTAATCTTCTAATTTTGACTAATTTTGATTACATTGACTTCCAGACCATCCTTTCCGCATATTTTTACAATATTTTTTTTTGACAAAAATTTTTCAAAATAAGAAAGGGGTTAACCTATGCTTTTTGAGATCCAGAAAAACGAAGTGTCAGAAATGTTGAAGAATGATATATATTCTGAAAGGGGAGACCAAAACATGCACCGCTACTAAAGTTTGAGCTAAATCGAATAACGCGCCTAGAAATGGCAGCATATTTACTGGATATTTTTGTTTTATATGGAAAAATGGCGATTGTCGATGTTTTTATGATTTATGGCCAGTTTCGTGCAGTAATCTTCTAATTTTGACTAATTTTGATTACATTGACTTCCAGACCATCCTTTCCGCATGTTTTTACAATATTTTTTTTTGACAAAAATTTTTCAAAATAAGAAAGGGGTTAACCTATGCTTTTTGAGATCCAGAAAAACGAAGTGTCAGAAATGTTGAAGAATGATATATATTCTGAAAGGGGAGACCAAAACATGCACCGCTACTAAAGTTTGAGCTAAATCGAATAACGCGCCTAGAAATGGCAGCATATTTACTGGATATTTTTGTTTTATATGGAAAAATGGCGATTGTCGATGTTTTTATGATTTATGGCCAGTTTCGTGCAGTAATCTTCTAATTTTGACTAATTTTGATTACATTGACATCCAGACCATCCTTTCCGCATATTTTTACAATATTTTTTTTTGACAAAAATTTTTCAAAATAAGAAAGGGGTTAACCTATGCTTTTTGAGATCCAGAAAAACGAAGTGTCAGAAATGTTGAAGAATGATATATATTCTGAAAGGGGAGACCAAAACATGCACCGCTACTAAAGTTTGAGCTAAATCGAATAACGCGCCTAGAAATGGCAGCATATTTACTGGATATTTTTGTTTTATATGGAAAAATGGCGATTGTCGATGTTTTTATGATTTATGGCCAGTTTCGTGCAGTAATCTTCTAATTTTGACTAATTTTGATTACATTGACATCCAGACCATCCTTTCCGCATATTTTTACAATATTTTTTTTTGACAAAAATTTTTCAAAATAAGAAAGGGGTTAACCTATGCTTTTTGAGATCCAGAAAAACGAAGTGTCAGAAATGTTGAAGAATTATATATATTCTGAAAGGGGAGACCAAAACATGCACCGCTACTAAAGTTTGAGCTAAATCGAACAACGCGTCTAGAAATGGCAGCATATTTACTGGATATTTTTGTTTTATATGGAAAAATGGCGATTGTCGATGTTTTTATGATTTATGGCCAGTTTCGTGCAGTAATCTTCTAATTTTGACTAATTTTGATTACATTGACATCCAGACCATCCTTTCCGCATATTTTTACAATATTTTTTTTGACAAAAATTTTTCAAAATAAGAAAGGGGTTAACCTATGCTTTTTGAGATCCAGAAAAACGAAGTGTCAGAAATGTTGAAGAATGATATATATTCTGAAAGGGGAGACAAAAACATGCACCGCTACTAAAGTTTGAGCTAAATCGAACAACGCGTCTAGAAATGGCAGCATATTTACTGGATATTTTTGTTTTATATGGAAAAATGGCGATTGTCGATGTTTTTATGATTTATGGCCAGTTTCGTGCAGTAATCTTCTAATTTTGACTAATTTTGATTACATTGACATCCAGACCATCCTTTCCGCATATTTTTACAATATTTTTTTTTGACAAAAATTTTTCAAAATAAGAAAGGGGTTAACCTATGCTTTTTGAGATCCAGAAAAACGAAGTGTCAGAAATGTTGAAGAATGATATATATTCTGAAAGGGGAGACAAAAACATGCACCGCTACTAAAGTTTGAGCTAAATCGAACAACGCGTCTAGAAATGGCAGCATATTTACTGGATATTTTTGTTTTATATGGAAAAATGGCGATTGTCGATGTTTTTATGATTTATGGCCAGTTTCGTGCAGTAATCTTCTAATTTTGACTAATTTTGATTACATTGACATCCAGACCATCCTTTCCGCATATTTTTACAATATTTTTTTTTGACAAAAATTTTTCAAAATAAGAAAGGGGTTAACCTATGCTTTTTGAGATCCAGAAAAACGAAGTGTCAGAAATGTTGAAGAATGATATATATTCTGAAAGGGGAGACCAAAACATGCACCGCTACTAAAGTTTGAGCTAAATCGAATAACGCGCCTAGAAATGGCAGCATATTTACTGGATATTTTTGTTTTATATGGAAAAATGGCGATTGTCGATGTTTTTATGATTTATGGCCAGTTTCGTGCAGTAATCTTCTAATTTTGACTAATTTTGATTACATTGACATCCAGACCATCCTTTCCGCATATTTTTACAATATTTTTTTTTGACAAAAATTTTTCAAAATAAGAAAGGGGTTAACCTATGCTTTTTGAGATCCAGAAAAACGAAGTGTCAGAAATGTTGAAGAATTATATATATTCTGAAAGGGGAGACCAAAACATGCACCGCTACTAAAGTTTGAGCTAAATCGAACAACGCGTCTAGAAATGGCAGCATATTTACTGGATATTTTTGTTTTATATGGAAAAATGGCGATTGTCGATGTTTTTATGATTTATGGCCAGTTTCGTGCAGTAATCTTCTAATTTTGACTAATTTTGATTACATTGACATCCAGACCATCCTTTCCGCATATTTTTACAATATTTTTTTTTGACAAAAATTTTTCAAAATAAGAAAGGGGTTAACCTATGCTTTTTGAGATCCAGAAAAACGAGGTGTCAGAAATGTTGAAGAATGATATATATTCTGAAAGGGGAGACCAAAACATGCACCGCTACTAAAGTTTGAGCTAAATCGAACAACGCGTCTAGAAATGGCAGCATATTTACTGGATATTTTTGTTTTATATGGAAAAATGGCAATTGTCGATGTTTTTATGATTTATGGCCAGTTTCGTGCAGTAATCTTCTAATTTTGACTAATTTTGATTACATTGACATCCAGACCATCCTTTCCGCATATTTTTACAATATTTTTTTTTGACAAAAATTTTTCAAAATAAGAAAGGGGTTAACCTATGCTTTTTGAGATTCAGAAAAACGAAGTGTCAGAAATGTTGAAGAATGATATATATTCTGAAAGGGGAGACCAAAACATGCACCGCTACTAAAGTTTGAGCTAAATTGAACAACGCGTCTAGAAATGGCAGCATATTTACTGGATATTTTTGTTTTATATGGAAAAATGGCAATTGTCGATGTTTTTATGATTTATGGCCAGTTTCGTGCAGTAATCTTCTAATTTTGACTAATTTTGATTACATTGACATCCAGACCATCCTTTCCGCATATTTTTACAATATTTTTTTTTGACAAAAATTTTTCAAAATAAGCAAGGGGTTAACCTATGCTTTTTGAGATCCAGAAAAACGAAGTGTCAGAAATGTTGAAGAATGATATATATTCTGAAAGGGGAGACCAAAACATGCACCGCTACTAAAGTTTGAGCTAAATCGAACAACGCGTCTAGAAATGGCAGCATATTTACTGGATATTTTTGTTTTATATGGAAAAATGGCGATTGTCGATGTTTTTATGATTGATGGCCAGTTTCGTGCAGTAATCTTCTAATTTTGACTAATTTTGATTACATTGACATCCAGACCATCCTTTCCGCATATTTTTACAATATTTTTTTTTGACAAAAATTTTTCAAAATAAGAAAGGGGTTAACCTATGCTTTTTGAGATCCAGAAAAACGAGGTGTCAGAAATGTTGAAGAATGATATATATTCTGAAAGGGGAGACCAAAACATGCACCGCTACTAAAGTTTGAGCTAAATCGAACAACGCGTCTAGAAATGGCAGCATATTTACTGGATATTTTTGTTTTATATGGAAAAATGGCGATTGTCGATGTTTTTATGATTTATGGCCAGTTTCGTGCAGTAATCTTCTAATTTTGACTAATTTTGATTACATTGACATCCAGACCATCCTTTCCGCATATTTTTACAATATTTTTTTTTGACAAAAATTTTTCAAAATAAGAAAGGGGTTAACCTATGCTTTTTGAGATCCAGAAAAACGAGGTGTCAGAAATGTTGAAGAATGATATATATTCTGAAAGGGGAGACCAAAACATGCACCGCTACTAAAGTTTGAGCTAAATCGAACAACGCGTCTAGAAATGGCAGCATATTTACTGGATATTTTTGTTTTATATGGAAAAATGGCGATTGTCGATGTTTTTATGATTTATGGCCAGTTTCGTGCAGTAATCTTCTAATTTTGACTAATTTTGATTACATTGACATCCAGACCATCCTTTCCGCATATTTTTACAATATTTTTTTTTGACAAAAATTTTTCAAAATAAGCAAGGGGTTAACCTATGCTTTTTGAGATCCAGAAAAACGAAGTGTCAGAAATGTTGAAGAATGATATATATTCTGAAAGGGGAGACCAAAACATGCACCGCTACTAAAGTTTGAGCTAAATCGAACAACGCGTCTAGAAATGGCAGCATATTTACTGGATATTTTTGTTTTATATGGAAAAATGGCGATTGTCGATGTTTTTATGATTTATGGCCAGTTTCGTGCAGTAATCTTCTAATTTTGACTAATTTTGATTACATTGACATCCAGACCATCCTTTCCGCATATTTTTACAATATTTTTTTTTGACAAAAATTTTTCAAAATAAGAAAGGGGTTAACCTATGCTTTTTGAGATCCAGAAAAACGAGGTGTCAGAAATGTTGAAGAATGATATATATTCTGAAAGGGGAGACCAAAACATGCACCGCTACTAAAGTTTGAGCTAAATCGAATAACGCGCCTAGAAATGGCAGCATATTTACTGGATATTTTTGTTTTATATGGAAAAATGGCGATTGTCGATGTTTTTATGATTTATGGCCAGTTTCGTGCAGTAATCTTCTAATTTTGACTAATTTTGATTACATTGACATCCAGACCATCCTTTCCGCATATTTTTACAATATTTTTTTTTGACAAAAATTTTTCAAAATAAGAAAGGGGTTAACCTATGCTTTTTGAGATCCAGAAAAACGAAGTGTCAGAAATGTTGAAGAATGATATATATTCTGAAAGGGGAGACCAAAACATGCACCGCTACTAAAGTTTGAGCTAAATCGAACAACGCGTCTAGAAATGGCAGCATATTTACTGGATATTTTTGTTTTATATGGAAAAATGGCGATTGTCGATGTTTTTATGATTTATGGCCAGTTTCGTGCAGTAATCTTCTAATTTTGACTAATTTTGATTACATTGACATCCAGACCATCCTTTCCGCATATTTTTACAATATTTTTTTTTGACAAAAATTTTTCAAAATAAGCAAGGGGTTAACCTATGCTTTTTGAGATCCAGAAAAACGAAGTGTCAGAAATGTTGAAGAATGATATATATTCTGAAAGGGGAGACCAAAACATGCACCGCTACTAAAGTTTGAGCTAAATCGAATAACGCGCCTAGAAATGGCAGCATATTTACTGGATATTTTTGTTTTATATGGAAAAATGGCGATTGTCGATGTTTTTATGATTTATGGCCAGTTTCGTGCAGTAATCTTCTAATTTTGACTAATTTTGATTACATTGACATCCAGACCATCCTTTCCGCATATTTTTACAATATTTTTTTTTGACAAAAATTTTTCAAAATAAGAAAGGGGTTAACCTATGCTTTTTGAGATCCAGAAAAACGAGGTGTCAGAAATGTTGAAGAATGATATATATTCTGAAAGGGGAGACCAAAACATGCACCGCTACTAAAGTTTGAGCTAAATCGAACAACGCGTCTAGAAATGGCAGCATATTTACTGGATATTTTTGTTTTATATGGAAAAATGGCGATTGTCGATGTTTTTATGATTTATGGCCAGTTTCGTGCAGTAATCTTCTAATTTTGACTAATTTTAATTACATTGACATCCAGACCATCCTTTCCGCATATTTTTACAATATTTTTTTTTGACAAAAATTTTTCAAAATAAGCAAGGGGTTAACCTATGCTTTTTGAGATCCAGAAAAACGAAGTGTCAGAAATGTTGAAGAATGATATATATTCTGAAAGGGGAGACCAAAACATGCACCGCTACTAAAGTTTGAGCTAAATCGAATAACGCGCCTAGAAATGGCAGCATATTTACTGGATATTTTTGTTTTATATGGAAAAATGGCGATTGTCGATGTTTTTATGATTTATGGCCAGTTTCGTGCAGTAATCTTCTAATTTTGACTAATTTTGATTACATTGACATCCAGACCATCCTTTCCGCATATTTTTACAATATTTTTTTTTGACAAAAATTTTTCAAAATAAGAAAGGGGTTAACCTATGCTTTTTGAGATCCAGAAAAACGAAGTGTCAGAAATGTTGAAGAATGATATATATTCTGAAAGGGGAGACCAAAACATGCACCGCTACTAAAGTTTGAGCTAAATCGAACAACGCGTCTAGAAATGGCAGCATATTTACTGGATATTTTTGTTTTATATGGAAAAATGGCGATTGTCGATGTTTTTATGATTTATGGCCAGTTTCGTGCAGTAATCTTCTAATTTTGACTAATTTTGATTACATTGACTTCCAGACCATCCTTTCCGCATATTTTTACAATATTTTTTTTTGACAAAAATTTTTCAAAATAAGAAAGGGGTTAACCTATGCTTTTTGAGATCCAGAAAAACGAAGTGTCAGAAATGTTGAAGAATGATATATATTCTGAAAGGGGAGACCAAAACATGCACCGCTACTAAAGTTTGAGCTAAATCGAATAACGCGCCTAGAAATGGCAGCATATTTACTGGATATTTTTGTTTTATATGGAAAAATGGCGATTGTCGATGTTTTTATGATTTATGGCCAGTTTCGTGCAGTAATCTTCTAATTTTGACTAATTTTGATTACATTGACTTCCAGACCATCCTTTCCGCATGTTTTTACAATATTTTTTTTTGACAAAAATTTTTCAAAATAAGAAAGGGGTTAACCTATGCTTTTTGAGATCCAGAAAAACGAAGTGTCAGAAATGTTGAAGAATGATATATATTCTGAAAGGGGAGACCAAAACATGCACCGCTACTAAAGTTTGAGCTAAATCGAATAACGCGCCTAGAAATGGCAGCATATTTACTGGATATTTTTGTTTTATATGGAAAAATGGCGATTGTCGATGTTTTTATGATTTATGGCCAGTTTCGTGCAGTAATCTTCTAATTTTGACTAATTTTGATTACATTGACTTCCAGACCATCCTTTCCGCATATTTTTACAATATTTTTTTTTGACAAAAATTTTTCAAAATAAGAAAGGGGTTAACCTATGCTTTTTGAGATCCAGAAAAACGAAGTGTCAGAAATGTTGAAGAATGATATATATTCTGAAAGGGGAGACCAAAACATGCACCGCTACTAAAGTTTGAGCTAAATCGAATAACGCGCCTAGAAATGGCAGCATATTTACTGGATATTTTTGTTTTATATGGAAAAATGGCGATTGTCGATGTTTTTATGATTTATGGCCAGTTTCGTGCAGTAATCTTCTAATTTTGACTAATTTTGATTACATTGACATCCAGACCATCCTTTCCGCATATTTTTACAATATTTTTTTTTGACAAAAATTTTTCAAAATAAGAAAGGGGTTAACCTATGCTTTTTGAGATCCAGAAAAACGAAGTGTCAGAAATGTTGAAGAATGATATATATTCTGAAAGGGGAGACAAAAACATGCACCGCTACTAAAGTTTGAGCTAAATCGAACAACGCGTCTAGAAATGGCAGCATATTTACTGGATATTTTTGTTTTATATGGAAAAATGGCGATTGTCGATGTTTTTATGATTTATGGCCAGTTTCGTGCAGTAATCTTCTAATTTTGACTAATTTTGATTACATTGACATCCAGACCATCCTTTCCGCATATTTTTACAATATTTTTTTTTTACAAAAATTTTTCAAAATAAGAAAGGGGTTAACCTATGCTTTTTGAGATCCAGAAAAACGAAGTGTCAGAAATGTTGAAGAATGATATATATTCTGAAAGGGGAGACAAAAACATGCACCGCTACTAAAGTTTGAGCTAAATCGAACAACGCGTCTAGAAATGGCAGCATATTTACTGGATATTTTTGTTTTATATGGAAAAATGGCGATTGTCGATGTTTTTATGATTTATGGCCAGTTTCGTGCAGTAATCTTCTAATTTTGACTAATTTTGATTACATTGACATCCAGACCATCCTTTCCGCATATTTTTACAATATTTTTTTTTGACAAAAATTTTTCAAAATAAGAAAGGGGTTAACCTATGCTTTTTGAGATCCAGAAAAACGAAGTGTCAGAAATGTTGAAGAATGATATATATTCTGAAAGGGGAGACAAAAACATGCACCGCTACTAAAGTTTGAGCTAAATCGAACAACGCGTCTAGAAATGGCAGCATATTTACTGGATATTTTTGTTTTATATGGAAAAATGGCGATTGTCGATGTTTTTATGATTTATGGCCAGTTTCGTGCAGTAATCTTCTAATTTTGACTAATTTTGATTACATTGACATCCAGACCATCCTTTCCGCATATTTTTACAATATTTTTTTTTGACAAAAATTTTTCAAAATAAGAAAGGGGTTAACCTATGCTTTTTGAGATTCAGAAAAACGAAGTGTCAGAAATGTTGAAGAATGATATATATTCTGAAAGGGGAGACCAAAACATGCACCGCTACTAAAGTTTGAGCTAAATTGAACAACGCGTCTAGAAATGGCAGCATATTTACTGGATATTTTTGTTTTATATGGAAAAATGGCAATTGTCGATGTTTTTATGATTTATGGCCAGTTTCGTGCAGTAATCTTCTAATTTTGACTAATTTTGATTACATTGACATCCAGACCATCCTTTCCGCATATTTTTACAATATTTTTTTTTGACAAAAATTTTTCAAAATAAGCAAGGGGTTAACCTATGCTTTTTGAGATCCAGAAAAACGAAGTGTCAGAAATGTTGAAGAATGATATATATTCTGAAAGGGGAGACCAAAACATGCACCGCTACTAAAGTTTGAGCTAAATCGAACAACGCGTCTAGAAATGGCAGCATATTTACTGGATATTTTTGTTTTATATGGAAAAATGGCGATTGTCGATGTTTTTATGATTGATGGCCAGTTTCGTGCAGTAATCTTCTAATTTTGACTAATTTTGATTACATTGACATCCAGACCATCCTTTCCGCATATTTTTACAATATTTTTTTTTGACAAAAATTTTTCAAAATAAGAAAGGGGTTAACCTATGCTTTTTGAGATCCAGAAAAACGAGGTGTCAGAAATGTTGAAGAATGATATATATTCTGAAAGGGGAGACCAAAACATGCACCGCTACTAAAGTTTGAGCTAAATCGAACAACGCGTCTAGAAATGGCAGCATATTTACTGGATATTTTTGTTTTATATGGAAAAATGGCGATTGTCGATGTTTTTATGATTTATGGCCAGTTTCGTGCAGTAATCTTCTAATTTTGACTAATTTTGATTACATTGACATCCAGACCATCCTTTCCGCATATTTTTACAATATTTTTTTTTGACAAAAATTTTTCAAAATAAGAAAGGGGTTAACCTATGCTTTTTGAGATCCAGAAAAACGAGGTGTCAGAAATGTTGAAGAATGATATATATTCTGAAAGGGGAGACCAAAACATGCACCGCTACTAAAGTTTGAGCTAAATCGAACAACGCGTCTAGAAATGGCAGCATATTTACTGGATATTTTTGTTTTATATGGAAAAATGGCGATTGTCGATGTTTTTATGATTTATGGCCAGTTTCGTGCAGTAATCTTCTAATTTTGACTAATTTTGATTACATTGACATCCAGACCATCCTTTCCGCATATTTTTACAATATTTTTTTTTGACAAAAATTTTTCAAAATAAGCAAGGGGTTAACCTATGCTTTTTGAGATCCAGAAAAACGAAGTGTCAGAAATGTTGAAGAATGATATATATTCTGAAAGGGGAGACCAAAACATGCACCGCTACTAAAGTTTGAGCTAAATCGAACAACGCGTCTAGAAATGGCAGCATATTTACTGGATATTTTTGTTTTATATGGAAAAATGGCGATTGTCGATGTTTTTATGATTGATGGCCAGTTTCGTGCAGTAATCTTCTAATTTTGCCTAATTTTGATTACATTGACATCCAGACCATCCTTTCCGCATATTTTTACAATATTTTTTTTTGACAAAAATTTTTCAAAATAAGAAAGGGGTTAACCTATGCTTTTTGAGATCCAGAAAAACGAAGTGTCAGAAATGTTGAAGAATGATATATATTCTGAAAGGGGAGACCAAAACATGCACCGCTACTAAAGTTTGAGCTAAATTGAACAACGCGTCTAGAAATGGCAGCATATTTACTGGATATTTTTGTTTTATATGGAAAAATGGCGATTGTCGATGTTTTTATGATTTATGGCCAGTTTCGTGCAGTAATCTTCTAATTTTGACTAATTTTGATTACATTGACATCCAGACCATCCTTTCCGGATATTTTTACAATATTTTTTTTTGACAAAAATTTTTCAAAATAAGAAAGGGGTTAACCTATGCTTTTTGAGATCCAGAAAAACGAGGTGTCAGAAATGTTGAAGAATGATATATATTCTGAAAGGGGAGACCAAAACATGCACCGCTACTAAAGTTTGAGCTAAATCGAACAACGCGTCTAGAAATGGCAGCATATTTACTGGATATTTTTGTTTTATATGGAAAAATGGCGATTGTCGATGTTTTTATGATTTATGGCCAGTTTCGTGCAGTAATCTTCTAATTTTGACTAATTTTGATTACATTGACATCCAGACCATCCTTTCCGCATATTTTTACAATATTTTTTTTTGACAAAAATTTTTCAAAATAAGAAAGGGGTTAACCTATGCTTTTTGAGATCCAGAAAAACGAGGTGTCAGAAATGTTGAAGAATGATATATATTCTGAAAGGGGAGACCAAAACATGCACCGCTACTAAAGTTTGAGCTAAATCGAACAACGCGTCTAGAAATGGCAGCATATTTACTGGATATTTTTGTTTTATATGGAAAAATGGCGATTGTCGATGTTTTTATGATTTATGGCCAGTTTCGTGCAGTAATCTTCTAATTTTGACTAATTTTGATTACATTGACATCCAGACCATCCTTTCCGCATATTTTTACAATATTTTTTTTTGACAAAAATTTTTCAAAATAAGAAAGGGGTTAACCTATGCTTTTTGAGATCCAGAAAAACGAGGTGTCAGAAATGTTGAAGAATGATATATATTCTGAAAGGGGAGACCAAAACATGCACCGCTACTAAAGTTTGAGCTAAATCGAATAACGCGCCTAGAAATGGCAGCATATTTACTGGATATTTTTGTTTTATATGGAAAAATGGCGATTGTCGATGTTTTTATGATTTATGGCCAGTTTCGTGCAGTAATCTTCTAATTTTGACTAATTTTGATTACATTGACATCCAGACCATCCTTTCCGCATATTTTTACAATATTTTTTTTTGACAAAAATTTTTCAAAATAAGAAAGGGGTTAACCTATGCTTTTTGAGATCCAGAAAAACGAAGTGTCAGAAATGTTGAAGAATGATATATATTCTGAAAGGGGAGACCAAAACATGCACCGCTACTAAAGTTTGAGCTAAATCGAACAACGCGTCTAGAAATGGCAGCATATTTACTGGATATTTTTGTTTTATATGGAAAAATGGCGATTGTCGATGTTTTTATGATTTATGGCCAGTTTCGTGCAGTAATCTTCTAATTTTGACTAATTTTGATTACATTGACATCCAGACCATCCTTTCCGCATATTTTTACAATATTTTTTTTTGACAAAAATTTTTCAAAATAAGCAAGGGGTTAACCTATGCTTTTTGAGATCCAGAAAAACGAAGTGTCAGAAATGTTGAAGAATGATATATATTCTGAAAGGGGAGACCAAAACATGCACCGCTACTAAAGTTTGAGCTAAATCGAATAACGCGCCTAGAAATGGCAGCATATTTACTGGATATTTTTGTTTTATATGGAAAAATGGCGATTGTCGATGTTTTTATGATTTATGGCCAGTTTCGTGCAGTAATCTTCTAATTTTGACTAATTTTGATTACATTGACATCCAGACCATCCTTTCCGCATATTTTTACAATATTTTTTTTTGACAAAAATTTTTCAAAATAAGAAAGGGGTTAACCTATGCTTTTTGAGATCCAGAAAAACGAGGTGTCAGAAATGTTGAAGAATGATATATATTCTGAAAGGGGAGACCAAAACATGCACCGCTACTAAAGTTTGAGCTAAATCGAACAACGCGTCTAGAAATGGCAGCATATTTACTGGATATTTTTGTTTTATATGGAAAAATGGCGATTGTCGATGTTTTTATGATTTATGGCCAGTTTCGTGCAGTAATCTTCTAATTTTGACTAATTTTAATTACATTGACATCCAGACCATCCTTTCCGCATATTTTTACAATATTTTTTTTTGACAAAAATTTTTCAAAATAAGCAAGGGGTTAACCTATGCTTTTTGAGATCCAGAAAAACGAAGTGTCAGAAATGTTGAAGAATGATATATATTCTGAAAGGGGAGACCAAAACATGCACCGCTACTAAAGTTTGAGCTAAATCGAATAACGCGCCTAGAAATGGCAGCATATTTACTGGATATTTTTGTTTTATATGGAAAAATGGCGATTGTCGATGTTTTTATGATTTATGGCCAGTTTCGTGCAGTAATCTTCTAATTTTGACTAATTTTGATTACATTGACATCCAGACCATCCTTTCCGCATATTTTTACAATATTTTTTTTTGACAAAAATTTTTCAAAATAAGAAAGGGGTTAACCTATGCTTTTTGAGATCCAGAAAAACGAAGTGTCAGAAATGTTGAAGAATGATATATATTCTGAAAGGGGAGACCAAAACATGCACCGCTACTAAAGTTTGAGCTAAATCGAACAACGCGTCTAGAAATGGCAGCATATTTACTGGATATTTTTGTTTTATATGGAAAAATGGCGATTGTCGATGTTTTTATGATTTATGGCCAGTTTCGTGCAGTAATCTTCTAATTTTGACTAATTTTGATTACATTGACTTCCAGACCATCCTTTCCGCATATTTTTACAATATTTTTTTTTGACAAAAATTTTTCAAAATAAGAAAGGGGTTAACCTATGCTTTTTGAGATCCAGAAAAACGAAGTGTCAGAAATGTTGAAGAATGATATATATTCTGAAAGGGGAGACCAAAACATGCACCGCTACTAAAGTTTGAGCTAAATCGAATAACGCGCCTAGAAATGGCAGCATATTTACTGGATATTTTTGTTTTATATGGAAAAATGGCGATTGTCGATGTTTTTATGATTTATGGCCAGTTTCGTGCAGTAATCTTCTAATTTTGACTAATTTTGATTACATTGACTTCCAGACCATCCTTTCCGCATGTTTTTACAATATTTTTTTTTGACAAAAATTTTTCAAAATAAGAAAGGGGTTAACCTATGCTTTTTGAGATCCAGAAAAACGAAGTGTCAGAAATGTTGAAGAATGATATATATTCTGAAAGGGGAGACCAAAACATGCACCGCTACTAAAGTTTGAGCTAAATCGAATAACGCGCCTAGAAATGGCAGCATATTTACTGGATATTTTTGTTTTATATGGAAAAATGGCGATTGTCGATGTTTTTATGATTTATGGCCAGTTTCGTGCAGTAATCTTCTAATTTTGACTAATTTTGATTACATTGACTTCCAGACCATCCTTTCCGCATATTTTTACAATATTTTTTTTTGACAAAAATTTTTCAAAATAAGAAAGGGGTTAACCTATGCTTTTTGAGATCCAGAAAAACGAAGTGTCAGAAATGTTGAAGAATGATATATATTCTGAAAGGGGAGACCAAAACATGCACCGCTACTAAAGTTTGAGCTAAATCGAATAACGCGCCTAGAAATGGCAGCATATTTACTGGATATTTTTGTTTTATATGGAAAAATGGCGATTGTCGATGTTTTTATGATTTATGGCCAGTTTCGTGCAGTAATCTTCTAATTTTGACTAATTTTGATTACATTGACATCCAGACCATCCTTTCCGCATATTTTTACAATATTTTTTTTTGACAAAAATTTTTCAAAATAAGAAAGGGGTTAACCTATGCTTTTTGAGATCCAGAAAAACGAAGTGTCAGAAATGTTGAAGAATGATATATATTCTGAAAGGGGAGACAAAAACATGCACCGCTACTAAAGTTTGAGCTAAATCGAACAACGCGTCTAGAAATGGCAGCATATTTACTGGATATTTTTGTTTTATATGGAAAAATGGCGATTGTCGATGTTTTTATGATTTATGGCCAGTTTCGTGCAGTAATCTTCTAATTTTGACTAATTTTGATTACATTGACATCCAGACCATCCTTTCCGCATATTTTTACAATATTTTTTTTTTACAAAAATTTTTCAAAATAAGAAAGGGGTTAACCTATGCTTTTTGAGATCCAGAAAAACGAAGTGTCAGAAATGTTGAAGAATGATATATATTCTGAAAGGGGAGACAAAAACATGCACCGCTACTAAAGTTTGAGCTAAATCGAACAACGCGTCTAGAAATGGCAGCATATTTACTGGATATTTTTGTTTTATATGGAAAAATGGCGATTGTCGATGTTTTTATGATTTATGGCCAGTTTCGTGCAGTAATCTTCTAATTTTGACTAATTTTGATTACATTGACATCCAGACCATCCTTTCCGCATATTTTTACAATATTTTTTTTTGACAAAAATTTTTCAAAATAAGAAAGGGGTTAACCTATGCTTTTTGAGATCCAGAAAAACGAAGTGTCAGAAATGTTGAAGAATGATATATATTCTGAAAGGGGAGACAAAAACATGCACCGCTACTAAAGTTTGAGCTAAATCGAACAACGCGTCTAGAAATGGCAGCATATTTACTGGATATTTTTGTTTTATATGGAAAAATGGCGATTGTCGATGTTTTTATGATTTATGGCCAGTTTCGTGCAGTAATCTTCTAATTTTGACTAATTTTGATTACATTGACATCCAGACCATCCTTTCCGCATATTTTTACAATATTTTTTTTTGACAAAAATTTTTCAAAATAAGAAAGGGGTTAACCTATGCTTTTTGAGATCCAGAAAAACGAAGTGTCAGAAATGTTGAAGAATGATATATATTCTGAAAGGGGAGACCAAAACATGCACCGCTACTAAAGTTTGAGCTAAATCGAATAACGCGCCTAGAAATGGCAGCATATTTACTGGATATTTTTGTTTTATATGGAAAAATGGCGATTGTCGATGTTTTTATGATTTATGGCCAGTTTCGTGCAGTAATCTTCTAATTTTGACTAATTTTGATTACATTGACATCCAGACCATCCTTTCCGCATATTTTTACAATATTTTTTTTTGACAAAAATTTTTCAAAATAAGAAAGGGGTTAACCTATGCTTTTTGAGATCCAGAAAAACGAAGTGTCAGAAATGTTGAAGAATGATATATATTCTGAAAGGGGAGACCAAAACATGCACCGCTACTAAAGTTTGAGCTAAATCGAACAACGCGTCTAGAAATGGCAGCATATTTACTGGATATTTTTGTTTTATATGGAAAAATGGCGATTGTCGATGTTTTTATGATTTATGGCCAGTTTCGTGCAGTAATCTTCTAATTTTGACTAATTTTGATTACATTGACATCCAGACCATCCTTTCCGCATATTTTTACAATATTTTTTTTGACAAAAATTTTTCAAAATAAGAAAGGGGTTAACCTATGCTTTTTGAGATCCAGAAAAACGAAGTGTCAGAAATGTTGAAGAATGATATATATTCTGAAAGGGGAGACCAAAACATGCACCGCTACTAAAGTTTGAGCTAAATCGAACAACGCGTCTAGAAATGGCAGCATATTTACTGGATATTTTTGTTTTATATGGAAAAATGGCGATTGTCGATGTTTTTATGATTTATGGCCAGTTTCGTGCAGTAATCTTCTAATTTTGACTAATTTTGATTACATTGACATCCAGACCATCCTTTCCGCATATTTTTACAATATTTTTTTTTGACAAAAATTTTTCAAAATAAGAAAGGGGTTAACCTATGCTTTTTGAGATCCAGAAAAACGAGGTGTCAGAAATGTTGAAGAATGATATATATTCTGAAAGGGGAGACCAAAACATGCACCGCTACTAAAGTTTGAGCTAAATCGAACAACGCGTCTAGAAATGGCAGCATATTTACTGGATATTTTTGTTTTATATGGAAAAATGGCAATTGTCGATGTTTTTATGATTTATGGCCAGTTTCGTGCAGTAATCTTCTAATTTTGACTAATTTTGATTACATTGACATCCAGACCATCCTTTCCGCATATTTTTACAATATTTTTTTTTGACAAAAATTTTTCAAAATAAGAAAGGGGTTAACCTATGCTTTTTGAGATCCAGAAAAACGAAGTGTCAGAAATGTTGAAGAATGATATATATTCTGAAAGGGGAGACCAAAACATGCACCGCTACTAAAGTTTGAGCTAAATTGAACAACGCGTCTAGAAATGGCAGCATATTTACTGGATATTTTTGTTTTATATGGAAAAATGGCAATTGTCGATGTTTTTATGATTTATGGCCAGTTTCGTGCAGTAATCTTTTAATTTTGACTAATTTTGATTACATTGACATCCAGACCATCCTTTCCGCATATTTTTACAATATTTTTTTTTGACAAAAATTTTTCAAAATAAGCAAGGGGTTAACCTATGCTTTTTGAGATCCAGAAAAACGAAGTGTCAGAAATGTTGAAGAATGATATATATTCTGAAAGGGGAGACCAAAACATGCACCGCTACTAAAGTTTGAGCTAAATCGAACAACGCGTCTAGAAATGGCAGCATATTTACTGGATATTTTTGTTTTATATGGAAAAATGGCGATTGTCGATGTTTTTATGATTTATGGCCAGTTTCGTGCAGTAATCTTCTAATTTTGACTAATTTTGATTACATTGACATCCAGACCATCCTTTCCGCATATTTTTACAATATTTTTTTTTGACAAAAATTTTTCAAAATAAGAAAGGGGTTAACCTATGCTTTTTGAGATCCAGAAAAACGAGGTGTCAGAAATGTTGAAGAATGATATATATTCTGAAAGGGGAGACCAAAACATGCACCGCTACTAAAGTTTGAGCTAAATCGAACAACGCGTCTAGAAATGGCAGCATATTTACTGGATATTTTTGTTTTATATGGAAAAATGGCAATTGTCGATGTTTTTATGATTTATGGCCAGTTTCGTGCAGTAATCTTTTAATTTTGACTAATTTTGATTACATTGACATCCAGACCATCCTTTCCGCATATTTTTACAATATTTTTTTTTGACAAAAATTTTTCAAAATAAGCAAGGGGTTAACCTATGCTTTTTGAGATCCAGAAAAACGAAGTGTCAGAAATGTTGAAGAATGATATATATTCTGAAAGGGGAGACCAAAACATGCACCGCTACTAAAGTTTGAGCTAAATCGAACAACGCGTCTAGAAATGGCAGCATATTTACTGGATATTTTTGTTTTATATGGAAAAATGGCGATTGTCGATGTTTTTATGATTTATGGCCAGTTTCGTGCAGTAATCTTCTAATTTTGACTAATTTTGATTACATTGACATCCAGACCATCCTTTCCGCATATTTTTACAATATTTTTTTTTGACAAAAATTTTTCAAAATAAGAAAGGGGTTAACCTATGCTTTTTGAGATCCAGAAAAACGAGGTGTCAGAAATGTTGAAGAATGATATATATTCTGAAAGGGGAGACCAAAACATGCACCGCTACTAAAGTTTGAGCTAAATCGAACAACGCGTCTAGAAATGGCAGCATATTTACTGGATATTTTTGTTTTATATGGAAAAATGGCGATTGTCGATGTTTTTATGATTTATGGCCAGTTTCGTGCAGTAATCTTCTAATTTTGACTAATTTTGATTACATTGACATCCAGACCATCCTTTCCGCATATTTTTACAATATTTTTTTTTGACAAAAATTTTTCAAAATAAGCAAGGGGTTAACCTATGCTTTTTGAGATCCAGAAAAACGAAGTGTCAGAAATGTTGAAGAATGATATATATTCTGAAAGGGGAGACCAAAACATGCACCGCTACTAAAGTTTGAGCTAAATCGAACAACGCGTCTAGAAATGGCAGCATATTTACTGGATATTTTTGTTTTATATGGAAAAATGGCGATTGTCGATGTTTTTATGATTTATGGCCAGTTTCGTGCAGTAATCTTCTAATTTTGACTAATTTTGATTACATTGACATCCAGACCATCCTTTCCGCATATTTTTACAATATTTTTTTTTGACAAAAATTTTTCAAAATAAGCAAGGGGTTAACCTATGCTTTTTGAGATCCAGAAAAACGAAGTGTCAGAAATGTTGAAGAATGATATATATTCTGAAAGGGGAGACCAAAACATGCACCGCTACTAAAGTTTGAGCTAAATCGAACAACGCGTCTAGAAATGGCAGCATATTTACTGGATATTTTTGTTTTATATGGAAAAATGGCGATTGTCGATGTTTTTATGATTGATGGCCAGTTTCGTGCAGTAATCTTCTAATTTTGACTAATTTTGATTACATTGACATCCAGACCATCCTTTCCGGATATTTTTACAATATTTTTTTTTGACAAAAAATTTTCAAAATAAGAAAGGGGTTAACCTATGCTTTTTGAGATCCAGAAAAACGAGGTGTCAGAAATGTTGAAGAATGATATATATTCTGAAAGGGGAGACCAAAACATGCACCGCTACTAAAGTTTGAGCTAAATCGAACAACGCGTCTAGAAATGGCAGCATATTTACTGGATATTTTTGTTTTATATGGAAAAATGGCGATTGTCGATGTTTTTATGATTTATGGCCAGTTTCGTGCAGTAATCTTCTAATTTTGACTAATTTTGATTACATTGACATCCAGACCATCCTTTCCGCATATTTTTACAATATTTTTTTTTGACAAAAATTTTTCAAAATAAGAAAGGGGTTAACCTATGCTTTTTGAGATCCAGAAAAACGAGGTGTCAGAAATGTTGAAGAATGATATATATTCTGAAAGGGGAGACCAAAACATGCACCGCTACTAAAGTTTGAGCTAAATCGAACAACGCGTCTAGAAATGGCAGCATATTTACTGGATATTTTTGTTTTATATGGAAAAATGGCGATTGTCGATGTTTTTATGATTTATGGCCAGTTTCGTGCAGTAATCTTCTAATTTTGACTAATTTTGATTACATTGACATCCAGACCATCCTTTCCGCATATTTTTACAATATTTTTTTTTGACAAAAAATTTTCAAAATAAGAAAGGGGTTAACCTATGCTTTTTGAGATCCAGAAAAACGAAGTGTCAGAAATGTTGAAGAATGATATATATTCTGAAAGGGGAGACCAAAACATGCACCGCTACTAAAGTTTGAGCTAAATCGAACAACGCGTCTAGAAATGGCAGCATATTTACTGGATATTTTTGTTTTATATGGAAAAATGGCGATTGTCGATGTTTTTATGATTTATGGCCAGTTTCGTGCAGTAATCTTCTAATTTTGACTAATTTTGATTACATTGACATCCAGACCATCCTTTCCGCATATTTTTACAATATTTTTTTTTGACAAAAATTTTTCAAAATAAGAAAGGGGTTAACCTATGCTTTTTGAGATCCAGAAAAACGAGGTGTCAGAAATGTTGAAGAATGATATATATTCTGAAAGGGGAGACCAAAACATGCACCGCTACTAAAGTTTGAGCTAAATCGAACAACGCGTCTAGAAATGGCAGCATATTTACTGGATATTTTTGTTTTATATGGAAAAATGGCGATTGTCGATGTTTTTATGATTTATGGCCAGTTTCGTGCAGTAATCTTCTAATTTTGACTAATTTTGATTACATTGACATCCAGACCATCCTTTCCGCATATTTTTACAATATTTTTTTTTTGACAAAAATTTTTCAAAATAAGAAAGGGGTTAACCTATGCTTTTTGAGATCCAGAAAAACGAAGTGTCAGAAATGTTGAAGAATGATATATATTCTGAAAGGGGAGACCAAAACATGCACCGCTACTAAAGTTTGAGCTAAATCGAACAACGCGTCTAGAAATGGCAGCATATTTACTGGATATTTTTGTTTTATATGGAAAAATGGCGATTGTCGATGTTTTTATGATTTATGGCCAGTTTCGTGCAGTAATCTTCTAATTTTGACTAATTTTGATTACATTGACATCCAGACCATCCTTTCCGCATATTTTTACAATATTTTTTTTTGACAAAAATTTTTCAAAATAAGAAAGGGGTTAACCTATGCTTTTTGAGATCCAGAAAAACGAAGTGTCAGAAATGTTGAAGAATGATATATATTCTGAAAGGGGAGACCAAAACATGCACCGCTACTAAAGTTTGAGCTAAATCGAACAACGCGTCTAGAAATGGCAGCATATTTACTGGATATTTTTGTTTTATATGGAAAAATGGCGATTGTCGATGTTTTTATGATTTATGGCCAGTTTCGTGCAGTAATCTTCTAATTTTGACTAATTTTGATTACATTGACATCCAGACCATCCTTTCCGCATATTTTTACAATATTTTTTTTTGACAAAAATTTTTCAAAATAAGAAAGGGGTTAACCTATGCTTTTTGAGATCCAGAAAAACGAAGTGTCAGAAATGTTGAAGAATGATATATATTCTGAAAGGGGAGACCAAAACATGCACCGCTACTAAAGTTTGAGCTAAATCGAACAACGCGTCTAGAAATGGCAGCATATTTACTGGATATTTTTGTTTTATATGGAAAAATGGCGATTGTCGATGTTTTTATGATTTATGGCCAGTTTCGTGCAGTAATCTTCTAATTTTGACTAATTTTGATTACATTGACATCCAGACCATCCTTTCCGCATATTTTTACAATATTTTTTTTTGACAAAAATTTTTCAAAATAAGCAAGGGGTTAACCTATGCTTTTTGAGATCCAGAAAAACGAAGTGTCAGAAATGTTGAAGAATGATATATATTCTGAAAGGGGAGACCAAAACATGCACCGCTACTAAAGTTTGAGCTAAATCGAACAACGCGTCTAGAAATGGCAGCATATTTACTGGATATTTTTGTTTTATATGGAAAAATGGCGATTGTCGATGTTTTTATGATTTATGGTCAGTTTCGTGCAGTAATCTTCTAATTTTGACTAATTTTGATTACATTGACATCCAGACCATCCTTTCCGCATATTTTTACAATATTTTTTTTTGACAAAAATTTTTCAAAATAAGAAAGGGGTTAACCTATGCTTTTTGAGATCCAGAAAAACGAAGTGTCAGAAATGTTGAAGAATGATATATATTCTGAAAGGGGAGACCAAAACATGCACCGCTACTAAAGTTTGAGCTAAATCGAACAACGCGTCTAGAAATGGCAGCATATTTACTGGATATTTTTGTTTTATATGGAAAAATGGCGATTGTCGATGTTTTTATGATTTATGGCCAGTTTCGTGCAGTAATCTTCTAATTTTGACTAATTTTGATTACATTGACATCCAGACCATCCTTTCCGCATATTTTTACAATATTTTTTTTTGACAAAAATTTTTCAAAATAAGAAAGGGGTTAACCTATGCTTTTTGAGATCCAGAAAAACGAAGTGTCAGAAATGTTGAAGAATGATATATATTCTGAAAGGGGAGACCAAAACATGCACCGCTACTAAAGTTTGAGCTAAATCGAACAACGCGTCTAGAAATGGCAGCATATTTACTGGATATTTTTGTTTTATATGGAAAAATGGCGATTGTCGATGTTTTTATGATTTATGGCCAGTTTCGTGCAGTAATCTTCTAATTTTGACTAATTTTGATTACATTGACATCCAGACCATCCTTTCCGCATATTTTTACAATATTTTTTTTTGACAAAAATTTTTCAAAATAAGAAAGGGGTTAACCTATGCTTTTTGAGATCCAGAAAAACGAAGTGTCAGAAATGTTGAAGAATGATATATATTCTGAAAGGGGAGACCAAAACATGCACCGCTACTAAAGTTTAAGCTAAATCGAACAACGCGTCTAGAAATGGCAGCATATTTACTGGATATTTTTGTTTTATATGGAAAAATGGCGATTGTCGATGTTTTTATGATTTATGGCCAGTTTCGTGCAGTAATCTTCTAATTTTGACTAATTTTGATTACATTGACATCCAGACCATCCTTTCCGCATATTTTTACAATATTTTTTTTTGACAAAAATTTTTCAAAATAAGAAAGGGGTTAGTTAACCTATGCTTTTTGAGATCCAGAAAAACGAAGTGTCAGAAATGTTGAAGAATGATATATATTCTGAAAGGGGAGACCAAAACATGCACCGCTACTAAAGTTTGAGCTAAATCGAACAACGCGTCTAGAAATGGCAGCATATTTACTGGATATTTTTGTTTTATATGGAAAAATGGCGATTGTCGATGTTTTTATGATTTATGGCCAGTTTCGTGCAGTAATCTTCTAATTTTGACTAATTTTGATTACATTGACATCCAGACCATCCTTTCCGCATATTTTTACAATATTTTTTTTTGACAAAAATTTTTCAAAATAAGCAAGGGGTTAACCTATGCTTTTTGAGATCCAGAAAAACGAAGTGTCAGAAATGTTGAAGAATGATATATATTCTGAAAGGGGAGACCAAAACATGCACCGCTACTAAAGTTTGAGCTAAATCGAACAACGCGTCTAGAAATGGCAGCATATTTACTGGATATTTTTGTTTTATATGGAAAAATGGCGATTGTCGATGTTTTTATGATTTATGGTCAGTTTCGTGCAGTAATCTTCTAATTTTGACTAATTTTGATTACATTGACATCCAGACCATCCTTTCCGCATATTTTTACAATATTTTTTTTTGACAAAAATTTTTCAAAATAAGAAAGGGGTTAACCTATGCTTTTTGAGATCCAGAAAAACGAAGTGTCAGAAATGTTGAAGAATGATATATATTCTGAAAGGGGAGACCAAAACATGCACCGCTACTAAAGTTTGAGCTAAATCGAACAACGCGTCTAGAAATGGCAGCATATTTACTGGATATTTTTGTTTTATATGGAAAAATGGCGATTGTCGATGTTTTTATGATTTATGGCCAGTTTCGTGCAGTAATCTTCTAATTTTGACTAATTTTGATTACATTGACATCCAGACCATCCTTTCCGCATATTTTTACAATATTTTTTTTTGACAAAAATTTTTCAAAATAAGAAAGGGGTTAACCTATGCTTTTTGAGATCCAGAAAAACGAAGTGTCAGAAATGTTGAAGAATGATATATATTCTGAAAGGGGAGACCAAAACATGCACCGCTACTAAAGTTTGAGCTAAATCGAACAACGCGTCTAGAAATGGCAGCATATTTACTGGATATTTTTGTTTTATATGGAAAAATGGCGATTGTCGATGTTTTTATGATTTATGGCCAGTTTCGTGCAGTAATCTTCTAATTTTGACTAATTTTGATTACATTGACATCCAGACCATCCTTTCCGCATATTTTTACAATATTTTTTTTTGACAAAAATTTTTCAAAATAAGAAAGGGGTTAACCTATGCTTTTTGAGATCCAGAAAAACGAAGTGTCAGAAATGTTGAAGAATGATATATATTCTGAAAGGGGAGACCAAAACATGCACCGCTACTAAAGTTTGAGCTAAATCGAACAACGCGTCTAGAAATGGCAGCATATTTACTGGATATTTTTGTTTTATATGGAAAAATGGCGACTGTCGATGTTTTTATGATTTATGGCCAGTTTCGTGCAGTAATCTTCTAATTTTGACTAATTTTGATTACATTGACATCCAGACCATCCTTTCCGCATATTTTTACAATATTTTTTTTTGACAAAAATTTTTCAAAATAAGAAAGGGGTTAACCTATGCTTTTTGAGATCCAGAAAAACGAAGTGTCAGAAATGTTGAAGAATGATATATATTCTGAAAGGGGAGACCAAAACATGCACCGCTACTAAAGTTTAAGCTAAATCGAACAACGCGTCTAGAAATGGCAGCATATTTACTGGATATTTTTGTTTTATATGGAAAAATGGCGATTGTCGATGTTTTTATGATTTATGGCCAGTTTCGTGCAGTAATCTTCTAATTTTGACTAATTTTGATTACATTGACATCCAGACCATCCTTTCCGCATATTTTTACAATATTTTTTTTTGACAAAAATTTTTCAAAATAAGAAAGGGGTTAGTTAACCTATGCTTTTTGAGATCCAGAAAAACGAAGTGTCAGAAATGTTGAAGAATGATATATATTCTGAAAGGGGAGACCAAAACATGCACCGCTACTAAAGTTTGAGCTAAATCGAACAACGCGTCTAGAAATGGCAGCATATTTACTGGATATTTTTGTTTTATATGGAAAAATGGCGATTGTCGATGTTTTTATGATTTATGGCCAGTTTCGTGCAGTAATCTTCTAATTTTGACTAATTTTGATTACATTGACATCCAGACCATCCTTTCCGCATATTTTTACAATATTTTTTTTTGACAAAAATTTTTCAAAATAAGCAAGGGGTTAACCTATGCTTTTTGAGATCCAGAAAAACGAAGTGTCAGAAATGTTGAAGAATGATATATATTCTGAAAGGGGAGACCAAAACATGCACCGCTACTAAAGTTTGAGCTAAATCGAACAACGCGTCTAGAAATGGCAGCATATTTACTGGATATTTTTGTTTTATATGGAAAAATGGCGATTGTCGATGTTTTTATGATTTATGGTCAGTTTCGTGCAGTAATCTTCTAATTTTGACTAATTTTGATTACATTGACATCCAGACCATCCTTTCCGCATATTTTTACAATATTTTTTTTTGACAAAAATCTTTCAAAATAAGAAAGGGGTTAACCTATGCTTTTTGAGATCCAGAAAAACGAAGTGTCAGAAATGTTGAAGAATGATATATATTCTGAAAGGGGAGACCAAAACATGCACCGCTACTAAAGTTTGAGCTAAATCGAACAACGCGTCTAGAAATGGCAGCATATTTACTGGATATTTTTGTTTTATATGGAAAAATGGCGATTGTCGATGTTTTTATGATTTATGGCCAGTTTCGTGCAGTAATCTTCTAATTTTGACTAATTTTGATTACATTGACATCCAGACCATCCTTTCCGCATATTTTTACAATATTTTTTTTTGACAAAAATTTTTCAAAATAAGAAAGGGGTTAACCTATGCTTTTTGAGATCCAGAAAAACGAAGTGTCAGAAATGTTGAAGAATGATATATATTCTGAAAGGGGAGACCAAAACATGCACCGCTACTAAAGTTTGAGCTAAATCGAACAACGCGTCTAGAAATGGCAGCATATTTACTGGATATTTTTGTTTTATATGGAAAAATGGCGATTGTCGATGTTTTTATGATTTATGGCCAGTTTCGTGCAGTAATCTTCTAATTTTGACTAATTTTGATTACATTGACATCCAGACCATCCTTTCCGCATATTTTTACAATATTTTTTTTTGACAAAAATTTTTCAAAATAAGAAAGGGGTTAACCTATGCTTTTTGAGATCCAGAAAAACGAAGTGTCAGAAATGTTGAAGAATGATATATATTCTGAAAGGGGAGACCAAAACATGCACCGCTACTAAAGTTTGAGCTAAATCGAACAACGCGTCTAGAAATGGCAGCATATTTACTGGATATTTTTGTTTTATATGGAAAAATGGCGATTGTCGATGTTTTTATGATTTATGGCCAGTTTCGTGCAGTAATCTTCTAATTTTGACTAATTTTGATTACATTGACATCCAGACCATCCTTTCCGCATATTTTTACAATATTTTTTTTTGACAAAAATTTTTCAAAATAAGAAAGGGGTTAACCTATGCTTTTTGAGATCCAGAAAAACGAAGTGTCAGAAATGTTGAAGAATGATATATATTCTGAAAGGGGAGACCAAAACATGCACCGCTACTAAAGTTTGAGCTAAATCGAACAACGCGTCTAGAAATGGCAGCATATTTACTGGATATTTTTGTTTTATATGGAAAAATGGCGACTGTCGATGTTTTTATGATTTATGGCCAGTTTCGTGCAGTAATCTTCTAATTTTGACTAATTTTGATTACATTGACATCCAGACCATCCTTTCCGCATATTTTTACAATATTTTTTTTTGACAAAAATTTTTCAAAATAAGAAAGGGGTTAACCTATGCTTTTTGAGATCCAGAAAAACGAAGTGTCAGAAATGTTGAAGAATGATATATATTCTGAAAGGGGAGACCAAAACATGCACCGCTACTAAAGTTTAAGCTAAATCAAACAACGCGTCTAGAAATGGCAGCATATTTACTGGATATTTTTGTTTTATATGGAAAAATGGCGATTGTCGATGTTTTTATGATTTATGGCCAGTTTCGTGCAGTAATCTTCTAATTTTGACTAATTTTGATTACATTGACATCCAGACCATCCTTTCCGCATATTTTTACAATATTTTTTTTTGACAAAAATTTTTCAAAATAAGAAAGGGGTTAGTTAACCTATGCTTTTTGAGATCCAGAAAAACGAAGTGTCAGAAATGTTGAAGAATGATATATATTCTGAAAGGGGAGACCAAAACATGCACCGCTACTAAAGTTTGAGCTAAATCGAACAACGCGTCTAGAAATGGCAGCATATTTACTGGATATTTTTGTTTTATATGGAAAAATGGCGATTGTCGATGTTTTTATGATTTATGGCCAGTTTCGTGCAGTAATCTTCTAATTTTGACTAATTTTGATTACATTGACATCCAGACCATCCTTTCCGCATATTTTTACAATATTTTTTTTTGACAAAAATTTTTCAAAATAAGCAAGGGGTTAACCTATGCTTTTTGAGATCCAGAAAAACGAAGTGTCAGAAATGTTGAAGAATGATATATATTCTGAAAGGGGAGACCAAAACATGCACCGCTACTAAAGTTTGAGCTAAATCGAACAACGCGTCTAGAAATGGCAGCATATTTACTGGATATTTTTGTTTTATATGGAAAAATGGCGATTGTCGATGTTTTTATGATTTATGGCCAGTTTCGTGCAGTAATCTTCTAATTTTGACTAATTTTGATTACATTGACATCCAGACCATCCTTTCCGCATATTTTTACAATATTTTTTTTTGACAAAAATTTTTCAAAATAAGAAAGGGGTTAGTTAACCTATGCTTTTTGAGATCCAGAAAAACGAAGTGTCAGAAATGTTGAAGAATGATATATATTCTGAAAGGGGAGACCAAAACATGCACCGCTACTAAAGTTTGAGCTAAATCGAATAACGCGTCTAGAAATGGCAGCATATTTACTGGATATTTTTGTTTTATATGGAAAAATGGCGATTGTCGATGTTTTTATGATTTATGGCCAGTTTCGTGCAGTAATCTTCTAATTTTGACTAATTTTGATTACATTGACATCCAGACCATCCTTTCCGCATATTTTTACAATATTTTTTTTTGACAAAAATTTTTCAAAATAAGAAAGGGGTTAGTTAACCTATGCTTTTTGAGATCCAGAAAAACGAAGTGTCAGAAATGTTGAAGAATGATATATATTCTGAAAGGGGAGACCAAAACATGCACCGCTACTAAAGTTTGAGCTAAATCGAATAACGCGTCTAGAAATGGCAGCATATTTACTGGATATTTTTGTTTTATATGGAAAAATGGCGATTGTCGATGTTTTTATGATTTATGGCCAGTTTCGTGCAGTAATCTTCTAATTTTGACTAATTTTGATTACATTGCCATCCAGACCATCCTTTCCGCATATTTTTACAATATTTTTTTTTGACAAAAATTTTTCAAAATAAGAAAGGGGTTAACCTATGCTTTTTGAGATCCAGAAAAACGAAGTGTCAGAAATGTTGAAGAATGATATATATTCTGAAAGGGGAGACCAAAACATGCACCGCTACTAAAGTTTGAGCTAAATCGAATAACGCGTCTAGAAATGGCAGCATATTTACTGGATATTTTTGTTTTATATGGAAAAATGGCGATTGTCGATGTTTTTATGATTTATGGCCAGTTTCGTGCAGTAATCTTCTAATTTTGACTAATTTTGATTACATTGCCATCCAGACCATCCTTTCCGCATATTTTTACAATATTTTTTTTTGACAAAAATTTTTCAAAATAAGAAAGGGGTTAACCTATGCTTTTTGAGATCCAGAAAAACGAAGTGTCAGAAATGTTGAAGAATGATATATATTCTGAAAGGGGAGACCAAAACATGCACCGCTACTAAAGTTTGAGCTAAATCGAATAACGCGTCTAGAAATGGCAGCATATTTACTGGATATTTTTGTTTTATATGGAAAAATGGCGATTGTCGATGTTTTTATGATTTATGGCCAGTTTCGTGCAGTAATCTTCTAATTTTGACTAATTTTGATTACATTGCCATCCAGACCATCCTTTCCGCATATTTTTACAATATTTTTTTTTGACAAAAATTTTTCAAAATAAGAAAGGGGTTAACCTATGCTTTTTGAGATCCAGAAAAACGAAGTGTCAGAAATGTTGAAGAATGATATATATTCTGAAAGGGGAGACCAAAACATGCACCGCTACTAAAGTTTGAGCTAAATCGAATAACGCGTCTAGAAATGGCAGCATATTTACTGGATATTTTTGTTTTATATGGAAAAATGGCGATTGTCGATGTTTTTATGATTTATGGCCAGTTTCGTGCAGTAATCTTCTAATTTTGACTAATTTTGATTACATTGCCATCCAGACCATCCTTTCCGCATATTTTTACAATATTTTTTTTTGACAAAAATTTTTCAAAATAAGAAAGGGGTTAACCTATGCTTTTTGAGATCCAGAAAAACGAAGTGTCAGAAATGTTGAAGAATGATATATATTCTGAAAGGGGAGACCAAAACATGCACCGCTACTAAAGTTTGAGCTAAATCGAATAACGCGTCTAGAAATGGCAGCATATTTACTGGATATTTTTGTTTTATATGGAAAAATGGCGATTGTCGATGTTTTTATGATTTATGGCCAGTTTCGTGCAGTAATCTTCTAATTTTGACTAATTTTGATTACATTGACATCCAGACCATCCTTTCCGCATATTTTTACAATATTTTTTTTTGATAAAAATTTTTCAAAATAAGAAAGGGGTTCCTATGCTTTTTGAGATCCAGAAAAACGAAGTGTCAGAAATGTTGAAGAATGATATATATTCTGAAAGGGGAGACCAAAACATGCACCGCTACTAAAGTTTGAGCTAAATCGAATAACGCGTCTAGAAATGGCAGCATATTTACTGGATATTTTTGTTTTATATGGAAAAATGGCGATTGTCGATGTTTTTATGATTTATGGCCAGTTTCGTGCAGTAATCTTCTAATTTTGACTAATTTTGATTACATTGCCATCCAGACCATCCTTTCCGCATATTTTTACAATATTTTTTTTTGACAAAAATTTTTCAAAATAAGAAAGGGGTTAACCTATGCTTTTTGAGATCCAGAAAAACGAAGTGTCAGAAATGTTGAAGAATGATATATATTCTGAAAGGGGAGACCAAAACATGCACCGCTACTAAAGTTTGAGCTAAATCGAATAACGCGTCTAGAAATGGCAGCATATTTACTGGATATTTTTGTTTTATATGGAAAAATGGCGATTGTCGATGTTTTTATGATTTATGGCCAGTTTCGTGCAGTAATCTTCTAATTTTGACTAATTTTGATTACATTGCCATCCAGACCATCCTTTCCGCATATTTTTACAATATTTTTTTTTGACAAAAATTTTTAAAAATAAGAAAGGGGTTAACCTATGCTTTTTGAGATCCAGAAAAACGAAGTGTCAGAAATGTTGAAGAATGATATATATTCTGAAAGGGGAGACCAAAACATGCACCGCTACTAAAGTTTGAGCTAAATCGAATAACGCGTCTAGAAATGGCAGCATATTTACTGGATATTTTTGTTTTATATGGAAAAATGGCGATTGTCGATGTTTTTATGATTTATGGCCAGTTTCGTGCAGTAATCTTCTAATTTTGACTAATTTTGATTACATTGACATCCAGACCATCCGTTCCGCATATTTTTACAATATTTTTTTTTGACAAAAATTTTTCAAAATAAGAAAGGGGTTAACCTATGCTTTTTGAGATCCAGAAAAACGAAGTGTCAGAAATGTTGAAGAATGATATATATTCTGAAAGGGGAGACCAAAACATGCAGCGCTACTAAAGTTTGAGCTAAATCGAATAACGCGTCTAGAAATGGCAGCATATTTACTGGATATTTTTGTTTTATATGGAAAAATGGCGATTGTCGATGTTTTTATGATTTATGGCCAGTTTCGTGCAGTAATCTTCTAATTTTGACTAATTTTGATTACATTGACATCCAGACCATCCGTTCCGCATATTTTTACAATATTTTTTTTTGACAAAAATTTTTCAAAATAAGAAAGGGGTTAACCTATGCTTTTTGAGATCCAGAAAAACGAAGTGTCAGAAATGTTGAAGAATGATATATATTCTGAAAGGGGAGACCAAAACATGCAGCGCTACTAAAGTTTGAGCTAAATCGAATAACGCGTCTAGAAATGGCAGCATATTTACTGGATATTTTTGTTTTATATGGAAAAATGGCGATTGTCGATGTTTTTATGATTTATGGCCAGTTTCGTGCAGTAATCTTCTAATTTTGACTAATTTTGATTACATTGACATCCAGACCATCCTTTCCGCATATTTTTACAATATTTTTTTTTGACAAAAATTTTTCAAAATAAGAAAGGGGTTAACCTATGCTTTTTGAGATCCAGAAAAACGAAGTGTCAGAAATGTTGAAGAATGATATATATTCTGAAAGGGGAGACCAAAACATGCACCGCTACTAAAGTTTGAGCTAAATCGAATAACGCGTCTAGAAATGGCAGCATATTTACTGGATATTTTTGTTTTATATGGAAAAATGGCGATTGTCGATGTTTTTATGATTTATGGCCAGTTTCGTGCAGTAATCTTCTAATTTTGACTAATTTTGATTACATTGACATCCAGACCATCCTTTCCGCATATTTTTACAATATTTTTTTTTGACAAAAATTTTGCAAAATAAGAAAGGGGTTAACCTATGCTTTTTGAGATCCAGAAAAACGAAGTGTCAGAAATGTTGAAGAATGATATATATTCTGAAAGGGGAGACCAAAACATGCACCGCTACTAAAGTTTCAGCTAAATCGAATAACGCGTCTAGAAATGGCAGCATATTTACTGGATATTTTTGTTTTATATGGAAAAATGGCGATTGTCGATGTTTTTATGATTTATGGCCAGTTTCGTGCAGTAATCTTCTAATTTTGACTAATTTTGATTACATTGCCATCCAGACCATCCTTTCCGCATATTTTTACAATATTTTTTTTTGACAAAAATTTTTCAAAATAAGAAAGGGGTTAACCTATGCTTTTTGAGATCCAGAAAAACGAAGTGTCAGAAATGTTGAAGAATGATATATATTCTGAAAGGGGAGACCAAAACATGCACCGCTACTAAAGTTTGAGCTAAATCGAATAACGCGTCTAGAAATGGCAGCATATTTACTGGATATTTTTGTTTTATATGGAAAAATGGCGGTTGTCGATGTTTTTATGATTTATGGCCAGTTTCGTGCAGTAATCTTCTAATTTTGACTAATTTTGATTACATTGACATCCAGACCATCCTTTCCGCATATTTTTACAATATTTTTTTTTGACAAAAATTTTTCAAAATAAGAAAGGGGTTAACCTATGCTTTTTGAGATCCAGAAAAACGAAGTGTCAGAAATGTTGAAGAATGATATATATTCTGAAAGGGGAGACCAAAACATGCACCGCTACTAAAGTTTGAGCTAAATCGAATAACGCGTCTAGAAATGGCAGCATATTTACTGGATATTTTTGTTTTATATGGAAAAATGGCGATTGTCGATGTTTTTATGATTTATGGCCAGTTTCGTGCAGTAATCTTCTAATTTTGACTAATTTTGATTACATTGACATCCAGACCATCCTTTCCGCATATTTTTACAATATTTTTTTTTGACAAAAATTTTTCAAAATAAGAAAGGGGTTAACCTATGCTTTTTGAGATCCAGAAAAACGAAGTGTCAGAAATGTTGAAGAATGATATATATTCTGAAAGGGGAGACCAAAACATGCACCGCTACTAAAGTTTGAGCTAAATCGAATAACGCGTCTAGAAATGGCAGCATATTTACTGGATATTTTTGTTTTATATGGAAAAATGGCGATTGTCGATGTTTTTATGATTTATGGCCAGTTTCGTGCAGTAATCTTCTAATTTTGACTAATTTTGATTACATTGACATCCAGACCATCCGTTCCGCATATTTTTACAATATTTTTTTTTGACAAAAATTTTTCAAAATAAGAAAGGGTTTAACCTATGCTTTTTGAGATCCAGAAAAACGAAGTGTCAGAAATGTTGAAGAATGATATATATTCTGAAAGGGGAGACCAAAACATGCACCGCTACTAAAGTTTGAGCTAAATCGAATAACGCGTCTAGAAATGGCAGCATATTTACTGGATATTTTTGTTTTATATGGAAAAATGGCGATTGTCGATGTTTTTATGATTTATGGCCAGTTTCGTGCAGTAATCTTCTAATTTTGACTAATTTTGATTACATTGACATCCAGACCATCCTTTCCGCATATTTTTACAATATTTTTTTTTGACAAAAATTTTTCAAAATAAGAAAGGGGTTAACCTATGCTTTTTGAGATCCAGAAAAACGAAGTGTCAGAAATGTTGAAGAATGATATATATTCTGAAAGGGGAGACCAAAACATGCACCGCTACTAAAGTTTGAGCTAAATCGAATAACGCGTCTAGAAATGGCAGCATATTTACTGGATATTTTTGTTTTATATGGAAAAATGGCGATTGTCGATGTTTTTATGATTTATGGCCAGTTTCGTGCCGTAATCTTCTAATTTTGACTAATTTTGATTACATTGACATCCAGACCATCCTTTCCGCATATTTTTACAATATTTTTTTTTGACAAAAATTTTTCAAAATAAGAAAGGGGTTAACCTATGCTTTTTGAGATCCAGAAAAACGAAGTGTCAGAAATGTTGAAGAATGATATATATTCTGAAAGGGGAGACCAAAACATGCACCGCTACTAAAGTTTGAGCTAAATCGAACAACGCGTCTAGAAATGGCAGCATATTTACTGGATATTTTTGTTTTATATGGAAAAATGGCGATTGTCGATGTTTTTATGATTTATGGCCAGTTTCGTGCAGTAATCTTCTAATTTTGACTAATTTTGATTACATTGACATCCAGACCATCCGTTCCGCATATTTTTACAATATTTTTTTTTGACAAAAATTTTTCAAAATAAGAAAGGGTTTAACCTATGCTTTTTGAGATCCAGAAAAACGAAGTGTCAGAAATGTTGAAGAATGATATATATTCTGAAAGGGGAGACCAAAACATGCACCGCTACTAAAGTTTGAGCTAAATCGAATAACGCGTCTAGAAATGGCAGCATATTTACTGGATATTTTTGTTTTATATGGAAAAATGGCGATTGTCGATGTTTTTATGATTTATGGCCAGTTTCGTGCAGTAATCTTCTAATTTTGACTAATTTTGATTACATTGACATCCAGACCATCCTTTCCGCATATTTTTACAATATTTTTTTTTGACAAAAATTTTTCAAAATAAGAAAGGGGTTAACCTATGCTTTTTGAGATCCAGAAAAACGAAGTGTCAGAAATGTTGAAGAATGATATATATTCTGAAAGGGGAGACCAAAACATGCACCGCTACTAAAGTTTGAGCTAAATCGAATAACGCGTCTAGAAATGGCAGCATATTTACTGGATATTTTTGTTTTATATGGAAAAATGGCGATTGTCGATGTTTTTATGATTTATGGCCAGTTTCGTGCAGTAATCTTCTAATTTTGACTAATTTTGATTACATTGACATCCAGACCATCCGTTCCGCATATTTTTACAATATTTTTTTTTGACAAAAATTTTTCAAAATAAGAAAGGGGTTAACCTATGCTTTTTGAGATCCAGAAAAACGAAGTGTCAGAAATGTTGAAGAATGATATATATTCTGAAAGGGGAGACCAAAACATGCAGCGCTACTAAAGTTTGAGCTAAATCGAATAACGCGTCTAGAAATGGCAGCATATTTACTGGATATTTTTGTTTTATATGGAAAAATGGCGATTGTCGATGTTTTTATGATTTATGGCCAGTTTCGTGCAGTAATCTTCTAATTTTGACTAATTTTGATTACATTGACATCCAGACCATCCGTTCCGCATATTTTTACAATATTTTTTTTTGACAAAAATTTTTCAAAATAAGAAAGGGGTTAACCTATGCTTTTTGAGATCCAGAAAAACGAAGTGTCAGAAATGTTGAAGAATGATATATATTCTGAAAGGGGAGACCAAAACATGCAGCGCTACTAAAGTTTGAGCTAAATCGAATAACGCGTCTAGAAATGGCAGCATATTTACTGGATATTTTTGTTTTATATGGAAAAATGGCGATTGTCGATGTTTTTATGATTTATGGCCAGTTTCGTGCAGTAATCTTCTAATTTTGACTAATTTTGATTACATTGACATCCAGACCATCCTTTCCGCATATTTTTACAATATTTTTTTTTGACAAAAATTTTTCAAAATAAGAAAGGGGTTAACCTATGCTTTTTGAGATCCAGAAAAACGAAGTGTCAGAAATGTTGAAGAATGATATATATTCTGAAAGGGGAGACCAAAACATGCACCGCTACTAAAGTTTGAGCTAAATCGAATAACGCGTCTAGAAATGGCAGCATATTTACTGGATATTTTTGTTTTATATGGAAAAATGGCGATTGTCGATGTTTTTATGATTTATGGCCAGTTTCGTGCAGTAATCTTCTAATTTTGACTAATTTTGATTACATTGACATCCAGACCATCCTTTCCGCATATTTTTACAATATTTTTTTTTGACAAAAATTTTGCAAAATAAGAAAGGGGTTAACCTATGCTTTTTGAGATCCAGAAAAACGAAGTGTCAGAAATGTTGAAGAATGATATATATTCTGAAAGGGGAGACCAAAACATGCACCGCTACTAAAGTTTCAGCTAAATCGAATAACGCGTCTAGAAATGGCAGCATATTTACTGGATATTTTTGTTTTATATGGAAAAATGGCGATTGTCGATGTTTTTATGATTTATGGCCAGTTTCGTGCAGTAATCTTCTAATTTTGACTAATTTTGATTACATTGCCATCCAGACCATCCTTTCCGCATATTTTTACAATATTTTTTTTTGACAAAAATTTTTCAAAATAAGAAAGGGGTTAACCTATGCTTTTTGAGATCCAGAAAAACGAAGTGTCAGAAATGTTGAAGAATGATATATATTCTGAAAGGGGAGACCAAAACATGCACCGCTACTAAAGTTTGAGCTAAATCGAATAACGCGTCTAGAAATGGCAGCATATTTACTGGATATTTTTGTTTTATATGGAAAAATGGCGGTTGTCGATGTTTTTATGATTTATGGCCAGTTTCGTGCAGTAATCTTCTAATTTTGACTAATTTTGATTACATTGACATCCAGACCATCCTTTCCGCATATTTTTACAATATTTTTTTTTTGACAAAAATTTTTCAAAATAAGAAAGGGGTTAACCTATGCTTTTTGAGATCCAGAAAAACGAAGTGTCAGAAATGTTGAAGAATGATATATATTCTGAAAGGGAGACCAAAACATGCACCGCTACTAAAGTTTTGAGCTAAATTGAACAACGCGTCTAGTAATGGCAGCATATTTACTGGATATTTTTGTTTTATATGGAAAAATGGCGATTGTCGATGTTTTATGATTTATGGCCAGTTTCGTGCAGTAATCTTCTAATTTTGACTAATTTTGATTACATTGACATCCAGACCATCCTTTCCGCATATTTTTACAATATTTTTTTTTGACAAAAATTTTTCAAAATAAGAAAGGGGTTAGTTAACCTATGCTTTTTGAGATCCAGAAAAACGAAGTGTCAGAAATGTTGAAGAATGATATATATTCTGAAAGGGAGACCAAAACATGCACCGCTACTAAAGTTTGAGCTAAATCGAATAACGCGTCTAGAAATGGCAGCATATTTACTGGATATTTTTGTTTTATATGGAAAAATGGCGATTGTCGATGTTTTTATGATTTATGGCCAGTTTCGTGCAGTAATCTTCTAATTTTGACTAATTTTGATTACATTGCCATCCAGACCATCCTTTCCGCATATTTTTACAATATTTTTTTTTTGACAAAAATTTTTCAAAATAAGAAAGGGGTTAACCTATGCTTTTTGAGATCCAGAAAAACGAAGTGTCAGAAATGTTGAAGAATGATATATATTCTGAAAGGGGAGACCAAAACATGCACCGCTACTAAAGTTTGAGCTAAATCGAATAACGCGTCTAGAAATGGCAGCATATTTACTGGATATTTTTGTTTTATATGGAAAAATGGCGATTGTCGATGTTTTTATGATTTATGGCCAGTTTCGTGCAGTAATCTTCTAATTTTGACTAATTTTGATTACATTGACATCCAGACCATCCTTTCCGCATATTTTTACAATATTTTTTTTTGACAAAAATTTTTCAAAATAAGAAAGGGGTTAGTTAAACCTATGCTTTTTGAGATCCAGAAAAACGAAGTGTCAGAAATGTTGAAGAATGATATATATTCTGAAAGGGGAGACCAAAACATGCACCGCTACTAAAGTTTGAGCTAAATCGAATAACGCGTCTAGAAATGGCAGCATATTTACTGGATATTTTTGTTTTATATGGAAAAATGGCGATTGTCGATGTTTTTATGATTTATGGCCAGTTTCGTGCAGTAATCTTCTAATTTTGACTAATTTTGATTACATTGACATCCAGACCATCCTTTCCGCATATTTTTACAATATTTTTTTTTGACAAAAATTTTTCAAAATAAGAAAGGGGTTAACCTATGCTTTTTGAGATCCAGAAAAACGAAGTGTCAGAAATGTTGAAGAATGATATATATTCTGAAAGGGGAGACCAAAACATGCACCGCTACTAAAGTTTGAGCTAAATCGAATAACGCGTCTAGAAATGGCAGCATATTTACTGGATATTTTTGTTTTATATGAAAAATGGCGATTGTCGATGTTTTTTATGATTTATGGCCAGTTTCGTGCAGTAATCTTCTAATTTTGACTAATTTTGATTACATTGCCATCCAGACCATCCTTTCCGCATATTTTTACAATATTTTTTTTTGACAAAAATTTTTCAAAATAAGAAAGGGGTTAACCTATGCTTTTTTGAGATCCAGAAAAACGAAGTGTCAGAAATGTTGAAGAATGATATATATTCTGAAAGGGGAGACCAAAACATGCACCGCTACTAAAGTTTGAGCTAAATCGAATAACGCGTCTAGAAATGGCAGCATATTTACTGGATATTTTTGTTTTATATGGAAAAATGGCGATTGTCGATGTTTTTATGATTTATGGCCAGTTTCGTGCAGTAATCTTCTAATTTTGACTAATTTTGATTACATTGCCATCCAGACCATCCTTTCCGCATATTTTTACAATATTTTTTTTTGACAAAAATTTTTCAAAATAAGAAAGGGGTTAACCTATGCTTTTTGAGATCCAGAAAAACGAAGTGTCAGAAATGTTGAAGAATGATATATATTCTGAAAGGGGAGACCAAAACATGCACCGCTACTAAAGTTTGAGCTAAATCGAATAACGCGTCTAGAAATGGCAGCATATTTACTGGGATATTTTTGTTTTATATGGAAAAAATGGCGATTGTCGATGTTTTTATGATTTATGGCCAGTTTCGTGCAGTAATCTTCTAATTTTGACTAATTTTGATTACATTGCCATCAGACCATCCTTTCCGCATATTTTTACAATATTTTTTTTTGACAAAAATTTTTCAAAATAAGAAAGGGGTTAACCTATGCTTTTTGAGATCCAGAAAAACGAAGTGTCAGAAATGTTGAAGAATGATATATTTCTGAAAGGGGAGACCAAAACATGCCACCGCTACTAAAGTTTGAGCTAAATCGAATAACGCGTCTAGAAATGGCAGCATATTTACTGGATATTTTTGTTTTATATGGAAAAAATGGCGATTGTCGATGTTTTTATGATTTATGGCCAGTTTCGTGCAGTAATCTTCTAATTTTGACTAATTTTGATTACATTGACATCCAGACCATCCTTTCCGCATATTTTTACAATATTTTTTTTTTGATAAAAATTTTTCAAAATAAGAAAGGGGTTCCTATGCTTTTTGAGATCCAGAAAAACGAAGTGTCAGAAATGTTGAAGAATGATATATATTCTGAAAGGGGGAGACCAAAACATGCACCGCTACTAAAGTTTGAGCTAAATCGAATAACGCGTCTAGAAATGGCAGCATATTTACTGGATATTTTTGTTTTATATGGAAAAATGGCGATTGTCGATGTTTTTATGATTTATGGCCAGTTTCGTGCAGTAATCTTCTAATTTTGGACTAATTTTGATTACATTGCCATCCAGACCATCCTTTCCGCATATTTTTACAATATTTTTTTTTGACAAAAATTTTTCAAAATAAGAAAGGGGTTAACCTATGCTTTTTGAGATCCAGAAAAACGAAGTGTCAGAAATGTTGAAGAATGATATATATTCTGAAAGGGGAGACCAAAACATGCACCGCTACTAAAGTTTGAGCTAAATCGAATAACGCGTCTAGAAATGGCAGCATATTTACTGGATATTTTTGTTTTATATGGAAAAATGGCGATTGTCGATGTTTTTATGATTTATGGCCAGTTTCGTGCAGTAATCTTCTAATTTTGACTAATTTTGATTACATTGCCATCCAGACCATCCTTTCCGCATATTTTTACAATATTTTTTTTTGACAAAAATTTTTCAAAATAAGAAAGGGGTTAACCTATGCTTTTTGAGATCCAGAAAAACGAAGTGTCAGAAATGTTGAAGAATGATATATATTCTGAAAGGGGAGACCAAAACATGCACCGCTACTAAAGTTTGAGCTAAATCGAATAACGCGTCTAGAAATGGCAGCATATTTACTGGATATTTTTGTTTTATATGGAAAAATGGCGATTGTCGATGTTTTTATGATTTATGGCCAGTTTCGTGCAGTTAATCTTCTAATTTTGACTAATTTTGATTACATTGACATCCAGACCATCCTTTCCGCATATTTTTACAATATTTTTTTTTGACAAAAATTTTTCAAAATAAGAAAGGGGTTAGTTAACCTATGCTTTTTGAGATCCAGAAAAACGAAGTGTCAGAAATGTTGAAGAATGATATATATTCTGAAAGGGGAGACCAAAACATGCACCGCTACTAAAGTTTGAGCTAAATCGAATAACGCGTCTAGAAATGGCAGCATATTTACTGGATATTTTTGTTTATATGGAAAAATGGCGATTGTCGATGTTTTTATGATTTATGGCCAGTTTCGTGCAGTAATCTTCTAATTTTGACTAATTTTGATTACATTGACATCCAGACCATCCTTTCCGCATATTTTTACAATATTTTTTTTTTGACAAAAATTTTTCAAAATAAGAAAGGGGTTAGTTAACCTATGCTTTTTGAGATCCAGAAAAACGAAGTGTCAGAAATGTTGAAGAATGATATATATTCTGAAAGGGGAGACCAAAACATGCACCGCTACTAAAGTTTGAGCTAAATCGAATAACGCGTCTAGAAATGGCAGCATATTTACTGGATATTTTTGTTTTATATGGAAAAATGGCGATTGTCGAGGTTTTTATGATTTATGGCCAGTTTCGTGCAGTAATCTTCTAATTTTGACTAATTTTGATTACATTGCCATCCAGACCATCCTTTCCGCATATTTTTACAATATTTTTTTTTGACAAAAATTTTTCAAAATAAGAAAGGGGTTAACCTATGCTTTTTGAGATCCAGAAAAACGAAGTGTCAGAAATGTTGAAGAATGATATATATTCTGAAAGGGGAGACCAAAACATGCACCGCTACTAAAGTTTGAGCTAAATCGAATAACGCGTCTAGAAATGGCAGCATATTTACTGGATATTTTTGTTTTATATGGAAAAATGGCGATTGTCGATGTTTTTATGATTTATGGCCAGTTTCGTGCAGTAATCTTCTAATTTTGACTAATTTTGATTACATTGCCATCCAGACCATCCTTCCGCATATTTTTACAATATTTTTTTTTGACAAAAATTTTTCAAAATAAGAAAGGGGTTAACCTATGCTTTTTGAGATCCAGAAAAACGAAGTGTCAGAAATGTTGAAGAATGATATATATTCTGAAAGGGAGACCAAAAACATGCACCGCTACTAAAGTTTGAGCTAAATCGAATAACGCGTCTAGAAATGGCAGCATATTTACTGGATATTTTTGTTTTATATGGAAAAATGGCGATTGTCGATGTTTTTATGATTTATGGCCAGTTTCGTGCAGTAATCTTCTATTTTGACTAATTTTGATTACATTGCCATCCAGACCATCCTTTCCGCATATTTTTACAATATTTTTTTTTGACAAAAATTTTTCAAAATAAGAAAGGGGTTAACCTATGCTTTTTGAGATCAGAAAAACGAAGTGTCAGAAATGTTTGAAGAATGATATATATTCTGAAAGGGGAGACCAAAACATGCACCGCTACTAAAGTTTGAGCTAAATCGAATAACGCGGTCTAGAAATGGCAGCATATTTACTGATATTTTTGTTTTATATGGAAAAATGGCGATTGTCGATGTTTTTATGATTTATGGCCAGTTTCGTGCAGTAATCTTCTAATTTGACTAATTTTGATTACATTGACATCCAGACCATCCTTTCCGCATATTTTTACAATATTTTTTTTTGACAAAAATTTTGCAAAATAAGAAAGGGGTTAACCTATGCTTTTTGAGATCCAGAAAAACGAAGTGTCAGAAATGTTGAAGAATGATATATATTCTGAAAGGGGAGACCAAAACATGCACCGCTACTAAAGTTTCAGCTAAATCGAATAACGCGTCTAGAAATGGCAGCATATTTACTGGATATTTTTGTTTTATATGGAAAAATGGCGATTGTCGATGTTTTTATGATTTATGGCCAGTTTCGTGCAGTAATCTTCTAATTTTGACTAATTTTGATTACATTGCCATCCAGACCATCCTTTCCGCATATTTTTACAATATTTTTTTTGACAAAAATTTTTCAAATAAGAAAGGGGTTAACCTATGCTTTTTGAGATCCAGGAAAAACGAAGTGTCAGAAATGTTGAAGAATGATATATATTCTGAAAGGGGAGACCAAAACATGCACCGCTACTAAAGTTTGAGCTAAATCGAATAACGCGTCTAGAAATGGCAGCATATTACTGGATATTTTTGTTTTATATGGAAAAAATGGCGGTTGTCGATGTTTTTTATGATTTATGGCCAGTTTCGTGCAGTAATCTTCTAATTTTGACTAATTTTGATTACATTGACATCCAGACCATCCTTTCCGCATATTTTTACAATATTTTTTTTTGACAAAAATTTTTCAAAATAAGAAAGGGGTTAACCTATGCTTTTTGAGATCCAGAAAAACGAAGTGTCAGAAATGTTGAAGAATGATATATATTCTGAAAGGGGAGACCAAACATGCACCGCTACTAAAGTTTGAGCTAAATCGAATAACGCGTCTAGAAATGGCAGCATATTTACTGGATATTTTTGTTTTATATGGAAAAATGGCGATTGTCGATGTTTTTATGATTTATGGCCAGTTTCGTGCAGTAATCTTCTAATTTTGACTATTTTGATTACATTGACATCCAGACATCCTTTCCGCATATTTTTACAATATTTTTTTTTGACAAAAAATTTTTCAAAATAAGAAAGGGGTTAACCTATGCTTTTTGAGATCCAGAAAAACGAAGTGTCAGAAATGTTGAAGAATGAATATATATTCTGAAAGGGGAGACCAAAACATGCACCGCTACTAAAGTTTGAGCTAAATCGAATAACGCGTCTAGAAATGGCAGCATATTTACTGGATATTTTTGTTTTATATGGAAAAATGGCGATTGTCGATGTTTTTATGATTTATGGCCAGTTTCGTGCAGTAATCTTCTAATTTTGACTAATTTTGATTACATTGACATCCAGACCATCCGTTCCGCATATTTTTACAATATTTTTTTTTGACAAAAATTTTTCAAAATAAGAAAGGGTTTTAACCTATGCTTTTTGAGATCCAGAAAAACGAAGTGTCAGAAATGTTGAAGAATGATATATATTCTGAAAGGGGAGACCAAAACATGCACCGCTACTAAAGTTTGAGCTAAATCGAATAACGCGTCTAGAAATGGCAGCATATTTACTGGATATTTTTGTTTTATATGGAAAAATGGCGATTGTCGATGTTTTTATGATTTATGGCCAGTTTCGTGCAGTAATCTTCTAATTTTGACTAATTTTGATTACATTGACATCCAGACCATCCTTTCCGCATATTTTTACAATATTTTTTTTGACAAAAATTTTTCAAAATAAGAAAGGGGTTAACCTATGCTTTTTGAGATCCAGAAAAACGAAGTGTCAGAAATGTTGAAGAATGATATATATTCTGAAAGGGGAGACCAAAACATGCACCGCTACTAAAGTTTGAGCTAAATCGAATAACGCGTCTAGAAATTGGCAGCATATTTACTGGATATTTTTGTTTTATATGGAAAAAATGGCGATTGTCGATGTTTTTATGATTTATGGCCAGTTTCGTGCCGTAATCTTCTAATTTTGACTAATTTTGATTACATTGACATCCAGACCATCCTTTCCGCATATTTTTTACAATATTTTTTTTTGACAAAAATTTTTCAAAATAAGAAAAAGGGTAAACCTATGCTCTTTGAGATCAAGAAAAACGAAAGTGTCAGAAATGTTAGAAGAATGATATATATAGCTGGTCTTGAGTTTCCATGATAGTTTTAATTCTTGTCTCGGTTCTGTAATAAAAAGAAAAAAATTAATTAGTATGAAACAATACAATTAAATTAAATCTATTTGGCGAGTTTATTATTATTTAATTTTGATTGGTAAAGATTATATTTTCTATAAAGCCGGGCATTCTGTTGTAATTTTCATTTTGTATGAAATAGATTCCTGGAGTAAAAAATCTAATAAAACTAATCACAATTGTCAGAATTTTAAGCTACTAAAGGCTGAAAACCACAAACAACAGAAACAGCTGTAAAATTTTTAAGGAATTCTGTTTCTGTTCTATGTGGTTTTCAGCCTTCAGTGGTATAAAATTCTGACAATTGTGATTATTTTTATTAGATTTTTTACTCCAGCCTCAAATTCTGTAACTGTGAAGCGGTGAAGTGAGTAGTTTTTCAATGAAAATTCGCTAAAATTTGTGACAACTCATTTTTCGGGCTTTAAAAGAGCTAAGGTTAACCCCTTGCCTATTTTGCAATTTTTTTGAATTTTTTTTTCCAAAAAAAAAATTGAAACAAGGTGCTGGGAGAAAGCCCTGGGTACCCGTGTAGACCTAGACTATCCTAGGTACATGTTTTGGTCACCTCTTTCAGTTTATATGACATTCGCTGAAATTTGTGACAACTCATTTCTCGGGCTTTGAAAGAGCTAAGGTTAACCCCTTGCCTATTTTGCAATTTTTTTGAATTTTTTTTTCCAAAAAAAAAATTGAAACAAGGTGCTGGGAGAAAGCTCTGGGTACCCGTGTAGACCTAGACTATCCTAGGTACATGTTTTGGTCACCTCTTTCAGTTTATATGACATTCGCTGAAATTTGTGACAACTCATTTCTCGGACTTTAAAAGAGCTAAGGTTAACCCCTTGCCTATTTTGCAACTTTTTTGAATTTTTTTTTCCAAAAAAAAAATTGAAACAAGGTGCTGGGAGAAAGTTCTGGGTACCCGTGTAGACCTAGACTATCCTAGGTACATGTTTTGGTCACCTCTTTCAGTTTATATGACATTCGCTGAAATTTGTGACAACTCATTTCTCGGGCTTTAAAAGAGCTAAGGTTAACCCCTTGCCTATTTTGCAACTTTTTTGAATTTTTTTTTCCAAAAAAAAAATTGAAACAAGGTGCTGGGAGAAAGCTCTGGGTACCCGTGTAGACCTAGACTATCCTAGGTACATGTTTTGGTCACCTCTTTCAGTTTATATGACATTCGCTGAAATTTGTGACAACTCATTTCTCGGGCTTTGAAAGAGCTAAGGTTAACCCCTTGCCTATTTTGCAATTTTTTTGGATATTTTTAAAAAAAATTGAAACAAGTTCCTGGTAGAAAGCTCTGAGATACCCGTGTAATCAAAATCACATAAAATTAGCCATAATCCAACCAATTTTACGCGATCAAAATAGAGAAAAACACATTTCCCTTTGTCTTTAGAGCAAACATAATATTCTTATTTTCAAAATTGGTAAGACAAATTGTCAAACTCAAGGAACAAAAGAAATTTTAACGCCAATAAATCGATGTTATTTCTCATGCTAGTACTTTTTTCTTACAATAAAAGCGAAATTATCCAGTTGATTTAATATCAAATTCAAATAAAATTTTGAGATTCATAAATAAAATATGTTTTCTTATTCGTGCGATAAAAAAATTAATTTTATTTATATCCGGTATGGTACGGTACATTTATGGCAATATTCTTTCGTTTTTGCTAAAATTAACTTTGATTTTTCTAAAGAGATTAATTTTTTATGATAATCCATATCAATCGAAAAAAATTATCATTACTTCCGTTACTCGAGAATAATTATTGATTTTTACGTTTTTTATACCAAACCAGGTTTTTCATTTTATTTTATCAAGAGATTATGCATTAAACCCAATTACTGGATATTGCTGAAAAGAAATATGTAGATAGATTTATAAACGGTTGTATTGTATCGTACTAATACCCTGCGGATATGAAATGATGGTGCAGATTCGGGTCTTTTATAGACTCTACATTTCTCCCATATCTAGCATCCCCATATTCTAAGGGACTTTCTTAGTTTCAAGTCATACCAGAAAATCATGCATTTCTATAAACTCAAACCACACATTCTCCCTTAAATCAACCCGAAATAATTTTTTTCAAAATCCCAGTTTGAAGTGCCAGACTTTTGATTCCTCTTAGTCTTTGTATACGGACTACCTTGCATAGCAATCCCTTTAATAAAAGTCAACAATTTCATATAAAATTTCCATAAAGATAAAAGTAATCAAAAACTGATTTCGAACAAAAACAATTGAAAGAAAAATAATAACACTAAAACTAAATTGACATTTTTCGAATATCAGTCACTCCAAATTTCTCTTTACATACACATAACACAATCATGCTTTAAAGTTTAGATCTTATAATCTCCCAAAACCCGAAAAGTTATAAAAATAAAATAATAAAATCAGATTTTTATAAATTGCAAATTCAATACAAATATACCAAAAAAAAACTCTAAAACCCATAACAACATGTCGATCCATATCCAAAAAATACAATAACATAATATTTTATCTTATCAATTTCTACTATTGTCCAATATGGACCAGAATTGATAAGAATTATTGTTTGTTTTATTTTGTACCAAAAAAAACCCAAAAATAATGAAAACATTATTGCAATATGTCCAATACTTTCCGTTCGTCGTACTACAGTAGTTTGCCTGCTGATGTATCTTTATCTGATTATTATAAACTTTTTGTGTTTTGATTATTTGAAAAGAATTTAAATTTTACAATACTACTATAGGGTTGGTTGTGTGAGAAGCGGTTGGTATTTAATAGAGATAATCTTTCCTCAGATTCAAACTCAATCTATAATACAACTCAATTCTGGTTTAGAGTCAGACTTCAAACTATGATTTGATTTTTAGTGCAAATCAAATTCAACCTAAAGACATAAAGTCAGACTAGCACTAACACTCTGAGGGTGAACCAAAATTACACTCAAATATACATTTAGAAGAAAATCAAATTCAGACTGAAAATAAGACATGACATGACCCCGGTTCAATCCTCAGATCCCAAGTTGTATCAGAATTATTAATCAAACTCAGGCTCAAACTACAACTAACGACTTCAGCGACTAAATCTGACTTATAATCAGAAGTCCAAAGTACACTCAAATTTGTACTCTGATACGAATTCACCATCTCTGAATTCTTCTTAGAGCAGACATAGCCGATCCATCGAATAAGACATTTAAATTGGTTTGTGAGCTTCTACTTTTTGTCGACCCGCTTGATCAATCCTTCAACATGTATTTATTAATCCACCATCGCACTCACAGAATTTTGTCAATAATAAATTAATAAAATAAATTCATCCATGGTTTGATTCGTATTTATCTTCTGTTTGATTTGGAAATTTCGATTTTCTTGCTATCAATTTTTTTCCAAGAACAACAAATACATATATCACAATTTTTGTTTAATGTTGTATTTAATTACATTACAGAATCAATTATTATTTGTTATAGAGAAATAAAATGAATAACAAAGCAATTTATTTGTATATTTATTTTTATTGTTTCAGGTTTCTTATTACTTAACTGAGAAAAGAAACCAATCTTATCCAAAAATTGAAAAATAAAATGAAAGTATTTTATTTGGGTCTCATGTCTTCGTCGCTGTGCAGTTTGAAAAAATCAATTCACACCAGTTACTACTCGAGTATTCAAATGATTCATTATAATTTGAAATTGAAAAGTTTTAATTCTGTGAAATAATTAGTTTTTCATTAATTGAATTAAATCACCAAAAACTAATTTTTTTTCTCATAACATTTATAATTTCAGGATCAATAAAATTATTTGTTATAAATTGTTGTTAATTCAATTAGAATTAAATAGTTTATCGTACATATTAATTGTCAATGGTAACCTTTATACCCAGAAAAACATTACCATAATATTGATGAATTAATAAATGGAATTGAGTAGAATAGAATTTTCACAACCCATGTTTTCAATGATTTGAATATTTATCGCAGCACATATCCTAACTGAAATATTGTTGGAGAACTCAATCTTCGTTATGAAAAATATCAAGAGCTCTGTTATGGTGTTTTTCTATTTTGCAATTTTTATTGTACAAAAAAATTGAATGAAGCTACTGGTAAGAAGTTTTGCATATCCATGTAATCAAAATTAGTCGAAATAAGGCGATTACTACACATAACTGGCCAAAATTCGACAAAACTTACGCGATCGCCATTTTTTCATGGATTTCAAAAAAATCCATAAAACATTCCTGCATTCGTACACCCGTTAGTAGTGGTTTATGTTGGTTCTGAATAATCGCATCACAAAATATTTTTTCTACAATTGTTGTGAAAGTCAAATTTTCTACGATGAATTTGATAAAAAGTAGGCATTGAAAATTAATCTTCCCAAATGACGTGTAGAAAGTACTTTCTGCACGGATTTGCCGTGTAGAAAGTACTTTCTGCACAGTTGTGTTTACATTGGAAAAATAACTAGAAAATAAATCTACAAAAAACACATTCAATGCAATATTTAAAGTGAATCGAATTTTATTATAAATCAAATTATTCATAATTATAGATTAAACATTAACAATAAATTATAGTTTTAATTGAAATTTATTTATTAATATTTGTTGTGATGTTGCATGAAGTACATGCACTAATATTTATCCCCTCAGTCGTATTTTTAGCAGCCTTAACAATTGTTCTATTGAATCTCATAACTGATTCCGCTGCACTTCCAACAATGGAGCTCCTACCGCGACCTATATTTTCATTATCCATTGCGATATTGTCACTTGCAGGGGTTCCAGTTATTTTCTCACACACAGATATTTTATTTTGAAAGGAGTTGTCGACATAGCTTTAGGCAACAGCAGAGGATTTCCATCTGCCATGCCTCTTGAGTGTTAAAATGTTTCCACCCGCATCTGCGAGTAACGTAGCAGATGTTCGTCTGAAACAGTGCCCTGTATATTCATGCAAATTTGGAAGATTTCAGTAGCTCGCAATTTTTAGTGGAATTTTTCCAAATGTATTTATTCCAATAGCTTGCGAAGTACATTTACCATTCCGATAGTTAACAAAAAACCTGTTATGAGTGGTGTTTGCAGTGCGAAGATTTCTGTATTTACGATAAACTGAGATCCAATCACCAACCCCATTAGAAACAGTAAGCGTTCGAGTGATGTGAGTTTTGGTGTCTGGCACCTGTACAATTAATATATTTTCCTTATCCTCAATATGATCCAACATCATTTTCAGTAGCTCCTCCTTTCGACAGGCTTCAGCGATACCCATTATAAGAGCAATCTTTAATTTGAATTTTTTGAATAAAAATATTAATTTTATACATTTAAATATTAAATAATTACCTTCATCATCAGAAAATTCTGGTGCTTCATTCACAAACTTATGTATATCTTCTCTAGAAAAGGTTCTAGATTTTTTAGCAACATAGCCCACTGATTTTCTTTTCAACAATGCAATCAACTTATGATATTTAGAGATATCGACGTTGTCTTCTAAAATAAGTGTACTCTTTAACATAGAGTACATTGACCATAAAGTGGATGACTTGAAAATGTTTGATTTTTCTGAAAAATAAGCCAAAAGAACATTCTCCGTAATTTTCGTGGCTTGTTCCTCTCCACACCATGTCAAGAAAGCTTCTCGTTCTTTTCTATATCTAGTTTTAGATTTTTTAGGTAGAAGTTCCAAACAAACATTTTTAGCTGCCTCAGCAATGTCTGGAGGAGTTCCAATGATAACCTCTTCATCACTTTCACCGAAATCACTATTCATTTTCACCGATTTATTTTTAGAACGTTATTCAAACAAAATCAAAAACGATATGGGAAAATTTTTGACAACAATAAATCATGACATACTTGATATAGTATAAAAAATGAAAATTTTAAAATCTACATTAGTTTATGGTATTAAATATTTGTATAGTATATGACTATCGAATCTTGCAATTGTAGAAAAAATAGCGTGTATGACTCGTGTAGAAAGCACTATTGCAGTACTCATGTGAATGCAGCCCTCGACTAGCGTCTCGTGCTGCAAATTTCACACTCGTACTGCAATAGTGTTCTTTCTACACTCATTATACAATATACTATTTCAGTTCATTTTATTTGCGACAAATCATTAAAAATCAACTTTTGTATTAAGAGTGTACAGTGACACGCATGAAATTATTCTCTATCAACAAATGTATTAAAATGAATGAAATTGTTAATTGTTTCTATGCAAATATTGAAATAATGTGAGACGTAGGAAGTTTAAAGCAAATGCAAAAGAGAAAAGTCATTTCCTGAAATAAGTCTCAAATTAGTCTCAAATTAGACTCAAGTTACTTTCAAATTAGTATCAAATTAGTCTAGAGTTAGTCTGATTACTGATTAGTCTCAAATTAGTCAAATTATTTATTTTTTAGTCAAATTAGTCTCAATTTTTTTAACACGCTTGGATAAGTTTGTAGAATCCATTTCATATTTTACTTGTTTTTCTTCTCTGAATTTAGAGAGTTGCGTTATTAATAGTTTTTCAAGTTCAATTGAACATTTCAAAGATTTCATTGAAGAATTGTTTTCTGCTACATTTTCCTCGACTTCCATTTCTGACTTATTCGATAAAATTTCGTAAGTTTCAGTTTGAAATGATGCATTTTCTTGCTTCTGAAAATTTAGAGAATCGATAGAGAGTAAATCTAGTTCTTCCAATATTTTTTTTCGATTATTTTGTGTTTCGTTCTGTATTCCCAATTCTTTCAAGAGATTTATTGATACATTTTCAAGTTCAATTGAACACTTCAACACAAGACTTAACAAAGGTTAATAGGACTTTTTTTGTAAACAAACATTTTTTGAAATTTGTGATATTATGTTACTAGTTGATGGAATTTGAGCTGGAATTTCATCTTCCAAAATTATTGGTAGTTTAATTGAACCATTATTTACTAGTACTTCCTGAATTTCTTGTAGTGTGTTTTCGATCGCTGTACAATCGTCTACTTCATCAAATGATTCATCCTCTATTTCCAAGTTGGTGGATATTGATTCTCTCGATTTTATCAACCGCTGCACTATTCCTTTTATTTGGTTGGATTTAAGATATTCGTTTATGTACTATGTATAATTTATGTACTATACCGTATGATTACGTTTTGACAGAGTTCGTAGCACTGATTCTGAAAAATTGTTTTGAATATTTTGTGTGTTTATTTACAAATGTGAAGTTTATAAAATAAAGAATAAATGACATTAAATATTTTATAAACAGATTTTTTTCCGTCTAGTTTACTCAATATGGTTTAAGGACGAAGTTCAATTATTTATACAAGTAAATGATGAGCACTCAAATTGATACAGTCTTATTTTTGTTTCATTTGTTTGTATAGTTCAATAATAAATATATAAGAAATATAAAGGATTTGCTATTTTAGTTTATTATTTTTCTTATTTAATAATTTTAAAATATTTTTCGACGATACATCAATTTGACGATATAATTCAGATAATATTTAAGAATAACCCACTTTTAAGGGGCTCCTTTGCTAAGAAACTCTAGCCTTGGTGTATAGTGTATATTTGAACATTTTTTTATTCTCCACTCCATCCTCTAGCTTCTGATTTTGCTTCTATGGTTGCTTGATTGCATCTTCCAAGACCGTCATTGGATTCAGTATCCTCGATTCATAGAAAAACCAATATTTATTATGGATATTTGAACATTTCCCTCGTTTTGGACCCAAACTTTTATCCTCTAGTTTCTTGCCTGGACCCCAAATACTAATTTCAGCATCACCATTGCATTCAGTACACTCAATTTATCCAAAATCAGTACCCATATTATATTTTCGGCTTTCAGCCCAACCTCCCACCCTTTAGTGACACCCTTATATTTTTGATCCCAACTTAAACATCACTGTTGGATTCAGCGTCCTTAAGTATGTTGAAATCAATAATAATGACGATAATTTTGATTCTATTCATTATCAGACCCCCACCACAACTTATTGAACTACCCTGAGTCCGGTCAACATTTTTACCATCACCATTGAACTCAGCATCCTCGATTATGTAAAAATCGATAATAATGACAACAATTTCGATACTTTGTATAAACGACCCCCCCCCCCCCCCCCGCAACCTATTATTGGACTACTCTGAGTCCGACCCAAATTTTTATTATGACGATAATCTCGATATTTTTTATAACCGACGCCCCAACCTCCACCCCTTTTTGGACTACCCCGAGTCCGGCCACCATTTTTATCATGATCATTGAACTCAGCATCCTCGATTATATTGAAATCGACACCAAACATGACATGTAAAAAAAATATTTTTTTCTACGATAAGGGTACTCCTTGAGAGTATAAAATGGTTATGTCACCGATCAGGGGGTAATATGGGAGATTGTATTTGTTATGAAATTCTGATTCTAACGATACCCCACATGACATATTTTACTCATTTATTGTGTCAACCCCACCCATGGGGTTGGTTAGGGGTGGTGGTGCAAACCAACTTTTGGACTCAAAAGTTGCGCCGGTCTGAATAAAAGATAATGGTGCCATTAAATTTTTTGTATCTCTTCCCATTTATTTTATATAGATTTTTATATGCTAAAACTTAAAGAGGGTTTAAAGGGGTGGGGGTGGGTCCTACCACCCCAATCTCATAAAGTTTTCGAGAGACGGTCAAGCCCGATCGATTGATACCAAAATCACAAAATCGAGTCAAAAACATTTCCAAAAACCACGTTTTCTGCCCGATTCTTAAAAAAAACGATAGTTAAGCCAAAGTTCTGCGAACTTATGAATGAAGTTAAATATATAATAATAATAATACGAGCCTGGGGGGTGTAGGAAGCACCCCAAACTTTGATCGTTTGCTGTCTTATTAATAATTAGTATCATACTGCCATCTATATATATAATATTCTCCACTAAATCAACTCACTTTTTGTCACGGTTAATTAGTTGTAATTTAACCAACAGCAGTATAAAGCTTCTTAAAAGTTGTTTTTATTTTTTTTCTTAAATTTTCTTATCAGTTTCTTTTGATCATTTGTTTTTATTTATGAAAAGAACAAAAACATTATTTCCTTTAGCAAAACAAAAGAAAATTTGTAAAGAGGAATAAGAAAGTTTTCTTTAATATTATTTTTTCCTCTATATAACTGTTCTTTTTTGTTGTTGTATTACTAAATTTAATTAAATTAATCTATAATTTATTGTTTTCAATTTAAAAGTTACATTGTTGTGTAAAAGATATAAAGTGAGAGTTTTTGGTTTCTTAATTAGATTAGTGTTTTTTGTTGTTGTTTTTTGTTTTGCATTTTTTCTTATTGTCTCGCTGCTAATCAACTGAAATGAGATAATTTTTCGTAATTAAATTAAATTGTGCGATTATTTCTTAATTTATGTTTGTTTTTTGCAAAATATGTTTAGTTTATTTCATGGGATTTATTTTGCGCTTCTGTTTATGCAAAACTAATAAAACGGTTTGAGATGAACAAATTGACATAGCTTAAGTTATGTAAAAATAATTATTTGTTTTGTCAGGTGTGGGGTTCGAACCCACGCTCACAATGTGAACCAGAGCTTAAATCTGGCGCCTTAGACCGCTCGGCCAACCTGACATATTAAGTTTCCAACAAATGAATTATAACAAAATAAATACTTCACATTTCCATCATTAATGTTAAACACAGACGTTAAAAAGGTAATAGATTCACAAAAATAGGTAAGTAATTGTTCAAGTTGGTGTCAATATGTTTTATGTCTACGATAATAAAAATAATTTGATTGTTATTATCAAGCTAATAACGTTTTTTATTTTCTTCAATAATTTTGAACATAAATAATAAAATTATTGTTATTCTGCTATGTGCAGATGTTTTCTTATAAAAATTAAAAACATTAAAAAAATGTGTTGTGACTAAAAGTGTTAATGTAATAACAACATATCTAAACGGTAAGTATTGTAAGTGTTTTTTTGTTATATGTATTATAAAATGGAAAATTGTAGTAAAACAAAATTGATGTAAATTTAGTAGACCAACAGGTATTGATAAGTAAATTATTGAGTAAACCGTAACAAATAAAATCACAACTTCTTAAAACGCGTATCATACTTTCAACATAACTGGTGAATTCTTCCACTTGGTTGAGAACATTCACGCTCATGTACGGTATAAATCTCAACATTAATAAACATTTTCTTCACATTTCGCAAACATTTATCAATAACCTTGTACGATATAATCCACCAACCATAAAATTCAATAAAATCTAACTGATACTATAAAAATCAATTTACTACTTCTCACTAAATGATGGATTTCGTGACTAATTCACTTTTATTTATGTGAATAGTTTTCTTATGTTATTTATTCATTTGTTATTTTTATTTTATTGGATTCTCATAAAACTGTTGATGTTGTTGTTGTTTTTGTTGTTCGAGAACAAAACCAAAATCTTATGACAAATTCTTGCTGATTCCATCCAAAAAAAAATCAGTTAGTAGTTAAGATGATTCATTGTGGTGTTGCTTCATATAGTTATTATTTTGATAAAAAATCATCAGACAAAGCCATAACGGCTGAGAATTGATTATAATTTTATGTTTTTGATATTCATTTTTTGTGGTTTTATCAATAAATTTTATTGTTTTGTATATGTTTTGGCATACAAATGGGGTTGAATTCGTTGTCTGTTATACGACTCTTATTCTTGAATGATGTAACAAAAAAATCCCATAAACAGCATATTAAACACTGAATGGTTAAATGTGAGGTTTGAGTTATTTTAATAAAATTAAACAACTATATATTGATACCCCAATTTAAACACACCACTAAATCCTATAAATTATTAACTACCCCAATTAATATGATTTGTTGATTTAATACTAATTGCTACTATACTATAGTTGTATCTGTTTTAATTTAAATAAAAATACAGAGATTTTAAACATAAATTTATTTGCAAGAGACCAATGAAAAGTAAACCATGGGATCTGGCTTAAAAATGATACCACATAACAATATCCACAATTTAATATGTGGTTGCATTTAATATTATTGTGTACCGAATAATAGATCTGGTTGTGTTAACTTAGGTAAGTGTATCGGTGCCTGTCATCCCCTTTCCTTCTAGTTGTAAATATAGACTGCTGTCGGTGACCTTAAATTCGTCTAATCTCATGGGAACAGCAATGAATAATTCAATTAAAATACCAGAAATAGTGCGTCATGTTTTATTGTCCGTTGAATAGCTACATTGTATAAACTGTGCAAGAGCAGAGAAGCACTATAGTAAGAAAATTGTTCTTCTCCAAATCGTGAGAATACTGTTAAGGAGCTCGTAGCTGGAAAGTTGATCTTACTATTAAGGTCAATACCGGCAAAAACCAAAAAAACCGTCACACAATCCGCAAAGGCTGACAATCAGAATTGTGGCAGGTAACAAGATAGGTAGATACACCAAGCCATTTGACAATCACCTATACCTGGAAACAGATCAGTTTAAAGAGAATTAATATTCAAAGTAAAATGAGGTGATCGCTTAAAAAACAACAATATTCGATACCATGCTGAACAAATTCTAGCTAACTCAGTATGTTAGAACTGCGAGACAAAAAAGTTTGAATCAATCCCGTGATATAGATGATATCAGACGATACCGGCAGAAATTTTCACCAATTGAACATATGACCAGACCAACGAAATAGTTCGTTTTAATAGCTGGGTGAATTTTGAATTATTCGGGTGATATGCAGGCTACAGGAACGATATGCGCCAGTGCACTGTTACAGATGTCTGGACTACAGCTACCGAAAAAAATTGCAAATGTGACGTCGAAAGTACCGAATTAAGTGACGATGAAGGTACTAAAAATACATCTTTTAAGATACATGTACAGTAGTACGCGCTAGTAAAACACCAACCCGAAATGAATGGTAGTATTAATTATTAAATACTCCTTAACATTGGAAACACTCCTTTTGATGCATTCCTTAGCCACTACACATAAAGATATGTGATCAATCACTACCACCAGAAGAAAAAACGAACGAACGATCCCCTATATTCCGGTGGAATAAAACTATTTTAAGCCAGTGAAAAGGATGCCGCAAATGCTGTTGTTTTAGATTGAATTGTTGCGGTAGCAAATATTTCATGCTTCTGAGAGATTACGTACAGAACTATCACTTAGGTAGAGCTTTAAGGGTCTAAAAATTTAGGCGGTTCTCTACAGGATTAAGAATTTTTCTCTTCAGATTGTAATGGCTAGGACTAGGGATTGCAATCCCGGGATTAGCCGTCTATCCCGTCTAGGAATCCCAGGACTGCGGGAATCATAAATTTTGCCTAGGGGATTTAAAATTTGTGAATCCTGTGGTCCCGAAATTCATGAAACGCTAAGTCCGTAATTGCAATCCCTAACTAGCATGCAAATTCTGTAACTGTGAAGTGGAGAAGTGTTAAAAATTTATTCGTATCGATTTTTTCATAAATTTTTTATCATTTTACTATTTTTGCGATTTTATATGCAAATAATAGTGATGTGAGTGTTAAGAAATCTAATAGCAGGCGGCGCACTGTCAAATGTCAAAAGTCAAAAGACTATATAAACAAGGGATTAGCGTACAAAAGTATGTATGTACTTACTTTCGAAAACCTGTATAGTTAAACGGATTTGAATGCGGTTTTTTTGCATTCGATTCAGATTGTCAATTATAAAATTTGTTTGGTGTTTTGCAAACCCAGATCGGCTTTATTGCATTTCTGCAGCTAAAAAATGCATTTTTGTAAGTGCATTTTTAGAATAATAAAAATAAATTATGATTCGGTAAATAATAGCCGAAACGAGCTGAAATTATGATGTCGCGAATATGATGTCTAAAAAGTCATACCGTGGACCTGGAGGTCAGGGCGCCCTTACTATACAACTTCTCCTTGACTTTTGTCAAACTTTTCTATAAAAAAAATCCAATATTTGTTATTGGGGGTTTTCGGGATCGCTGATCATCATTATGATAATTAAAAATGTACCTGACGTACCTAGGGATCATAGCACCCCGATTATGAAGATCATCTCCTGGAGTTTTCTTTAAATTTCTTATCAAAAGCATTAAAAATCTTTACTCTCGGGTTTTCGACGTCGCTGATCACGAATATGATGTGTAAAAATTCACCTAACGCACCTGGGGATATCAACGACCCGATAATGTAGATCATCTACTGGAGTTTTCTTTAAACTTTTTATGCATACCATTAAAAATCATTACTCGAGGGTTTTTGGGGTCGCTGATTACGAATGTGATGTTTAAAACTTCACCCGACATACCTGGAGATCATATCGACCCGATTATGTAGATCATCTGGAGTTTCGTTAATTTTTTTATCAAAACCATTAAAAATCATTACTCGGGTATTTTTGCGGTCACTGATCATGATTATGGTATTAAAAAAATTCCCTGACATACCACCCAAGTAGCATTTTGCGACTAAATGTTTCTTGTGTCGTTTGCGACTACGCCACAACGTTCCTGTTACCTATATCAGTTCCTAAACAGCAACATTTTACACGCCATCCAGGTAACAATTACTCAATAGGAATATTCCTATGTAGAAACAGACAAAATACACAAATTAGTATTTGCGTCAACACAATTTCTAAAATTACACTTTTTGAACACTGTGTGGTTAATTGTGTGTTGTGAACTCTTTTTAAACGCAATTCCCAAGTCTACACAATGTAGTGTGACTTGTTACACCCAGCGACGGTATTGCGTTAACCAATGTGGAAACATACTGTCTTACTGTCACTTGTCACATTTGCGTCTTTCATTAAAAATCACCTACGGATTGATAATGCCGAAAAATTTGCCACGGCCGTTTAAAACGACGACATCGTTTTATCGAAAAGTAAAAAAAAATATTCAGTTGCAAAAGGTCGGCAAAACTAAAAATAGATTCACTGCAAATGATGTGAAAGATTCCGAAGAAGTAAATAAATTGCCGGCTTCATCTGTTTTTATTAATCATTTATGTAAGTCCATATTTAAGTTAACTCATTATTACATGAACTATCTAAAAGCATCGAAATTTCAGCACCTGCAGTTGTGTCGCTCCCTCCCACGAGTATAATTGAAGACTCTGAATTTCAAAGCACATCTGAATTAGTTTCAGATAATGATAATAATACACCACATAATAGTTGTGATCACAAAGTTGAAGATCACAAAGTAGAAACTAATAACTTTGAAGACGAGGATGACGAACAGGAACAACTGGAAGAACAATTGGCTTTGCTTGAAGAATTAAGGATGTGGGCGTTTAAACATCACATTGCGCATCGCGCAGTTAATGATCTACTGAGCATATTTCATTCGTTATGCAATATAAAATATTTACCAAGGGACAGTAGAACATTATTGGCCACTCCAATCGACGTAGATATTGTAAAAATGGGAGATGGAAGCTATTGGCATAGGAGGTTAAAAAATTCTCTAGAAAATGTATTTTGGAATATTGAGAAACCATTAAACATTTCGCTAATTATAAATATAGATGGACTGCCCATTTGCCGTAGTTCAAAAAATGAATTTTGGCCAATACTGTGCGCTGGGGATGAAATGCCTAAGATCCCAATTATGGTAGTTGGAGTTTATTTAGGACAATGTAAACCCATTTTGGAGCCTTTCCAGCAATTACAAAATCTGGCTTGTTTGTGAATGGATACAAAACCAATATTAAAATAAAATGTTTTGTTTGCGATACCCCGGCCAGAGCATTTATAAAAGGTTTGTTATGCATTATAGGAGTATAATTTTACACTATTAATATTTAATCAAATCATTAGGTGTAGTTGGGTTCAATGCATATCATGGTTGCATAAAATGTACATCGATTGGTGAATATGAGAATAATCGTATGAGCTATCCTAAAATAAACTGCGAACTTAGGACAGATGCTGGTTTCCGCAACAAATCAGATCCTGATCATCACAAGGAATACACACCACTTGAAAAATTGCCGATAGATTTAATTACTGATTTCGCAGTGGCTGATTCATTACATTTACTAGATTTGGGAGTGATGAAAAAATTATTGCAGATTTGGACAACTGGCTGCTGCAATTTCGACACAAAATTTTCAGCCGCTGACATACAAAACATATCTAGTTTGTTAAAAAAGTACAACAGCTGTATGCCTATAGAAATTCATCGAGCTGTCAGAGGCTTGGATTGTTTGAAGTTTTGGAAAGGGTTAGAATTTCGAACATTTCTATTGTACTGTGGTCCTGTGATTTTAAAAGATTATTTACACCCTGAAGTGTACGAACATTTTCTGTATCTTGTTTGTGCTGTTACTATTTGCACTAGCAAACAATACTTGAAGTACGTTAAAATAGCGAACGCAATTCTTAATAGTTTTATTGAAAAGTACAACGGCTCATATACAATCAGCAGCAATGTGCACAACCTATGTCATTTGACTGATGATGTTAAAAGGTTTGGACACTTGCCTTCGTTCAGTGCTTATCCGTTTGAAAATTTTCTGGGGCATATGAAAAGCATGCTCCGAACTGGTAACAGACCATTGGCTCAGTGCGCCAAGCGAATAATAGAACTATCTAAAATTAATATAACGTTATCTCAAAGCATTGCATATCCGATCGTTACAAATGAAAATAGGAACGATAAACATCAACTATCAAATTGTAAAAAGATATTTTGCAAAATTCAGTTAGAAGATGGCTTTACATTAACAAATAGAGATAAGGACAAATGGTTTATGACTAAGCAAAATGAAATTGTTGGCCTGTTAAATGCCACTTATTTCGAAGACAAATTATGTATTTACGGCAGAAGTATAAAAAGCAAAAAGGATTTTTTCCATCGACCAATAAATTCATCTCGTATTAATATTTTTTCATCAAGTGGCGAGCTGAATAATCCTAAACTGTTTGACTTAAACAATATAAAGTGCAAATTGATATCATTACCATACCAAAAGGATTTAGTGTTTTTACCACTAATTCATACATTAGGCCCTACATAAATTGTTAATCAGATTGTGAAAACATTTTATTGGAAGATATTTTGTCTGTGTAACTTAAACAATCATTTATTTCAATAAGCTTTTAAATAAATTTTTTTGTAATTCATAAATATAAATTAAAGAACTTTTTCTAACAACAAAGAAAATCTATTTCACCATATTTTCAGGTAAACATGCATCAGTTATCTGCTTGAACTTCATTGGAAATATTCGCCGGGTTTTCATTTTCCTTATCTTGTAATACTTCATTTGAGTTCGGGGGTTTCACTTCGCTTTTTCTAAAAAAATATTTTGTATTTAATTAAGTTTGAATTATGTAAATTTTATTTACATAATACATACCGTTTACGTTGGAGCCGTTGGAATGTATGTTTCAATATTTTATCTCTTAAAAACTCCTCATTTCTGGCTTTCGAGTGCCTGCAATCAGCCATATATATAACTTCAAAAATTACATCAATAATTTGGCTATACTTTTGAAAACTATGTTTTTGTTCGGACGATTTAGAGGAGCCAGTCCAAGAGTATTTAAGCATCATTTCGGTTTCGAACAAATAATCAATTATTTTGTAAATGAGCTTCCCGCCATCAGCAGTTTTACTATTACCACCAATAAGTGATAGTTGCAATATCTACAGTTAAAAAATAACTTTATTAACATCTAAATTTATGCAATGTTATACAATATGTTGTAACTTACCAATTGACTTTTCAACCCTTCCTCAAGATGTAACTTTGCGTTTAAATTTTCTACGTCTCCGATATGTTTTAGAGGGAAAGCAAACTTGTCTACTAAATCATTACCAATATCATTCGGCATCACCTCATTAGCCCATGGCGAGTTTTGCAACAGCCTGTCTAATTTAATATTTATCTCGGAAACGGACTTGTCAAGCTTGTTGAAACGGTTCTCGAAGCATTGCATTGTATTGAGAATCTTTGAAATATTTTCTTGGAATCCCGTTATCAGTTGATTAAGACTAATCTCCTCAATTTCATTTTGTAAAACTTCATGAAATATTTCCGGTTCAGCATTGACGTCCGGACAATTTTCGATATTTGAATCGACAGTGCACTGTTTAATATGAATTACTTCATTGCTTAATTCAGAAGTAATATCTTCTGTTGTTACGTCCTCAACAAACATTTTTTCGAAGTCTTGTTGGGGACCACTAAAAATCACTTTTTTTCTAATCCGTTTATTTTGTTGCATTTGCTGGAGATGCCTGTAATTAAAGTTAACTTATTTTTATTACTGTTAAAATAATATGATACCACTACTTACAAGTCTTCTGCTTCTGTATCACTTAAATTAGAAAATTGGATTTCGAGTTGCCGTCCTTCAACAAATGTAGAGGCTACTGCTACGACTGAACAAGCCGAGTGGGTCCAATTTTCGGAAGGTGATGAGTTTGGATCTGCCCGTAATTTATCAAGTTGTTTGATATTTAAATTTTGTGGCCACCTTAATGTTTTATTGCTCTCCCATTTTGCTGGAACTGCAGAATAGCAAATACCTGATTTTTCAAGAGTCTTAATTAGCTTGTATGCCATAATTATTTTATTTAATTAATCCGCACCAAATAATTGTTTCACGTTTTCGGCGTTTGACAACAGAAATGACATATGTATCCCCACTAGGAATTATTGTACCCACAGTGTATACACAATTCCCAAATTGACACAATTTTTACACAAAATGAACACAGTTCCCAATTAGGAATTATTTTTTGACATAAATAACACAAAATTCCTAAATAAACACATTTTTCACACAAAATTACCGCAATTCCTAAATAGGATTTGCTTGTACACATATAAAACACAATTCCTATATAGGAATTTACCTTAAGACGCAATTCCTAAAGAGGAATTTTTCTTCACACGCAATTCCCAAATAGTAATATTTATGTCCGACATATTTATGGCATCGTAAAAAAATGGCGTATTAAAAAATACAATTTTAATTTATGATTTTACTGATTTCTCTTACTCTAAACAAGCTAAGGAATCTATATTTTGTCATGCCACAAATAAGGAATTTTTTTGAAATTAGTTCCAACTGTCAGTATTGCGGTTATTAAAATTACAAAATTTTTAATAAAATTATAATTATATTAATTAGTTCATATTTTTACTGGGTAGTTGAGTTTTTCGAGCTATAATAGAAATATTCACTGACAAAATGATAATTCCCAGTAAATTTCGGTCTAGAATGCTCTTTTTTCGTATTAAAAAATTCATGTTTTAAAATAAGACGTTTTATAATTCCTGTTCATTATATTCTATATAGCAGAGGTGGCCAAGCTTCACTACACGTTGAGCCGCAGTACAATAATCTCTCGTTTCGAGAGCCACAAAAAAAAAATTTTTTTCAAAAGTATCAGTTGTTTGGAAATATTTATTTTATTGAAAAAACAATTATGTACTTATGGTTATAAATACATACAAAAACATCTTTAAAGTTTGTTACATGACATGCCTGCTGGTAGATGGCATGTTTGTTTGTAACTTGGCCGTGAATTTTTTGAAATTTGGTTCATAGTTTGTTAGCGCAGTACGAATTAATTCCGTTAAATGCTCATTTGTAAGTTGTGAACAGAAGGAAGTTGGGTTTGATTTTATAAACTTCATTGTTGAAAAAGTGATTCACAACAATATGTTGTACCGAATATAGACAGTAATCTGGCAGCAGCTTTTTTCAAATTGGGGTACTTTGATTGAGACACTAGTTTCCAAAACTCATTTGGAGATTGTGTGGCTTTGTGATGCATTTTAAGAATGTGATCTTCCTGTAGCTCTAGTAATTCCATTTCTACTGAGGCACTGTCATGCAAAATATAACAAGGAATCGATAAGCCCTCGTTAATAATGTTAATTTCGAATGGATTTACAAGTAAATTAAGAGAAATATTTAAATTATTCAGATCATTAAATCGCAAGTGAAAGTCTTTTAATAATTCTGCTAATTTACTGTCGTATTCACTCAGTTTGTTATCATTAATTTTAGAGAGTCTGTTCTTCAGATGAGGAAAGTGGTTGAACACTTTTGTTGTTAAATCTCGTTGAAAAGGTTGAATTTTTTTAATAAAACTCAGAATCGTTTGAATAAGATCAGTAATAACTTTATCTTTTTCTTGTAAAGCTAGGTTGAGGGATTGCAGATGCTCCATTATATCAGTCAAAAACATACAATCATTAATCAATTCATCATCCTTTAATTCCAGATAGTGTTTTTCTTTTTCTTTGAGGAAATTTCTGATAGGTTCCATTAAATCAACAAATCGGCTTAGAACATTATAGGTGGATAACCATCGTACAAGGCAGTAAAATGTTATATCCCATACAAGGTTGTACAACTGGTCCAGTAATGGTCCATTACTGGCAGCCAGTAATGCAGCAATGGGCGAGTACTGGCAACCACGACTGGGTCATTAACATAATTTTACTGGATGATAACTTCGGACAATAAATGGTTGCCATTATTGGGTCAAATACTGGCAACCAAGACTGGGCCGTTAAAAAAAATATACATTATTATCATATGTAAATTTAAATAAATTAAATACAAACTAACTTAAAATAAAATAAAAATGACGGAAAAAGTTCAAAACTCCCCATACAACTGGCTCAGTTGCAAGAATGGCTGAGTAATGTCAAACACCGCCCTGACTCCGCCAGTACTCCGCCATTAAAAAAAAATATAAAATAATATTTTTTATACATAAATTTAAATAAATTATTTACAAAATAATTAAAATAAAATAGAAATGAAAATAAATTAAAACATATACCAACCTTTTCTTTATTACCATAGTCTTTCAACCGACAAGGCGATAACTAAACTATATGTGAAATTTTCAAACTGTATTTTTAAAAGGGATAATACTCTAGTGAAATTTAAAAAAAATGACATAGATCGGCAAATTCATGGCTACAGTACTGGCCCAATAACAATAGCCAAGTAATATTTACCATTCATGGGCCAGTGCTTGGCCATTCAAAGGTAACAATATACTGGCTATTTTATGTAAACCATAGATCGGCCGATGATTGGTTCTAGTATTGGCCCAGTAACAATAGCCAAGTACTGTTAACCATTAATGGACCAGTGCTTGGCCGTATGTCAATGTCTGGCAAAACCTACTTGGGATCTTGAGGATGATCTTCAAAGTCCAGTGCTTCGATAAAGTTCTTGAATTGGCGATGGGTTTTTGAATTCGTCCGAAAATAGTTCACAATTTGTAGCACAGTTTTCATTACGTTTTCGTATTTAAAATATTTTGCAACTAAATGTTCACGATGAACAATGCAATGAAGTGCCGAAATTCGGGTATTCTTGGATCATTTTTTAATAGACCAATAAGGCCTACATTTTTTCCTAACATTGCAGGTGCTCCGTCAGTTGCTACACTTACCAAATTATTCAGTGGAATATCTGTATCTGACAATATATTATCAAGGGCACTCTAAGTATCAATACCACGAGAAGTATTTTTTAGTGCTACCAAATCCAATAGTTCTTCCTTTACGATTAAAGATTCGGAAACGTATCGGATAAATACAGCTAACTGGGCGGTGTCTTGTATATCGATTGATTCGTCAAGGGCTAAGCTGAAAGCTACACTATTTTTTACATCTACTTGTAGTCGCTGTTTTATATCTTTACTTATTTCCGTAATACGTCGCTCAGTGGTATGACGTGATACTGGAACATTGCTAATTAATCTGTGCAATTTGATATTTAAAGGATCCAGCATTTTAACCACCTGTTCCATATTCTTTTTGATAAATTTTCCCTCAGTGTAAGGTCGTTAAGCACGAGCGATGTTCCAAGCGATCATAAAACTAGCCTCGGTAGTATTATCGGCTTCTGAACTAAAAGATGATAATAATGTTTGCTGATTACTTAATGCAGATTTTAAAGAGTTTATTTTATTTGTTCGGATGTTGGTATTCAACGGATAACTATCCAAAAATTTATTATGGTTTTTTTCGTGATGCCGTTTTAAATTACTGGTTTTATAATGGGCAAGTGATTCATTGCACATAAGACACAAAGATTTTCCCCCTTTATCAATGAATGCGTATGCTTCAACCCATTCTTGCCTGAAGCTACGATTTTATCCGTCATATCTCCTTTTTTTGTGGTCCGACATATTTAGCAGTTAAATTAAAAAACGGAGTATTCATAAAAAACACGCAAAATATTATATTTCGCGACAAGAGATGAAATCACCGTTTTTTTCTTGCAATTTCCTTAAGTTTTTAATTTCGTTTTTGGTTTAGGGTAATATCTTACTGTCGTAGATGTAGAAGCGGTTGAGGTAGCATATGTCGGATTTGCACGTGTTTTTAATTCTATTTAATTATGAACTTATTCAATTTTTAATTGGAATATTAAAGGATACATTAAATTTAACGTCGGCAAATTGCCTAAAGATAAAATATCAAAAATATTGTTTATAAAAAAATTGCAGAAAAAGATAATCATAGAAAAACAAACGAATCCAAAAGGAAAGACTTTTGATTTTGAGAAAGATTTTTGTGCATTAATTTGAGACAAATACAGGTGATTTTATTTTTAGCCCATGTTAAACGTATAACAATATGTTAAACGTATAACCTTAAATAATAAAATTAGTTAAATTTATTTATAACAGCGGATTATAAACTTGATTCGCGAAGTAAAGTAGTATCAAACTGAAACAAAGTCGCAAAAAACTCCAATAGTAGTAACTTCGACAGGACGGACCTAAATATAATAAAATGATTGCATTAAATCATATTATATTATTATTTTAAATATTTTATTTTACTTGTTATATTTTCATATTATATTAAACAGCATTATAAATTATATGTATTATTTCTAATTTTGCTACAATTTTTATGAATTATTAAATATTATTTAATTTTTTCATTTCTTTTCGAGAGCCGCATTTATTCTTTTAAAGAGCCGCATGCGGCTCGCGAGCCGCGGTTTGGCCATGTGTGCTATATAGTATAACAAGTTAAAGTTTATGTAAAATAATATTATTGTTGTTTACGTAATATTTGTTAAAAGGTAATTATTCCCGATTTGTGTCAAGAGCATTATATCAGAAAAATATTTTGACGCAAAGCCGTTATTGTGTCAGAAATTGTTACGTAACAGAGAATTAACAAACAATTAAATGCGTGAAGAAAATGAGGCAAAGAAGGCACGAGTTTCGCCATTGTGTACAGAAAATGTGTCTGTCTGACACAATATTGACATTGTGGCAAACACAATTCACACTTTGCGTTGCGCCACTTCCGTAGCTTGGAAGACATATTGTTGACATAGTTTAGTAACACATGTTTCTATAATTACTGCTATTAAATACGGTTGATTAATTTGTTGTTGTCCTCCAATCAACAAAAAATTTCTGCATCAGAGTAATTAATATTGCGTCGGTATAGAGGATATGGATTTATCATCCAAACCAAGCACAATAGCTATAAACACTTTGTTTAACCACAAGAAAATACTTTGTGTTTATTTTATAGTCTTATTTTAACAAAATTCCTTGAGTTTAATATAAATACTAATTATATTGTACAGGTTCAAAATGTAACTAATTCTTTAAAAAATGAATTAATATTTTTACTTTTAAGAAGCAACTAACTAGTCGTAAGACCAAATTTGTAATGTTTTTTATTATCAAAAATATTATCTTAAAATCTAATTTTGTTTTAATTATTTAATTCACAGTTGGTTAAGCCAAAACCTGCAAATCCGGTATTGTAACAATTTGTTTATTGAATCTCTCTCTTTACTAAGTTTGGCTAATTAGAGTAATTTTATTTCTTCGTGATTTATTAATTATTGCAATACATACGAATCTATCGTAATATTGTTATGACGCGATAAAAAAGATTTCATTGATTTGATTATTCCATATTTCGTTCTTTTTATTACCAAATATAAACAGCGCTGAATCAGGTTCCAACAACACTCCCTTCCTTTTAAAAAATACGTTGTGATTGTCGAGGAGGTAACTGAAATGTCACTCGCCGTGATTTTGATTTCTTGTTTACTGCGTCAGTCATGTAAGCAGGTTTTAGTCTGTCGATTGAAATATTTTGATTCTTACCATTTATTTCAACGATGTAACTCTTCCGGAAACGCCTAATAACTTTAAATGGACCCTCATAAGGTGGTGATAAGCTAGGTTTTACCTTATCCACCCTGACGAATACGTAATCGCATTCCAAAAGATCTTTTGGAATGTAAATATTAGTTTGAGGATCTTTCCGGGTATCTTTCGGAATTAAGGATTGCATCCGTTGCTTGAGATGTTCAACCAGATCTGCTGGTTCTACTGGATGCGCATCCTTGGGATGTATAAATAGTTCCCCTGGGACCTTTAGGCTTTGTCCATAGACAAGATCCGCAGGAGTACATCCAAGATCAGACTTGATCGAAGACCGAATGCCTAACATGACGATTGGGAGTGTATCACTCCAATTGGTAGTATTACCATGAGCTTTTAGTGAAGATTTGAGCTGTCTATGGAATCTTTCTACCATTCCATTGGCTTTAGGATTGTAAGCCGTTGTCCTGATTTTATGAGAACCCATGAGTAACATAAGTTCCTGAAATAACTTTGATTCAAAATTCGCCCCGCGATCAGAAGTTATATTTAACGGCACGCCAAATCGTGAAATGTGATTAGTTAAGAAAGCTTTAGCAGTAGATTCAGCTGTTCCATCAACCAAAGGTATTGCTTCCGGCCATCGAGTAAAGCGATCGATAGTTGTCATAATATACCGATATCCATGAGATGGAGGTAAAGGACCTACCAAATCGACGTGGATATGCTCGAATCTGGCCGACGGTACAGGTATCTGACCGAATTCTGAATGAGTGTGTCGTTGGATCTTGCATCTTTGACATGATAGGCATGTCTTGGACCAGAATCCAACATCAACACTCATTGAAGGCCAGAAATAACGCTTAGAGAGCAACTTCCGGGATGCTCTTATACCGGGGTGGGATATACTATGTAGTGACTCAAAAGTAGATTTTCTAAGAGGCTCTGGTAAATACGGACGAAAAATGTTTGTCGATGTCTCACACCAGATCGGTTTACTATTATGTTTAGTGGAGATAGGTTCTAATTTCCACTTAGAACCGACGACTTGTGGAGTTGAAATGAGATGTTGGAGTTCTGGATCGGACCCTTGAAGTAGGATGAGCTTTTCTTCATCTAATCCAGTGAAATTGATTGCCATTTCCTCAGTGCGTGATAACGTATCTGCCACGACATTGTCCATGCCCGTGATGTGTTGAATATCAGTCGTAAACTGCGAAATGAAATCGAGATGCCGAGCCTGACGAGGACTTTTCTCAGTCTTTGAAGCGATTGATGTTACTAGAGGTTTGTGGTCAGTGAACACTGTGAACAAACGACCTTCTACAAAGTAACGAAAATGCTTTATAGCTTTATAAATTGCCAATAACTCGCGATCAAATGTTGAATATTTTTGCTCTGCAGGTGAGAGCTTACTGGAAAAGAAACCTAAAGGTTGCCAAAACCCTTTGTTGAATTGTTCGAGTACTGCCCCTAGTGCAGTACCTGAAGCATCCGTTTTAATACAAAAACTTGCTATTTGTGACGGATGAGCCAAGAGTGTACAGTTTACTAGTGCCAGTTTGACTGTGTCAACGGCTGTACTGCATTGTAGAGGCCAAATGAAGGCTGATTTTTTTTTACTCTTGGCCAGTTCAGCGAGATAACCATGAAGTGGGGAAATGATTTCGGCTAGATGAGGTATGAATCTATGGTAATAATTAATCATACCTACGAATCGCTGAACTTGATGAACAGAAGTTGGCTGTGGAAAATCTTTTATTGCTATGATTCTATCTGGGGATGGTTTAATACCATATTTTGTGATTTCATGGCTTAAGAAATCAAGAGAAGGAACGCCAAATACGCATTTAGAGAGTTTGATTTTAATATCAAAATCAGTTAGCCTATTGAAAAGTATACGCAAATGATTTTGGTGTTCCTGTGTTGAATTGCTTGCCACCAATATGTCATCGATATACACAAAAACAAAATCTAGTCCTTTGACTACTTCATCCATGAAACGTTGGAAAGTTTGAGCTGCGTTTCTCAAACCGTAAGGCATTCTCACGAATTCGAAGAGACCAAAAGGGACCGTTATAGCAGTTTTGTGAATATCTTCCGCAGAGACTGGTATTTGGTGGTACGCACGGATCAGATCGATTTTAGAAAATATAGTGCATCCATGAAGATGCATTGAAAAATCTTGTATATGAGGTATGGGGTACCGATCAGGAATGGTAACATCATTCAAACGTCGATAATCCCCGCAAGGCCTCCAGTCACCTTGATCTTTCTTTGGAACTAAATGCAAAGCAGAAGAAACACTAGATGAGGAGGGTCGAATCAATCCCAACTGAGTCATATGCGAAAATTCATCTTTTGCTATTTTGAACTTGTTAGCTTCCAGTCTACGTGGCCGAGAGAAGGGTAATTGTCCTTCTGTGATAATGCGATGAACCACGTTGTGTTTGACTGGTGCGTTGTATTTGGGTTCCTGAGTAAGGGTCGGGAATTCATGGAGAATATCCCCATAAATTCCTTGAAGAGTATACAAATGCAGTGAAGGTGTGTTATCTAAACACGAAATTGTATTCACTGAAAGTTTCGTACTTGTATCTAGTAAGCGCTTACGCTTTAGATCGACTGTTAAAGAGAACTTAGTCAGAAAGTCAGCACCTATAATAGGTTTACTAACTGACGCTACCACAAATATATGAGATAGTTCTCGACGGAAACCCAAATCCAAGTTGAGAAGTTTGGAACCAAAAGTGTGAATTATAGATCCATTCGCGGCGGTTAGGACATTGTGTTCATCTTTGATGAGGTTAGAAAAAGATTGACAAGGGATCACTGATACGTCAGCGCCTGTGTCGATGAGAAAGTTCAGTTTAGTTTTCCTACATTTGATGAACAGACGGCTTGGTGTCTGTATCCCAATGTTAGCCGTGTCAACGTTGGGAACTAATAGTTTCCCGACCTTGGTGTGTTTCTGTTTGATGGTGATGATGATGATGTCGATGATGTTCTACTAGATTTGTAGGAGCAATTTCCTACACATCTTGTAGCTCTTGATCCAAATGATCGATGATACCAACAAAGGTACCTGGAAGAAGATCTACCTCTAGATCTCGATGGAGATTGTCGAAAAGACGATGATCTAGAGGGAGTAATCGATCTGGATCTCTGTCCCTGGCTGTTATTTTGCCAGCTGCCAAATTGCGACCGGAGTTGATCAAGAGAAATTGTCAATTGTTCGACCATTTTCTCTAAACTGTTGTGGCTTTGTGGTGTATTCGAGATCCCTGTAGATGTTGAGGGTGCTGAAACTCTATCGACATTGGAGCTGTTTAAGTTACCACACGAAAAGGCAGATGGCATGCTAACAGCATCCCACACTCTATCCGCGATTGCTGTGACTGTTTTAATATCGTCGTCTCTAATTGAGACTACCACTGATTTTACGTTTGCTGGGAGGCGAGCCACCCAAAGTTCTTTAATAAGGGTGGGGTTGGCTGCTGTGGAATCGCCAGCTATTTGTAATAACTGGTCGTAGAATGCTGATGGTTTCTGGTTCCCCATCTCTACAGTTTCGAACAGTTTTTGGATTTTTTCCTGCTCCGATTGCGCTAGTCGACTGAGAATTTCAGCCTTTAGTGTTGTATATCGGTTAGCAGTTGGGAGGTTTATCAAGAGAGGACGGATCGCCGAAAGTACCTTTGGCTTTAGGGCGGCTAAGACTGCTGCGAATTGTTGTTTGTCCTCTGTGATGTCTCTGGAAGCAAACAAGGCTTCTATCTGCAGGAACCATAGTCCAGGATCAGTATCCAAGAAGTCCGGGAGTGTTGTATTTGCCATCCTCAGTTTTGGTTTTTCAGGTGGCGATAATGGTTGAATTGAAATCGGCTCTGACGGAGTTTGTGGTAGTTGCTCAACCCTTCTACCTGACCGTAAAACCTTTTTCTCTGAATCGGTGTCGGTTTTCGAATCGGGATCGCTCATATGCGTTTAATATGTATAAATGTAAAACAACAGGGAGCAAAATTCACAAACCAGACGCTGATGTTCGAAGAAAATTAAAAAAAAAATATTTTTTTTTTCGATAAAAAAATATACGTAAAAAAATTATTTGTGAAATTCTCTTCCCGAACGATTGAAAATCAAAAAAAAATCAATGAGTATGATCGCATAAGATAACCGAATATATCAAGGAATACATATACATGTATATGTTTGTATAAATATAAACATACATATATACCATAAAAAAATATAATATATAATCAAATCAATAAATATTCAAAATAATAATAAACTCATCTATTTATTTAAGTTGTAAAACCAAGAGAATAAAATTGAAGAGAGACTAACGTAAACAAAATGTCACTCACCCTTGTATTATTTATCCTGAATATCTTCCTGTGTTAATTCCAATGATCTTGCTTCAAATCCTGCAATCGTTGATGCTTTATAATGTCAGTTATTAAATATTTCTATTATTCATGTATGCTTGTTGAGTTGGTTTAATATTAATATATAAAGCTGTAGCTTGCCAGCGTATAATCCAAAACAAAATTTTAACCAAATAATTATGTCCAAGCGGGATTAAAGATGGCCGTGGTTATATCCAAAAAAATATTTGTATTAGAATTATTTCTATATAGATTTTGGTTTGCAAATGAAAAGGAAACTCTACTTACAATTTACCTGGCACGCTTTTCTTATATTCTTAAGTAAGCGTCCAGGTTTCAGTTTACACGGCCTTAAATTTTTATTCGCGTGTTTGCGATTTTCGGGGTCACCATTATAATTACTGCTATTAAATACGGTTGATTAATTTGTTGTTGTCCTCCAATCAACAAAAAATTTCTGCATCAGAGTAATTAATATTGCGTCGGTATAGAGGATATGGATTTATCATCCAAACCAAGCACAATAGCTATAAACACTTTGTTTAACCACAAGAAAATACTTTGTGTTTATTTTATAGTCTTATTTTAACAAAATTCCTTGAGTTTAATATAAATACTAATTATATTGTACAGGTTCAAAATGTAACTAATTCTTTAAAAAATGAATTAATATTTTTACTTTTAAGAAGCAACTAACTAGTCGTAAGACCAAATTTGTAATGTTTTTTATTATCAAAAATATTATCTTAAAATCTAATTTTGTTTTAATTATTTAATTCACAGTTGGTTAAGCCAAAACCTGCAAATCCGGTATTGTAACAATTTGTTTATTGAATCTCTCTCTTTACTAAGTTTGGCTAATTAGAGTAATTTTATTTCTTCGTGATTTATTAATTATTGCAATACATACGAATCTATCGTAATATTGTTATGACGCGATAAAAAAGATTTCATTGATTTGATTATTCCATATTTCGTTCTTTTTATTACCAAATATAAACAGCGCTGAATCAGGTTCCAACATTTCCAAATAGGAACCAATTTTGACACCACAACGTCGCCACGTTTAAAATTCAAATTAAAATGCTACTTGGGCAGGGACTTATAATGACTTTATTTTTAATATCATCTCCCGGAGTTTACTTACCCGGTTATTATTATATAATAATAATATTTATAATATTATAATATTACAATATAATATTATAATAATATTTATAATAATAATAATAATAATAATATTTAATAATAATATTTATAAAATTATTATTAAAAAAATTATTATTATTAGTATTAATATTTATTATTATATGTTATTATATTATATTATTATTATAAAATAATTTATTAAAAAAAACTTGAACTTTTTTATAACCCCTTGTCAACTAAAATATTTAAAAATAAATTAAATTTAAAATATTTTAAAAAATAATTTTAAAAGTTTAAAAAAATAGGTAGTACGTGCCTGTATATTATATTATATATTATAAAATTATATTATATTATATAAAAATTATATCATATAAGTATATTATATTATATAAAACAAAAATAAAATTTTAGGACGTCATTTTTTTTTTTTAATTTTTGTTATTTTTTTCAATTATAATTTAGATATGAACCATAAACGAAGAAAAATAAAAGAAATGACGTCTTAGATTTCATTTTTGGTTTGGGAAAATGACGTCCTAAAAAAAAATGGCATCCTAAAAAAATGATGTCCGTTTGACACAAATGACGTCCTGAATGACGTCTTTTGTTTTATCTGGGTATATGCTGTATTATATTTTACACAAGCCCCAGGAGATGATTTTAGTAATCAAGTCTTTCTGATCCCCAGGTATGCCAGATAATTTTTGTAATATAATAATCATGATCAGCGATCCCAAAAACCCTCGAGTAATGATTTTTAATGGTATCCATAAAAAATTTTTGGGCTCGTTTCGGCTATTATTTGCCGAATTATAATTTTTTTTTATTATTCTAAAAAATGCACATACAAAATGCATTTTTTAGCTGCAGAAATGCAATAAAGCCGATCTGGGTTTGCAAAACACCAAACAAATTTTATAATTGACTTTATGAGTCAAATGCAAAAAACCGCATTCAAATCCGTTTAACTATACAGGTTTTCGAAAGTTCAATACGCTAACCCCTCGTCTAAATGGAAACATAACTTATTTTATAGTTGTTGTCCTTGTTTTGTAGTACGTCAATTTCGGCTTCGCATTTCCTTGAAAAATAGAAAATAGAAATTAGTACTTTATAAATTAAAAAATAATATAATATAAACATAACTTAATTCCAATGTTGTTGTTTATCAGTATGTCAATCTGACAATTAATGCGCTCTCCACTCAAAATTGGAGAAAAAGAAATATGGTTGCGTTCAGCAGTTTTTTTTGGGATAATATTTTCTTTTGAGTATGGAACGTATTTTTGTTGAGTTGTCGGGACTGATACAAAATTACTATATAAGGTCAGACATTTTTGTGAAAACTTCTTCTCATTTCTTATTATAATTTTAAGCATCATGTTTGTAAAAATTAATTTTCGTGCTGTTAAAAGATAAAATAAGTTTAAATAAAAATAATAAAATATAAAAATAAAAGTGTTGTGTTTCATATGTCTTTGAATTGACTTTTGTCTTCGTGAATATGGATTGCTAATAAGAAGTGCTATTCTTGCTGTTGAAACCATGTGCTAATAGTATATTTTTATTTCTAATTGCAGTTTAATTTTCTGCCATGTTAGGCAGCTGTAATTATATTATTTTTATAATCATGATCATCGAATAAGATAGCCGCCATGTTAAGTAGATAAAAAATAATCAACTTCAAAACCATCGTATAAAAACTTGCTGGCTGTATATATATGTATAATTGAATAACTTTGGAATCATCGCATTTTATAATATTTTCCTACCATGTCAGTATAATAGTTTTCTGCCATATTAGCCAACTGTAATTGTATTGTTTTTGATAATCATCGTCATCGAGTAAATAGCTGGCATGTTAGGCAGATCAAATTAATCAACGTTAAAATCATCGTATCGTATCTGTTCACGCCAAAGTCGTGAAGGATCATCCAAGGAAACACTAAATCAAGTTTGTAAATCTAAAGGATCCTGTAACCATTGATTGTTAAACAAAAATTAAATTTTCGTTCTTCCAGTAAATTTCGAATTCAACTTGCTCAATTTTATGAAAATCCGAAAAATTCGAATTTCAAAATAGCTCAATTCTATGAGTTCGGATGTCACTAAATCAAATTAATGCTTACAGGATCCAACGCTGGAGACGATGGCGTTTTTGTCTCTACAAAATTGTATTATATAAATTGACAGCCATCTTATCCAACTCTCTCATTTTATTAATTCTATTTACATTCATCACACTCAAATGGTCAAAGTTCTTGTATTGTGTAAAAATTATAATTTTAACTTGTGATTATTAAACAATTAAATTCGTGTGTTGTGTAAATTATAATTATTTAAGAAAAATCACATGTGATTTCTAATGTCAATCCTTTGTAATGTAAAATGGGTTAGTCCATTATAAGTAACAATCAAATCAGTTCATTAAATTGTTGGAATGGTTATTCCCTTTAAAAAAAATTATTAATTAATGTCAGTCTATTAAAAAATTGTGTCAATTTTGTTATATAAATTACTGTAACAATTAAGTGGCAATATATCCTGTTAAGTTCTAGTTAGTTGTGAATTGTTGGAAACATTTTCAAGTTATCGAATAAATAAATATATATAATGAAAGGAAATAACCTTGTAGCCTTGAGTTGTATTGTTTGTGGTCAACGTTGGTGATGCAGCTGTTTTTAAAAATATCAGGTTTGTTTTTTTGTTTTGGTGGTTACTGAATTTTTTTATTCTTGCAGGCGATACACTTTGTAAATCGTCGGCATATATAACTGCGACATCCAAAACAATTATTTGACCTGCTACATTTCATCATTCATATGAATTCATCGAGTGTGATGACATACAATAATCTTCAAACTGCATTCTGAATTCATCAATTGTGATCACGTATAATAATCTTCAAGTTGTGTATGACGTCATCGATTGTGATCACGTATAATATTTTTCAAGTTGTATATGAATTCATCAATTGTGATCACATATAATAATCTTCAATCTGGGTATGACGTCATCGATTGTGATCACGTATAATATTCTTCAAGTTGTATATGAATTTATCAATTGTAATCACACGTTATCATTTTGAACTCATCGATTGTGATCTCACATAATAATCATCAAGCTGTATTTGAACTCATCAATTGTAATCACATGCTATAATCTTCGAGCTGTATTTGAGTTCATCAATTGTGATCGCATGTTATTATTTGAATTCATCGAGTGTGATCACATACAATAATCTTCGAGCTGCATTTTTTAATTCACCAATTGCGATTACATGTTGTTATCGTCAAGCTGTACTTGAATGCATCAATTGTGACCACATGTTATAACCCTCATAAGCCGTGTTTGGGATTTCATCGATATCATCGTACATATTTGATATCCAGTTCATCGAATAATATCGTTCTCATCATTACTGTGAAATATTTGAATCCATGGTGCGGAGCTAACTATCAACATACAGTCCACTACATCGGTTCATCATCGGCCGCAACAGTATCATAGTTTTCCTGCAATGTTAGGCAGCTGTAATTGATGAGCTTCAAAAAACCATCGTATATATTGTCAACAACTAGCTGCCATGTTAGGCAGATATAATTGATCAACTGCAGAATCATCGTCTAGTATAGTAATTTTCTTCTGCCATGTTAGGCGGAGACAATTGAACAACATTGAAGAATCATCGTCCATATATGTAAATTAAATAATTTTCACTGTCATCAGACATTATCATAGTTTTCCTACAATGTTAGGCAGTTGTAATTATATTATTTTTATAACTTTTTTAAATAAAAATTTAAATGTGACTAACGTAACATTTTTTATACCATTAAATTAACACCTAAATTATGAACCAAAATTCTCTAGATGTTGAAAATGTACATAAAATTTATTGATAAGTTTCTTCAATGCAATTAATGTATTTTTTAAAAAAAACAATAACTTTTTAAAAAATATGGTAGTTTTTCATAAATTGACGTTTTTGATTAAAATGATGTGTGACTAACGTAATGTGACTAACGTAACATAAAAGAATTCATGTATTTAGAATGCTTACCTCATTTATTGGAAAGCAAATCAGTCCAATTCAGGCACTCCAAACTTGAGCTTTCAGAAAATAAAAAGTCTAAAACAATTCAGTTTATTATATTTGTGCTATGCTAAATTCTTTTTATATATATTTTATCTCGTATAATAAGCCTTTTTCACAACCATGAGCTTAATTGCATTCTAAACAAAATAACTAGATTGTAATTTTCACAGTTATTGCCATATCTTATAGTAAAATATATGAAAAATAACATGATAGGTAACAGTTACAGTTTTGTGAAGAAAAAAAATTTAGCTTGAAGGTTGACTTTAAAATGGAATGACCCTATACCGATTTCATCAAACTTTTTTTTGTTTGATAGATGATTAGTTATCCGGTGATAAATACTCAATTCTTTTTCAGGAAATTCCTCACGCAAGTGGCGTTCCTAGTTGCTCCTGACCTGTGGTCGTGGGCTGTTACCAATTTAAATGTATTTGAAATTTTCGGGAAAAAGAGGTTCAAATTATCACCACCCTTGGAAAATTACTACAGAAAATGTTTTGCCTTAGTTTTATTTTAATTTGACCCAATGAAATTCTCTAAAATGTAATGACATCATTCAATTTGACCAATAACATTTGAATTATACTAATAACAAATAGTTATACGTCTGGTCTACTGGGATATTAAAAATTATCAGTTGTAATTTCCCAAGGGCGGTAATAATTCGAAATAATTTTTTGTCAAAAATTATGAGAATTTATCAACGAACGAGGGGAATTCGTTTAGAAAATTTTTTGCCATTTTTCATTTCTTTATATATTTTTTATGAATTATACGTTGGCCTACTGTGATATCAGTTAATTATTTCAAAATTAGGCTGATAATTTTTAATATCCCAGTAGGCCAGACGTATAACTATTTGTTATTAGTATAATTCAAATGTTATTGGTGAAATTGAATGATGTCATTACATTTTAGAGAATTTTATTGGATTAAATTAAAATAAAACAAAGACAAAAAATTTTCAATCTAATTTAGAAATAATTAACTGATATCGCAGAAGGCGAACGTATAATTCATAAAAATATATAAAGAAATGAAAAATGGCAAAAAATTTTCTAAACGAATACCCCTCGTTCGGTGATAAATTCTCATAATTTTTTGAAAAATTCCTCAAGCAAGTGGTATTGATAATATACTTGCTTTCGAAATTTTTGGCAAAAAATTATTTCGAATTATCACCGCCCTTGGGAAATTACAACTGAAATTTTTTTGCTTTATTACTTCGGTCTGAAAGCCCTAAGTATTACAATCTCGAGCCAAAAGAGGAAATCATGACCCACTTTTTTGGCATTACACGACGTTTTAGGTCATAACGATTCTAAAAAAGAAAAAAAGGAAAAATGTCGGTCTATCTGCCAGCCGGCCGTCACAGCCGACAAAATCTAAAAAGCCGCTGGAGCGATTAAAAAATTTATTGTGTCTAACGAGTTCTAACCAAACCTCGGATTACTCTTTTTTATACGTTAAATATTTTTCTTTTCTAGAAATATGGCAACTAATCATGCCTATGACTTTCGGTTTTATACTGATTGCAACAGCATATGCAGTCCAGATTTACAAATCAAACTATGTAAAACGTTTAAGAAGTATTGTATTACCGATGACAAACTTTTGACTGCATCCGATCAAGTAATACTTCTGTTCCATGCATTCTTTTTGCATTATTTGGAGTAAACGTTTGTTAAAGTTGGAACCTCCAAAAATTTGCAACAAATGAAACAATTTTTCATGCGCTCAGCCGTTTTTGCGATGGAGGGCTTTGAAGTAGTTCTCTTTTTTCCTTGACTCTAATGCTGTATCAGCTGTTTGGCCACGAAAGAAACACAGTCTTTTAAAATCAAACACTTCATACCTTTTTTACGAGGTACACTGGGTGATAATAAAGGTTGATCTCCTTCTAAGCGTCGTTTCGATGCCGCTATAGAATTTTTGCTGATACACACTTTTCGACACACGACATGCACACTCACAGAAGTTAAAATATTTAAGAAGGCTATGTGACCGATATTTCAATCATACCTTAATCGATACTTGTAGTTTTTTAAGCTATCAAGCCACGGATCACATTATCAAAATCACCTTCTACAAGTGGCTTCTCACACACAAAACAGCCATAATTTTCAAAATTTTACGTCCGTCGTTGCCGAGATCGAAAACGACAATAAACGACAATTATTTAAAGTTCAAGGTAATATTCACGGTTGACCTTGCATTACAGTATGTATAAATTATAAGAGTAGAGGCTTTGTCTCTATTGTCGATTGAGAAGGAGTTTCTACAAAAATTAACTATTGAACTGTTTTTTAAAAAAACAGTTATTGATAATTTTTCAGCTATAAAAATCATAGAGGTCTACAAAAAATATAAGATTTCAGTTAATTTTTTTAGTTTTTATCAATATATTAGTTGTTAGTTTTTGCTTATGGTGAGTTAAAAAAAATATTTAAAAATATATCTAATAAATAATAAAAGCAACTTTTCAGTTCAAAATTTTATAATCCAACCAAAGTAATTGTTAATTTTTGTTGTCATAGTTATACGATTTGTTTGAAAAAAATAACAAATATTTTAGTCAAAGGTTACTCTTGTTCAAAATATTTTTAGTTCAAAATTTATAAATTATTTTATTTTGATTTAGATTTTAGATTAAACAATCATTTTTAAATATTTTGTTTGCGGCGAATAGAAAATAGTATATGATGCACGAACGTAAGCCATTTGGGACTTATTACTGGTGCAAATCTCAGCTGCGCCTTGAATTTCACATACGTCCAAAAACCTTAACTTTACGTCCTTTCATCATATTGTACTATAATTGGTTTCTTCTGGCATATTAATAAAACGCCATGTGGCACTCAGGTAAGAATAAGGCTACGGGCAGTACCACCTGGCGTAAAAGGCGGCTAAAGGTACACCGATCCACTCCAGGTTAATGGAGCAACCTCTATCAAGTGCCAACGGCATACGGGGCAGATGAGCGAGTAGAGGAGGGCAATCTCTTGTCCTTACATGGGGATGCCAAAAGCAACGAGAAACCACTGCATTAAAGATCTATATGGGCCTCTCTAGTAACAGCAACTCATGATGGATGCTTCGAATGTAAAAACTCAGTACGCAAAATAGCCTCCCAATCGGATGTCCGGGTGGGAATGCACAAGAAGTTTTTATTACTCAAACAAAATTAAAAAACAAAAAGGGATCAAAGAATATAAAACACATAGGAACATTGAATGTCAACACCTTACTGCAAGCAGGAAAACTCGAGAATTTTAAAATGGAAATGGATACGCAAAAACTAAGTATACTTGGAATCTCAAAAATGAGATGGCCGGGCACCGGCGACTTATGGTCTGATAACTACAGAATTATATACTCAGGAACAGAAGAAGGAAGAACAGGAATGAAATGAGTAGGTATTATATTGGAAAAATCATTGGGTCATAGAGTGATAGGTTACATACAACACAGCGATCGCATAGTGCTAGTAAATCTGGATACAAAACCTAATGATACTATCATAATACAAGTGTATATGCTTCTTGATCAAACAGAAGATGAAGAAATAGACAGACTGAATAATTCGTCATTCGTCATTCAAAAAATTTGATTGATAAAACCAAAGGAGGGAACAATGTAATCGTCCTAGAAGATATGAATGTGGACAGTATGGGCTTGGAGGCAGAAATGAGAGAGGTGATAGATTAATTGAATTTTGCTCTAGAAATAATTTCATGGTTACCAACATGCATTTCAAGCATCATAAAACAAGACGCTACACCTGGAAAGCCCCGGGAAACACCAGAATGCATTTGGACTACAACTTAATAAAAGAAATGTTTAAAAACCAAGCAAAAAATAACAGAAGCTATCCAGGAGCCGATATTGGTAGTGACCACACCCCGGTTATAATGACTTGTGAACTCAAATTCAAAAAGCTACCAAGAAGAAAAATCGAGATGTTTTGACCTAGGGAAACTTAAAACACAAAGAACAAAAGAAGAATTCGAGAAGAAAACAGACAAAATACAAGCCATTGAAGACATAGGGAACAAAGTTAAAGAAAGAAAATTCAAGGCTGCTGAAGAAGTCTTAAATAAAGAACATCAGAGCAAGAGAAAGGCATAGCTAAGCGATGAGGTGCTAAAACTGATTGATGGAAGGAAGGAAGGAAAAAGTAACGAGGTAATCAGAAAATACAGAAGAGACAAGGAAACTTATCTAAATGAGATCTGCGAGGAGATTGATATTCAACTCAAAGTAAACAATTTAGACAGAGCATATGGGAAGGTGAAACAATTCTTTGGAGAAAAAAAAACAAAAACTAATGCAATAACAGATGACAGAGGTGAACTAATGTATGAAGAAAAACAAATAGCAAAAAGATGGAAAGAATATCTCGAAAAACTCTATGGGGACGAAAACAGTATTGAAGTGCTAGAAAAAGAGGATGAGATCGATCAAGAGAACATAGGAGCCCCAATTATAAAAAAAGAATTTGACAAAGCTCTAACAGAATTAAAGAATAAAAAAGTACCTGGTATTGGTGATAGACAAGCTGAACTACTCAACAGTTGTGGAGAGGAAACAAAGTCCATGCTTCATCAAATGACTTGTAAAATGTATGATGGGGGAGAGATACCTAACAATTTCACCCAGTGTCTTATAATTCCGATTCCAAAACAAGCCAGAGCATAAAGCTATGATACAGAGATCGTGTTGAAAAGGATAGAAAGAAAGATTGAAAATACTTTGACAGATGACCAGTTCAGATTCAGGAGGGGGATGGGAACGAGCGAGGCAATATTTAGTCTAAGACAAGTAGTAGAAAAAAGGAATTGAAAAAGAAAAGCTACTTATATATCATTTGTGGATTTGGAAAAAGCATTTGATAACGTAAAATGGAACATAATGTTCAGAACGTTAAAAAGAATGGAAGTGACATACAAAGACAGGAGAATAATTCAGAGTTTATACAAAAAGGAAATAGGAGTTGTAAAAGGTGGAGAAATCAAAGAAGAAACGAAAATTAAAAAGGGTGTAAGACAAGGCTACTCATTATCTCCACACCTATTCAATTTATATGTACAGAAGGCAATTAACGATCTTAGAGACGAGAGTAGAGTGGACATCAACATTGTACTGAAGCTGTTATTCATTATTCGTAATTTCAAGTCACATTACTTTCCCACACGCATTGAATTTGCATTGTAGGAAGTTTTCGTAGTTGTTTTCGCCTTTTCTTCCCTAATTTCTTATATTTAGATCGTAATCGTCTGTCGCAATGGTTTCTGTTTGAAACTATCATAAAACAGTTGTGCAATATCACTAATTCGTAATCGCGTTATTTCCATATTTAATTTCTTACAATCGTTTCGTAATCAATTTTTTTTTATAATTCTTTTCCAATTTTTTAAATACAAGTTAGTTGAACAGACTCTTTAGTGGGTTTCAAACAAGCTACCAAAGAATGCTACCATTTTTTTTACTATAAATAAGTATTGCTAGATGTCCTCGCTCTCAGAGTTTGTTATTCGTTTTTGTGGTTGTTTTTTTGACAGATTGTCAGACATTGTTAAAACGTGTTAAAAATGTTTGTGATTTTTTAAAATATGCTTGAAAATAAAATATATTTCTTGTCTGTGATATTTATTTCTGTGATAGCACTATTAAAATATTCGTGCTGTGGTATCTAGTCAAATTTTTGGAATAATAAATTATACAATTCGGAGATCCGAGGTGATTAGTTTTGCGGTTTTAAATTAAATTAAATTACACTCCAGGTAATTTGCTATGGAACATTCAAACTAATAGAAAAGTAGTCTTGCGTATAGTGTAGAAAAATAAAACTTTATTGATACATTTCTAAACGAGAAACAAGCTACGGTTAATAATTATATCTGAGAGCTTGTTTTTATATATGAATGAATAGTCTAATCGCGGAAGGACATAATCAAATCAGTGGTAAAATTTTGGGTACCAAGAGTGGAACAATAAAAATAACTGTATGTGAAGTGTTATGTGCCAAAATTTTTTGTTGATTGCATAATCGATTCAAATTTCAAATTTCACGGTTAAATTAGCCGGGCAAATTTAATGATTTTGATTACCAAAATTCGGAACACAAACTGAACTAACTGTTATATATAGTAAAAATGTGTAAAATTATACTGATTAAATCATTAAGCAATTTACAATTAATTGTTAAAACATAATTTGCTAATAATTCAAAGTCGTAGGTTACTTAAATACTAAAATTTCTCAAATTAATTAAATTAATTAAATTAAATATAAAAAGAAATAAATCATATTACGAAACGGCGGTCAAGGTGACAGAGTCACCGTTTTCTTGTATATTTGTCAACCAATGTTATTTAATATAGCAATTAAATACAGAAAACTGTTAACGTAAATAAAAACTTTTGATTTGGGTGACGAATTGAATGGTGCGTTTTAATAACTATAAGTAGGAAAACGTGTGGTTTTGTGGTCTGACAACCGTGAGAAGGGTTATCGATTTGGGCAGTGGAGATTTGTCTGGCCTTTGTTCGAGAAATAGATGAATGGTTGGAGGTATGCATATCTCAACGCATGTTTCTATTTTGTTCATGCGCAAATGAATTTACCAACGGCTATACCTATGGTGCTGACGTGAGCCAACTTTGCCTACCCTCCTTTGAATTAACAGCCTCCGTATTATTTCGCATACGTTTATAACTGACTTTGGCAATTGAAGTCGACAACTGCTTGTATAATTCAACTTTTAACTACGTTATTTTGGATCAGCAACCTACGTATCGTTACGCATATTTTTACAACCGACTTTGGTAATTGAAGTCGGCAACTGCTTATATAATTTAACTTTTAACTATATCCTTCTGGACCAACTACTGAAGTATCACTACGCTTACGTGTATAATGTCCTGCCGATGATGATTGGCTGATCAACTCCGATTAACAAGGAGGGGGCTCTGGACTAACCATGGGGTGAGTAAGCTTTATGTATAGTTAAATTAGCATGTATAAATGTATGGGAGTGTGTGTGAATATGGTCGTGAGTATAGGTGCGCATGTGAGTGAGCGAATTCAGTGTGAGAGTGTGTGAATGAGTGATTAAATAAGGGGGTGAGACGTGGCGATCGTGGTTTTTATTCACAAATGTGGGTCGCCGGAGTTTACCTTTTTTACTTGCTGTTTGTTTAATCCGTTCTAACCGAAATATACGCGTACAACACTGTAAAAATTTGTAATGGAGCAGCAGGATTTCTTTCTCGACCCCATAGGCTGAAGCTAGCTTGGGGCTAAATAAACTTCATCCAGGTGCGCGACCACTTCGGCCACTTCGTTGCTATGCCACGAAGAAGCTCTTCACTACAACATCCATGGAGAAACAATAGACATGTTAAGGTTTGCAGATGACTTTGCCATTATAACAGAGAGTGAAACAGACCTGAGAGTAATTCTAGAGAATATGAACAGAATAATGAGTAACGAATATAATATGAGAATTAACAAGAAGAAAACAAAGGTTCTAGTCTGTAGTCGGAATACAAAACCCATCAGAACAAACGAGATTAAAATTGATGGGGAAATACTTGGAAGAGTGAATAAATATAAATATCTAGGGAGCATAATAACAGAAGACGGAACCTGCAAGAGAGAAATAAAAAGTAGAATAGCTCAAGCCAACAAGCATTTAATAAAAAGAAAAGTTTGTTTACATCAAGTAACATAGATTTAAATATAAGAAGAAGGCTGGTTAAGATCTATGTATGCAGTGTTGGACTATATGGAAGCGAAACATGGACAATAGGAAAGAGGGAAGAAAACAGATGGCAAGTTTTCGAGATTTGGTGTTGGCGAAGGGTATTGAAAATAAGTTGTATGGATCACGTAACAAATGACGAAGTATTCCGAAGAATTTGTGAAGAAAGAAGTTTACTAGAACATTTGAAAAAGAGAAGACTGAATTTCATAGGACATGCCTTAAGACATAATGGGCTAATATCAAGAGTGATAAGGCATGATAGAGGAAAAAACACAAGAGGCAGGCCGTCCCTAGAATACATCAAACAAATTCAAAAAGATGTAAATGTAACATCCTATCACGATCTGAAGAGGAAAGCAGAGAATCGAGATGAATGAGGAGTTTCTTCAAACCAGCCGAACCAGCCGTTGACTTAAAAAAACAACGAGTTCAGATGTTATAATAATTTACCTAAAAAATTTCACTAACCCTTTGACTTGAGCTTGCCAGAGCTTGTGTCTGCAATCCAAATAAATTATTTAATCGCTAACCGAGAATATACAACTTTCCTTGGTAACTTAAAAAATCCCTTGTTATTTTTTTTTAAACTTTTATGAATTAAAAATATTTTTCAATCCAACCAATTTAACCGCACATAAAATAAACCATGCACAAACATAGAAACCAACAACAGCTGTATGTAATACAATAGTTAGTGTTGTACCGCAATAATTCAAATTATATTCGTAGAATTATTATATTAATAATATTATTTATTTTTTATTTCTAGTGTTGAACGTTCCAGCTTTCAATCCATTGAAAAATAAAATAAAAAATAAATATGTTTTTTGGATAATTTTGTTGAGTCGATTTTTCAGTTTAAAGCTTTAAAAAATAAAAAGCAAATTTTTTTTTATGATGATGTACATGTTTTTGACTGGAGAGATGATTGAGTATCAATATATCACTTAAAAAGCTAAAAATGAAATGGTTTTGGGATTATCTTAAATATTGTATCATGTATGTTCGAAAACAGATAAGCGAAATAAAAATGGGTTTGATGTAGCATAAATATCAATGTGAAATATTTTGTGATCTAATTTGGTTTATTAGAGCGAGTTAAGCAACTAAAATAAGATAATTTTTACCGAACATAAACAATTTTCTGGTAATAAACATTATTTTATTTTACGCTGATTAAATTGACAAATTTTTAAGGTCTATCATGTTTCTAACATAATTTTTTAATGTGTTTTATTCGCTTTAAAAAATCCTACGAGGCTGATGCTCTTGAAAGCTCGTTGAGCTGTTCCGCTTCGAGGTCTTTCAATAAAAACAGATTAAAATGAAGTTTCGAAACTCCAGTTCTTTTCAAAAATAAACATCAAAACCAAATGGTTTAAAATTATTATTTAATAATATTTATGAAATTCAAATGATTGACATTTAAAATGTTGAAATATTCTCATCTCTTGTTTATTTAATTACTCAACAAAATTATTCTTAGATTTATATTTACATTTGCTTTTATTAAAACAAAAATCTTCATTCCACAACACAATTCCTCAACCATTTCCAACGTTCGTTTTAAAATTAGACAAGAAAAACATAACTTAACGAAAATCAAATAATATAATAAAAATGCGGAAAAATTTAGGGGAAAAATAAATAAATTTATATTCATTATTTAATTTGATTAAAAATATAATCAAATTTATATTTACAAAACAAGCATCCATAATTACATCTTAAAAAATAATTTATTACTGTTATTATTATTTTTATAGACCCCTTTTTTTACCATTGTATAAACAAAAAATATGATTTTGATCCTAATATTATTTATTGTGAACGATAATAGCATGTTTGTCACTCGTATTCATAAAATTATATGAGTGAATCCCTTCAAACTCATTTAATTATTAAAATAGTTTTCACTATATTTCTGTTATATAGGTAAGTAAAATCTAACATCAAAATAATTTTATGACTCTTAATTATGGTGTGTGAAGAATTGTATCATATATTAATAGCACCTTCACACTCATCACATGCTATCGGTACTTTGAAAGCATAAAAAAAGAAAACATACATTTTCCGTTTTAATTCATTGATCATAAAATTTTCCAATAAAAATTATCTTAATTTATTTAATTTTCAGATTTTATACAAGAAACAAACATGAACAAAGAGAAACCGTTGTGGTATGATATAATGCTAGAACGTTTGCTGGAAAATCAAGAGCACCCACCCCATTGTCAAATATATAATATAATTTACTATATGAACTTAGGGTTGGTAAAAAAAATTGTTTTATTGAAAATATACTTGAACAATAGAAAATCATCATTAAAAAAAAAATAAAATTCTGGTAAGTGGTAAAATTGGAATGAATATCTATCTGCTTGCAATAGAGAAAGATTGAATTACTCATAATGGAAAATTTAAGAGAAAATCTGAGGTTTTTTGTTGTACATTTAATTTGACTTCCAATGGTTTCATTATTTCTTTATGAATAGGATATTAATTTTCATTCGAAAGGGTTTGAGATGGGTTATTATTAGTAAAATTAAGATAAGACAAACGATGTGTATGACTTGAAAGAGTTTATTGACAAATAATGTTCTGATGTGATGTGAACAGTTTGTTTGATTAAGATGAACAAAAGAAAGCCTAATTGAAATTTGTTTGCCTTAATTTGGGAGAAATCAAAAGTTATTTTTGTATATAATTAGTTTTCTAGCAACCACGCTACAAATGTTTCATCAACAAAGATATTAGGGATAAATATAACAGCAGCTTTACTGCCTTTCAATAAAGGTTTCAGAATTCATTCAGTCTTTGCAACGCAGATCTCAAACTTAAAGCTTCACGTTAAACCTTGGGTTCCAAACATCAAACTTTAGATTTCAGACTTCAGACTACAAATTTCGAAATTTTAAATTCCAAAATTCAGACTTCAGACATTGGCCTGCATACTTCAGACTTCAGATTTCAAACTTCAAACTTCAGATTTCGGAATTCAGACTTCAGACTTCAAAATTCGGATTTCGAAGTTCAGACTTTAGACCAGACTTCAAACTTCAAGATTCAGAGTTCAGGCTTCAGATCTTAGACTTCAGACTTCAGATTTTAGACTTCAGACGTCAGATGTCAGACTTCAGGCATCAAATATCAGACGTCAGACTTCAAATTTGAGACTTCAGACTTCAGACTTCAAACTTGAGATATCAGACTTCAGATTTCAAACTTGAGACTCCAGACTTCAGAATTCAAATTTCACACTTCAGACTTCAGACTTCAGACTTCGAACTTCAGGCTTTGAACTTAAACTTTCAAACTTAAGACATCAGAGTTCAAACTTTAGACTTTAGACTTCATACTTCAAACTTCAGAATTCTGACTTCAAATGTCAGACTCCAAACTTGAGACTTCGGATTTCAGACTTCACACTTCAGACTTCAGAATTCAGAATTTAGTATTAAGAATTAAGACTTCAGACTTCACACTTCACACTTCACACTTCACACTTCAGACTTCAGACTTCACACTTCAAACTTCAGACCTAAGACTTCAGACTTCAGTGTCCAGACTTAAGACATCAGACTTCATACTTCAGACTTAAGACTTAAGACTTAAGACTTCAGACTTCAAACTTCAGACTTTCAGACTTCAGACTTCAGACATCAGACTTCGGACTTCAGACTTCAGACTTCAAACTTAAGACTTCAGACTTCAGCAGACTTCAGACTTCAAATTTGAGAGTCCAGACTCTAGACTTCAGATTTCCCAATTCAAACTTCAGACTTCAGACTTCGGACTGCAGTTTCAGACTTCAAACTTCAGACTACAGACTTTAGACTTCAGACTTCAGATTTCCCACTTCAAACTTCAGACTTTAGAATTCAAAGACTTCAGACTTTAGTCTTCAGACTTCAGACTTCGGACTTCAGACTTCAGACTTCAGACTTCAGACTTCAGACTTCAGACTTCAAAGTTCAGACTTCAGACTTCAGACTTCACACTTCAGACTTCAGACTTCAGACTTCAGATTTCAGACTTCAAACTTCAGATTTCGGAATTCAGACTTCAGACTTTAAAATTCGGACTTCGAAGTTCAGACTTTAGACCAGACTTCAAAGTTCAAGATTCAGAGTTCAAGCTTCAGATCTTAGACTTCAGACTTCAGACTTTAGACTTCAGACGTCAGATGTCAGACTTTCGGCATCAAACATCAGACGTCAGACTTAAAATTTTAGACTTCAGATTTCAAACTTGAGACTCCAGACTTCAGAATTCAGATTTCACACTTCAGACATCAGACTTCGAACTTCAGACTTTGAACTTCAACTTTCAAACTTAAGACTTCAGAGATCAAACTTTAGACTTTAGACTTCAGACTTCAAACTTCAGAATTCTGACTTCAAACGTCAGACTCCAAACTTGAGACTTCGGATTTCAAACTTCACACTTCAGACTTCAGAATTTAGTATTAAGAATTTAGACTTCAGACTTCACACTTCACACTTCACACTTCACACTTCAGACTTCAGACTTCACACTTCAAACTTCAGACTTAAGACTTCAGACTTCAGGCTTCAGGCTTCAGACTTCATAGTCCAGACTTAAGACATCAGACTTCATACTTCAGACTTAAGACTTAAGACTTCAAACTTCAGACTTCAGACTTCAGACTTTCAGACTTCAGACTTCAGACTTCAGACTGCAGACTTCAGACTTCAGACTTCAGACTTCAGACTTCAGACTTCAGACTTCAGACATCAGACTTCGGACTTCAGACTTCAGACTTCAAACTTTAGACTTCAGACTTCAGGTTTCCCACATCAATCTTCAGACTTTAGACTTCAGATTTCCCACTTCAATCTTCAGACTTTAGACTTCAAACTTGAGATTTCAGACTTCAGACTTTAGACTTCAGACTTCAGACTTCAGACTTCAGACTTCAGACTTCAGACTTCAGACTTCAGACTTCAGACTTCGAACTTCAGACTTTGAACTTCAACTTTCAAACTTAAGACTTCAGAGTTCAAACTTTAGACTTTAGACTTCAGACTTCAAACTTCAGTATTCTGACTTCAAACGTCAGACTCCAAGCTTGAGACTTCGGATTTCAGACTTCACACTTCAGACTTCAGAATTTAGTATTAAGAATTTAGACTTCAGACTTCACACTTCAAACTTCAGACTTCAGACTTCAAACTTCAGACTTAAGACTTCAGACTTCAGACTTCAGAGTCCAGACTTAAGACATCAGACTTCATACTTCAGACTTAAGACTTCAGACTTCAGACTTCAGACTTTCAGACTTCAGACTTCAGACTTCAGACTTCAGACATCAGACTTCGGACTTCAGACTTCAGACTTCAAACTTTAGACTTCAGACTTCAGCAGACTTCAGACTTCAAATTTGAGGCTCCAGACTCTAGACTTCAGATTTCCCAATTCAAACTTCAGACTTCAGACTTCGGACTGCAGTTGCAGACTTCAAACTTCAGACTTCAGACTTTAGACTTTAGACTTCAGATTTCCCACTTCAAACTTCAGACTTTAGACTTCAAACTTGAGATTTCAGACTTCAGACTTCAGACTTCAGACTGCAGACTTCAGACTTCAGATTTCCCACTTCAATCTTCAGACTTTAGACTTCAAACTTGAGATTTCAGACTTCAGACTTTAGACTTTAGACTTCAGACTTCAGACTTCGGACTTCAGACTTAAGACTTAAGACTTCAGACTTCAGACTTCAGACTTCAGATATCAGACTTCAGACTTCAGACTTCAGACTTCAGATTTCAGACTTTGGATTTAGACTTTAGACTTCAAACTCGAAATTTAAAATCTCTAGACGATGCAGTCAGTAATGATAGCACCTTAACCTTCATTTGTCCGAAAAATTGGTTGTGCTTTGATTAGAGAGACGTAAACAAGCAATCGTCAAGCCATCTATATGAAAGTTTGGAATGTAGAAATAAAGGAAGATATTTCACAACCCACAGCAAAATTAATATAAGTTACAATCAGATTAATATGTTTGGTAGATATAGGCCCAATTACATATAAACGCCAATACAGTAAGATCAGAAGAAAATTCAGGCGCAAGTCGCATCAAAAACACTCAACAAAACACACCAAGGCTATAGTCAAATCAAGAAGGAAGCGCTATCAATTATATTTGGTGTAGTTAAATTTTATCAATTGATATGCAATCAGGAAGTTCGAATTGCTGACAGACCATAACCAGACCAAACGAACCATAAATTGCCGATCCATACAATCAATTAACACCAGGTTGGGTAATAATTTTAATGAGCTTTAATCATGAAATCAAATATCGTCCAACAAGTCAACATGCAAACGCGGTTTGGTTGTCCAGATTACTCAAAGTTCAAGATATTGTCACAGTCCCGGTACAAGGGGTAGGTAAGCTAGGCACTCGTCTAGGACGTTTTATTTGAAGGACGCAGAAATTGAGAACACATTTTTTGTATTTAATATATTTTATACTACAGAGATTCGTTTTGTTTTGTTTTAAATTAAAATATCTAATTGGAGTGGAAAGTCACAAAGAAAATAGGTATCCTAAATATTGTAAGATTATTTAAAGGTTCTCTAAAGATTTCTAAGGTTCTCTTCATATATACAAGATTCTCATGACTCTCTAAAAAAATCTTTTTTAAGCTTCTCTAGATTTCTTGAATATTCTCAAATATTTGTCCCATGCAAGATGCCAAAGAATAATTTATCGCTCAATCTAATGACATTATTGTTTTTATTGGCTTACATAAACTTCAGAAATTTTAATTATGATAAGAAATCTGTGACCTATGTTTAACCTGAGTCCCGAATGACCTGATGCATTTACCTATATCTCAACATGAAAAGAATATGGAAAACAGGTAAACAAATTGATTAAAATATGGAGGGGCTGAAATCTCACAGCTCTGAGGTATCAAAACTTCGGTCTGAATTAAGGATTTTGATGTAGTTTTCGGCAAAAAACTTTTATGAGGACATGCTTTTTAGTTTTGGGCAGCGATGTATATCAAACATAACTCTTTGTTAAAGTACAAGTATTTTTTTTAATCTCTGTTTAGAAATTTATTACAAAACTAACACGAAACATCAATACGTTGCCGGAAAATTATAATCAAAATTCCAAAAATATTGTTAAATTAAATAAAATAAAACTTTTTCAAAATTCCAAAAATATTCCAAAAATTAGAATAAAATCAAATATTTAAACTTTTTCTAAATTCCAATATTCCAAAAATTCTTAAAAATTCAAACTTTTCCCGAAATTCTAATAATATTGCAAAAATTATTACAAAAATACAAAGTTTTTCAAAATTCCAAAAATATTTCAAAAACTATAACAAATTCAAAAATTTCCATGTCCAATTTCATTTTAAATTATATTTACGTCATAAAAACAGCTACATTTTTTTTCCCAAAAAATTGCTAAAAAATTAAATGAAATCATTTTTTGACACACTTGACAACATTTTTTTGACAAACTTATAATGCCATAATTCTCAATAATAATAATAAAATTTCATTTCAAACAAACAATTTTATTTTTTGCCAAGAAATTAGGTAAAAAAATAAATAAAAATCTGTATTTTGACACACCAAAATTACAGCCAAAAATTGGCTAAAAAAGTAAATGAAATCATTTTTTACACACTTGACTACATTTTTTTGACAAACTTATAATGCAATAATCTAGTTTTTGATCTCACGTACCAATCCCGACCATCGAGATTTCTCCAAATTTAATGTTCCTACTCGTAATCACCTAAAATGAACGTTTTTTAAGCCAAAAATATGAAAATTTGCTATTTTTGACACATAATGATTTTTTTGACACACTTCCGGTACAGTTATCGAACACAGCGTCCTTTCGGACCTGTCCCTTGAGTATACCTATTTTTAGAAAAAAAAAAATTTGAAATTCCTCCAGCGGCTTTCCCTGCAGCGTAGGTAATGACGGCCGGCCTACAGACGGACATACATTTTTTTTTGCTTTTTTAGAATCAGGAGGTCCTAAAACGTCAAGAAATGTCAAAAAAAGTGGGGGTAAGAATTTCACTTTGAGCGCATGAATGTAATACTTAGGTCTTTCAGACCGAAGTTATAAAAAAATAGAGTTTTTGACAATTATAAATTACGGATAACAATATTCCTATTATCTTTATAAGAATATTGGTTGCGTGAAAAAGTATATCTTTAACAAAAGATTAAAAACAACAAGATTTTGAATATGAAAGCAATATATTATTCTTTCAATTTAAATTATATATTTGCATTTATAAAAACTCAAAACGTCGGTTTCATAGGTACATATTTCAAACGGTTGATTAATAAAAACTCGTAGTCCGTATAAAATTGGATTAGGAGTTCCTTGTGTACCAAGCAAAATTTATAAAAGACGCGCTCAATTCCTACTGACGTTGAGATTGATTTCAAAATACAAATTACTTTATTTCACTTTTTGGTCCAAATAAATTGGAATCTAAACAAGGGGCAGTGGTCACCCATTTAGCGCCAGATAATTTTCCACAAAAATCATTGACAGAAAATGTTGCACAGAACAGAGTTAATTTGGTACATAATTTATAAAATGTGGAAAATTTTAGTGACAAATTTCGTCAACGAAAGTGATGCCGATTCATTTTCTTTGTTTTCTAAAACAATGAAATTTTCATTAAGAAGTGCATTTGGATTTAGTAACACAGCAACGTAATGTAACGATGTCCTAAATGCTGACTAAACGCGTGGAAATGGGTTTTTGCATCACAAGCAATGTTGCAAAACGTTACTCGTAACGTAAAAACGAAATAACGAACTTAAGTAGCGTTGTTAATAATAATTACTTTCGTATCGTTTTAAAAACTCATTTGCGTGACAATAACGTAAAACGTAACGATAACGTAAATATTTTATTACGTTTTTTGAACGATTTTGCAAATATCGATTATATAAAATCCGACTTATCTGCTCTTTTTAAATGTATGTGCACGCTTAAACTAAAGATTTTGGTAATTCTAAAATTTTTTAGATATTTGTGACAAAATATTGAGCATTTTGTAAATTTTTCATTTGAACTCACTCTGATGAGGTTAAGAGTTCGAATCCCAACCAAAACACGTAAAAAAGAAAAACAGAGTTTTTTCCGAGATATTTCCAACCTTTGATGAAAAATTCAAATTACTTCCCTTGAGTTTAATTGCTCACAAAAATCGCGAATAATTAAAATTCCCCAAAATATTGTCTAATATGCAAGCCAATATATGAAATAATAACTATACACTCGTGACTTAAAATTTTGCCTATAATATAGAAATATTACACATCTTATGAATTCACACAATAGTGCTGTCTAGAAATTAATGGAAAAATCCTAAAAATAATGTTAAAATATTTCCGGAAAATAGAAGTCTAATGACAATTGAGAATTCAACTTAAGTAAATAGATATGGAGTGATGATGAAGTCTCAACTTCAGATTTGAGCTCACTCTGGTACTGGGGTTACGAGTTCGGATCCCAACCGAAACACTTAAGAAAGAAAAAAATTTTTTTTCTGTTCCATAACGAAATAACGTACCGTAAAAATAAATATAATGCATAAAAACGAAACGCATATAACGTTACGATTTTTTTTTCTTTTTGCAACACTGAGTACAAGTTCAAATAAATCCAAATCATGTTGTAACTGTTTCCAAAATCGTACTTATTCGCAGGGCTGCGGAAATGACCAAAAAATCCGAATCATGTCGTTACTATTTCCAAATTACTTATTGGCTAAGACTGCCTTCATTTGCTTTCCAAGCATTTGGTACTGGTTTTAAAATTTGATAAAGGTTCTCAGCCTTTTTTATCAAGTACATGTTCAGTATCTGGTAAAATATGTTAATATTTGAAATCGGATCCATCATGCCTGAATCATATTCTTTTCCCTGTTGTACACGTCAATCGGTTTGTGCAAACAGTCAAACTATTGAGGTCACTTACTGTCATAGAGACAGAATTCAAATGGAATTCTTTGTCCGCACATCGTACAAACGGAATGCTTTGCCAGACTTAATAGTCTCGGAAGCGTCCAACATCTTGGAATGCATGTAGTTGTGGAGTGTGTTGTTGTGACACATATTGTGAATTCTTAAACACTACATTTCTTATTGAAAAATTAATGTAATGGAAAATATTACGTCAAGTCAATCATCAATGAGATTAAATATGTAATCTAATTTTATAAATCTCGCACCGAATCTATAATTTTCTTTTCAGAATTAGGACGTTCCTTTTGATTCACAGCCACTTTTTTATTTAGAAATTAAACGAATTGCGTTTGTCGGTAATCGAATACCAGATCCGCCAGCACTTTTGTACAAATCTTTTGATATGTGATTACTTTGAAAAAATTTAAAAATTTTAATGGCGTATTAGGTGTAAATGTATTAATAACGATAAAATACCAAATTATGCAACAGTTCAATTAAAAGGCAAACAAGTAACATTGCTATATTTAAAAAACAATTTTTGTTTAAACATTGTTTTTTTAGGAAAAAGAAAACAATTTGTTTTGAAAATTGTTTTAAACAATGTTTAAAACAAACCAACTCTGTAGAGGGGAGAGGTGGGTAGGGACGTCAAATCTTAATCTTGCCTAGGGTGCAATTAGGCCTCGTCCCGGTTCTGAATATATAGTGGAATCCTGTCAATATATTGATGAAATGAGTAATGCATTGCTGAAAAATTGTCCATTGACTCGAAACTTATTGAAAGATGCACAAAAAAACTGCCGATCTTAGAAAAATTCTTAGTTATATTACAAATGGATGGCCAAGCCAATTAACAGAAAAAGAATTCATCTTAACGTTTTCTTTAGTTGTAAGCCTTCGTTAATCCAATTTAAAAACGTCATTATATTACAGACCAAAAATTAGCGGGTGGTTATAACATACGGCATACAAAAGAAAATTCTAAAATTGCTCCATGAAAGTCATTGGAGTATGACTCGTATGAAACAATTAGTAAGAAGATATTGTTGGTGGCTGTCAATTGATGATATATTTAGTCAAACGTAATCCCAAGTCCTAGTTGGCATGGTATCTTCGGATATTCAGAGACGTTAATTAATAATTTATTATAATTAACACTAAACATGCCTAGCTTAGAAAAAAAACTTATCGAAAGTGAATCGGAAGTGAAGATAGCAAGTGTGAAATATGTCAACAACATACAAACAATTGGAAAGATAGAATATTCTCAGTGCCCGATGCAAAACAAAACTCCAGGAACGTGTCCACATAGATTATGCGGGAAAATCAGAAACTCAGCAGAAAGAAAATACATCTTCAATTATCTAAATGAGTCACGCAAAATACTTTGGGTACACGAATGTATTTGATTTTAACAAATTATGGTTCATGGAGAAGACACAAAAACAAAATAAGAAAAAAAAACTGCAGAAGCTTCAGTCTGCTTCAGAAATAGACACTGATCAAAACAAATTCGATTCTTCTATGAAGGCTCCAATCGACGGCACAGAGGCAACCCGGCAGGCAGTAGTCAGTTTTTACGTGCAAAAACATATCGAATATAAACAATAGGGAAATGCGCTGGCAATCAGCAGAAATAATATTACTAATTTAGCATAAAATACAAGTAGCAGACATTATTAAAGAAGTCATTATGATAACACTGTGCGACAAATGGTAGGGGTCAGTGACACGCTGGGGTTCTGACTACCGGGATAAATTATATCGTTTTATAATTACCGGAAAAATTATTAAATAATTATTAAATTTAACAAATAATTTAATAATTATTTAATTATTTAATTTTTTTTTTAATTATTTTATTTTTTTTATTATTTATTTAAAAATTATCGTAGCGTTTCGCTGGGTCACGTCTAGGAATCGAGATATATCGATTTGAAGTTAGTATCATATAGGGGAAATAGTCACGTTTTGGGGACATAACTCGAGAACGACTAATCCGATTTTACTGAAACAAATTTAGAAAAATTAAGAATTACAATTCCTTTAATCTACTCTTGTACTATTTCTTTACGCAATCAACAGTTTCGCAATTATAAATAAACTTATGATGAAAAAAAGTAATTTTTTGCATAAAAAATAAAAAAATTGTATTTTAAAAAATCATGAAAAATTTAAAACGGAAAAAAGTGTCAAGTCTTATTACTTTGACGTAAAGTCAAATAATCTGTGCACAAAACGATACATGGATGATGAAAATCGATGAACGCATTTCGCTTTTATTCACAGTTAAGTAAAGGTATCTCATTTTGACAAGAATATTGATTTTTCATAGAATTTTTTTTTTTAATATTATTACTGGAATAAACTCCAAAATTTATTGTTTTATATGTATTTGAACATGTGTCTATGTGTCTTTGTGTATTAATTTTATTTTTTTTTTACTTTTTATTTATTATTTTCAATTTTTTATTTTTTTTTATTTTTATTTATTTATTTTATTTTATTATTTTATTTTATTATTTTTAGTATAATTTTATTTTATATTTTTATATTTTTACTATATTTTTTCATATTATTATTATTATTTATTATTATTATTATTGTTTATTGTTATTATTATTTATTATTATTATATTTATTATTATTATATTTATTATTATTTATTACTATTATTATTATTATTTATTATTATTATTTATTATTCATTATATGTGATTATTATTTATTAATTATTATTATTTTTATTTGTTTATTTATTATTTATTATTTATTTGTTATTTATTTATTACTTTTTTATTATTTATACGTAAGTAAAATGAAAAAATAATAAAAATAATAAATAAAAATATAAAAAAATAAAATAAAAAAAATTTAATATATAAATAAAATAAATAATAAATAAATAACGTATTTATTATTTATTTATTATTTATTATATTTATAAATTAAATTTTTTTATTTTATTTTTTTTATATTTTTATTATATTTTTATTTTATTATTTTTATTATTTTTTTATTTTACTTCATTATTTTTATTTCATTTATTTGTTTATTTTATTTTTTTTTTGTATTTTTTATTTATTTAATTTTAATTTTTTATTTTTTCGATACTTTTTCAGTATAGTATATCAGTAGATTAAAGGAATTGTAATTCTTAATTTCTAAATTTGTGTCAGCAAAATCGGACTAATCGTTCTAGAGTTATATCAAAAAAAGAACCCCAAACGTGACAATTTCTCCTATATGATAGTTGCTAACTTCAAATCGATATATCTCGATTCCTAGACGTGACCCAGCGAAACGCTGGGACACGTATAACTTTTTTTTTACCGATTTAACTTTTCCCGGTAGTCAGAACCCCAGCGGATTTTGGCTGTCGCACAGTGTAATTATACTGGCGAATCATATTGAAGCATCGAGAAAAGCTTTCACCTAATGCCGAAATAATTGTCTGGGGAAAGATGCAAGAAGCCCATGTGTTTCCAAATTTGTTATAGATTGTAATTATAATGGTCTACGCATAATCAATTCCTTACAGAATATAAATTGCACTAAGAAATTCTGCTCTAACCAAAGGTAACATGAGGACAGCTACAAAGAAAGAATTCAAACGATTTCCTCGGATTAATGATACCCTGGTACCCTATTCCTAAAATTAGATCTGCACAGTGGCTGCTGAGAGTGGATAATATATTAATACAGTTTAATGTAACGCCATTTGAGCGTTGCAAAGGACCAGAAACATTTTTAAACTCAATTTAAGTTAATACATGTTACTTTGTCGGAAGGATTAAACGTTGTATAGGTTCCATGTTTAATGAATTTTATTCTCTCGCAAATTCGCAAATTTGTTAATTTTTGCCCGGAAAATAAAATATGTATATCAATTAACACTGACCTAATGAAACACTTATATTGTTCCACAGCAACACTCGCGCAACAGAATAATTTAACATCTGTTTATTTTATTCTAATAAGACCAATAATGCACCCAATGATGGTTGTAAAACAATATAAATAAACCTTTATTTGTAGTTGCCGGAATAATAATTTTTTTTTTAAAATACTCACACATTTAATTCTTGCTTCAAATTTGATGCTTCCCATCGTATTAAAAATAAAAATAGATTATTTTTCTGAATCAAAGTAAGCATTGCTATTAAAATAAATAAAAAGGTTGACGAACAAGTACTAATTTTCTTTTTCAGCATATGGAATGAAAGAAAATAATATAATTGACTTGAAATAAATGTAATGATCGAAATATAATTGAAATAAAATAAATAAAATTTTATTCATACGAATAACAACGATATTAAAAATATATAGTACATTTTGCTGTTTTTTCGTGAGCGAGAATTTGTTCTAAGTTATTATCTCGCGAAGGAAATACAATTTTTTCTACGATAGAATATATATAAACAATATTTATTATAAATTATTAAATTAGAAATCGACAACATGCATTCAAAAATTCATATTCTATTTTTTCTTGGTAGGTTGGATTTAAAAAACTTATAAAATAAAACGGAAATAACAACTATTTGTTATTTAGCGAAAATGATTTTACACGAGTGGAAAAAATATTTTCACAAGGGATTAAGCCTGCATGAAAATACTGTTTTTATATGCTATCGTAGAAAATCAAATTCGCATTTGAGGAGTGAAAAAAGCGGTCGGATAAAATAACATTTTAACTGGTAATATATATAAAAAAAATTCACGGATCACTGGTCTAGGTCATCCTGGATCTCAAATCGCCCTCGTCATGGAGAAATATTGATCTGCTACAACATTTTTAAGATTAACTAACTCAATTGATGATCATGAAAATTTTGTTGTTTGGGAGTGTTAAAAAAACTAGTAACAGACGTCTTTATTTAGTTGATGAAGCGTTAAGATCCATCTCGTTAGATTTTTTATATTGATTGAATACATAAAAGATCATTTATTCTATTTCGAGTTGAAAACTAAACAAAAAAATGAAAACTTAACTAAAAATCGTATCCATTAAACAATAACATGTATTGTAGTTTGTAACAATATCTGATCTAACCTCAATTTCAAATGACACAAAAAAAAATAAGAAACTAACCAACAATAAAAAAAAACTATAAATCACTGCCCCAAATATAGAATAAATGAAATGCCATAATTTTCTTAACATATTTTCATGCTCTTGCACTTCGTTTAACATCAAATCATAATTATGTATTCAAGAAAACAATAAAAACGTTTCTTCAACTTCAACGTTAGTTCAATTATTTTATGATTTTTCACAAGAAAATATTTTTATTTTTTTTTTGGTTAATATTCGATTTTTGTTGATCTTGAATCAGTTAAATGATTTGAAAGTTTTTATAAAAATAAACAAAATTTTTTGTTGGTCTGTCATAATTATCAAATGAGTTAGAAAGATTTAAAAAAGATTTAAAAAGATATCTGTGCATATCTACAGCACTAAAGTAGATAGGTGACAGGTGGTGGATGGTCTACAGATATGAAAATCTTCGCATATGTACTTTATTAAGCAGTCACCGACAAAAACGACAAACATAGTATTTCGGTGGACACCATGAACAGTCATAGTAGTCGACAGTCATAGTGCCGATTACATAGATCAGGCATAGCTGAGATAGCTCAGGCATGTCTAAACTGACATAGGAGACATAAACCGAACATTTAAATTATTGCCGCGATTAGATTACTGAACTATTTGACTTAGTGCCAAGATAAAACCCTTGGAACTAATTCAAAGCATAGTGAATTCGCACCGAGTCAATTTTTTAAGAAATCTCGGCACTTTTTTAACATTTTTTTATTAACGGCGCTAAATGAACAAATACATTTATTTTTCCCCGACAAGGTGGCCATATATGGCCATATTTATTTTTCCCCAACAAGGTAGCCCCCACAAGGTGGCCTTATGTTACGGTTTAAATCTGTGCTTGCTTCCCCACCACTGATTGGAACCCAATTAAGCTCTGATGCGGTGTGTTACACTTTTAACTATCCAGGTCGGATCAGGCAACCGAATCAGAGACGGATCATAAGACAAACTTATTGGAATAGAACAAATAAGGCATTCGAAAATAGAGAAATCATATTTGATTACTGATAGATGCCGGATATGCAATGCCAGATATGCTTGTTCTAGTTCAATCTGATCCGCTCAGGACGATAATAGGACAGGCCTGAACAATATAATAGTCGGGATAGTGTATATATTTCCGAAATTTCTTCAAAAATATGAAAATAAAAATTCTCTGGTTGAAGAAGGATTCACAGTACACTGGAGAAAAAATTGTTGATGCACATTATTGATGTGCATCGTAGCGACTGCTTTTGTTTTTAATTTATTAAAACGAACATCGCACATCCAGATATTTTTGCAAGGCATTAGAAGAATAGATTTCTTATGTGTAAAGCAGATTTCACGCAACGTTCAGTGTCGTTCGGGATTATTAATAGTTTTATTAGGTTCATTATCGTCGTTCTCTTCATTCGCCTTAGTGCTCGCTATCATAATCGTCAACTTTATCAAAATCGACGAAACCTTTAAGAATTTTGTCCTACCATAATTCTCTCGTATTCTCTACAAATGTGTACAAAACGAGAGCAAACATCAATTACGTGTTTGTTAAACGTAATGATTCAAAACATTGACACACATACACGATATCTACGTTTTCTGTCACATTCACCAGCAGTAAAACGATTTCACCACGACTTACACTTACAGAATGCCCCAAATAAAGTTAAATAATTTATTTTATTGTGATTAAAGTGCTTATCATAATATTTGATGAAGCGACGGAACTAAACTGCATTAAAATCATTTGCCTTTGCCTTAAATAGAAGAAATGTCATATACAGGCAATAATGGCAAACACAAAAATTTAGCATAAACCTCCATAACAGCGATATATTTCCTAACGACGAGGTTTTTTATTTTCGGCACTATGTCAGTGTAATCAAATTGAAAATTTAATCTTTGTGCTATTTCAGTTTGGATTAGATTAGTGCTGACGGCCGAGACTACAAATCAAAATTTTTTCGGCGTTATGACAATATTTTTTTCGACACTATGACAGTCGGTACTAAGTCAGTACACCGTTTTGGCGTTGTAAAACGAGATTAGTTTACCTTAGGTAACCAAAACATCATAAGAACGTCGTTATACAATATTATCAAGAGGTTTCTTCCAGCATCTTTACCGATTTTCTTTTGGAAAACAAATTTGCTAAATAGGAAAGGAGTTAAGAATTCGTAGCATGTTTTGTGGATATTTTCGTTTTGTATGGAAAAATGGCAATCGCTTTATATAGAATTTTGGCAAGTTTTATGTAGTAATCGGCTTATTTCGACCTATTTTGATTACATGTATATTGAGAGCTTCCTGCCAGTAGGTTTTTTCAAATTTTTTTTTGGAAAAAAAAATCAAAAAATATTTCAAGAAAGGTAAGGGGTTAATCTATGCTTTTTAAACTACCGAGTAATGAGTTGTTACAAATCTTAGCGAATGACATATAAACTGCAAGAGGAGACCAAAACATATAGCGTTCTGAAGTCTGAGCTTAACCAATTCTAATAAAACTCACGGCAGAAAGTTATGAAGACAGATTCTTAGTCTTCGCCACCCATCTACATTCTGATGTAGCACCACATTAAAAAAATGTAAATTAAATTTTAGAATAACTGAAACCCATTTAAATTTTAAGCCTATAAAATTTAAATGGGGGTGGTATACAATTAAATCTTTTATCAATTCAAAAAAAGCTCTGAAGATAATGTGAACTGGAAAAATAGGACCACCAACCACACAGTTAATCCAGTAGTGTGGCAGCCGTGCCAAGGTGATCGATCAGCTGTAAACGATTATTATGAGTTGCTAACGGGGCACAAGTCAGGACTACCCCTGTAGTATTGTAACCTGGTCAAGTAAGGTGACTCTGCTTGACTCTACCATCTTGCCGACCATTTTCGTGGATAAATCTATGAAAAAATTGCAAAAATAAATCACAAACTCACAAATCCACAAAAAAACATTGCGACATCTAAAAACACTAATACAGAACCAGATGAACACTATGTGAACGGTAATACGTCCACAGAAATAGAATATCCAAAATCTGGTAGTAATTCTACCTCTACTCCGTCATCTATTGAAAATCTTCGGGTTGTGTCACACAGGGCTCTTAGAGATTTAGACAGATCTTTGGTAAGCCTCCATCTGGTTCAGATGGAACTTAGAAGGTGAACAAATCTTTGGCGATGCAGCTTTCTGAGACCACGGTAACAGTTAGAGATAAGATGAAGAGGGAAAATGCTTTTGAAGAGGAGAAGGAAGAAAGCTAAGGCTGACTCCTCACTGTAAACAGGTTTTGCAGAGCAGGTTACTACCTCTAGCGGGTCTCTCTGCAATAACGAGGGCTGAAATGATCAAACAAGCTCGTGCAGGCAGTCTAAATCCTATATAAGGAGATAGCTTCTTCGTTGAATAACAACGAAGTGGCATAGCAGGTCGCGTACCTAGCGAGATTTATTTATAGCCTCAGACTAGCTGCCATCTATGGGATCGAGAAAGAAATCCTGCTACTCCAGCACAAATAAACAATAGTACGCATGAAACATGATAAGAACAGATAGGAGAAAATAAGCAAGTGAAGGCTTGAGACTCTGGCGACCCTCATACGCGAAAAGAACCACGATTCGCACGTCCAACCCTCTACATCAACACCCTATTTCACACTTTCAATCCTCATACACCCGCGCACCCTCACCCGCATACACACACGCACACACTTACACACACATGCACACCATCACCCATACTTAAATCCATGCCCCTAAGTTCAACATTTCAAAATAATATTACACCAACTTACCGGTAACATAATTTGAAAAGTTCCCGTTAGTGATTGAATTATTCATTCGTTTATTGTGGTAATCGGTTACATCCAAATGTAATTTCATAGACCAAATGGTAACAAATTTTGTAAGTTTTTTAGTAGTAAAAATCCCGCGTATTCAAAATTTGGAATGCATGAAGAGAACTAGCAAAAAAAAATAACATTTTATTTGTTTTACTGTAAATTATTAACCTTTAACACTATCTCAGGAGGAAGCAATATATTTATATAATAGGTCCAATTGCTGGTTTGAAACAAAATAACCAGAAAACAGAACTCCAATATTATCTCCCTTTATAACACCACGCCCAGGATATATTACGAATTAAAGTGTGTTCATGGCATGTGTCGGTTTGATGTTATTACGTCTGGGCAGAGTCAACAATCCCAACATCAATTATTATTACCTTTGTTTAAAGTAAATTAAAATATAACATCAGGATCCACAAATAACGTTAGATTTTGGCCTGATGTGATCAAATAAAAAAAAAATATAGGTTTGTCTTCTAAAATAAAAAAAATTAGAGGTAATCCTGGCTACTTGTGATAGCCGTAGACATCAGTGTTGTGTGGAAAGAAACTCATTTAATCTAACACATTCTCCTCTGACTCATACGCACATGCACCTCATACACCCGCTCATACACAACCCCATCCACACATCCATACACTCACATTCGCACACCTACATACTTCACCTTAATCATTCATGCATAAAAGAAAAAAAAAATCAGATATGACATGATGTTGTCCCGTCCTACTCTCCTTTCCTTCAAATTCAGCCGCTCATCTCCATCAGGTCATACATAGACCAGAGCTCGGCCAAGGTGATTGCAATTTACCACCATTGTTAAGAACCAAGTGTGATATAAATTAACGAATATAGAAATTGGTAATAATTTATGGCAGCTGTAATGAATCAATCCGGAAATAAAAACCGGTTTCAGCGATGATTCACCGTTAACTCTCGGTGATGCAATGTGATGATTTCAACTTGTAACCAACGTTATTGGTTGTAAGACACCATTAACAGCACTAATCCAGACAGCCTCAAGATCACTTGTCAATTTTTGTCATGGATCGTCGAATTTTATTATAATTTTACTATAAGTAACCGTTGGGATAGATGTTATCGCCCGACTTTGGAAATGACGTCAACCAATGAATCTAACCACTAAACAGCTTCAGAAAAAAAAACTTATATTTTATGGATTCCGCTAACTATAAATCACAGCACACATATCATATGTATAATTTTTGTTTTAATTTTCATTTATTTGGATTGATACATGGAATGACAATGAGCTGAATATTAAATTTAAATTTTGACTAAATAAATTACGATTTTTTTTAATTAACTAGATAACTTCACAAACATACAGCGATGGAATCTCTTTTTTTGGAAATAAATAACTTAATTAAAATGTTTAACTAAATAAATAGATGGTTTCACAAACATATAGAGATTAGTATTTTTTTTTATAGTTACTTGGCCTTACTTGGACTGTGGACATGCTAACTTCAACTCAATAAAGTGGTTATATTTTGATTACGTAAATTTGTCTACTTAATTGTCAAAGAAAATGACGTGAATTACGCAAACAAACTATTAAACTAACTATTATAACGAACGTAGACATTCGCGATGCACAAAAATTGACAAAATTTCCACAATTAATCTGATAACAAAAAAACCAGTTCGAGCAAATATGGCGCTCGCAACGGCACAAACATATAAATAATTTTTTTGATTTTGGTTCACTGACACTAAATCGGTAAATTGGAACCCCACGAATTGGTATTATTGTAAACTACTAAAAATTTGACTAATTAATTTTATACGTAATATTCCGAATTTAATAAAAAAACATTTGCTAATCTCGACATTCAAAATGTAATATTTTACAAAATCACAACTTGTCAACTTCGACGACACAGGCAGATCGAAAAGTCAATGCCAAACTAAGAGACACTACATGTCTTCAACCACGTATTTATAGACTAAAGTCACGTCGTTTTTACACCTCAACAAACCGATAAACGCGATAATTCTGTTTATTGGTTATTCTCTTTCGTTATATCTTGTACTAAAATTGGAGAATAATTATAAACAGAAACATGGATTATGAAACGAATGTAGGACATCTACATGGGAATAGCGCAAGTTGTTGTGCAACTGTTCTATTCTAATTTTATAGTGATTAACGATCACAAACTGAATAAAGGAAATTACATTTGGAAATATCACACAACTGTTTCAGGACAATAATTCTTTTAACGGAAACTATAGTAGATGATGACTATGGATTGAGTATAAGAATCTATGTGTAAAGGAAAAATAAATACATCCATGAAAATTTCTGCCAAGGCAAATTTGATGTGTGTGGGACAGTGGTTCGAATTTCAATTACGGAGTTTGAATTACCCTTCATAACACCCTGAGGTCTTGAAGCACGTCAGCGGAAAAGTTTTGAGTGATAATGTCTCAAAGATTCCATTGAAGTCGACGACAACGACGTGTCCGATTAAGGTTGCAACAAGCTATGCTTGTTCCTCCAAGAGAATTGTTAGAGTTAGAATTGTTGAATTAAAGAATGAAATTAAAATTCTGGAACAGAGCGATTTGATCCAGCAACGCCTGTTTAAAGATGTGCTGAAACAAACAGGAACTGTTGTTAACATTTGAAGGTGTTCCGATTAAAGAAAAACTTTATTTCCGATGTTCAAAACGACTTCTCATGAAATTGGTTGGTGGAGACAATTCCAGGTTTTATTCCATGGGAAGCGCAAGAATTTCAACAATAAAGATTTTTAATCTCTCTATAAGACTCATCTGGATTTTAGGTTATAGACAATCTGAGACGGCGTTGTTGGGTGGTCTCCCAAAAATGGATTGGATAATTCCAAATGGAGGAGCAAACTGTAAGGAGGAAAGAAATTGGCTAAGGATAAAACCTCTGTTCAATAAATGTAAAGTTTATTGGATCTAATTTGAACATGATAGTAGTGGGCAAGCGTGAGATTCGACAAATCAATCTGCAAGATAGCATAAGTGGGTCATATAAGCTTGCTAAAAATTTGCATACAAAAATACTAATAATTCAGAAACCTTGCATCATTAAAAGTAGAGTATCCAGGCTTTCCATGACGGGCTGAGACATACTGCATAAAGGGGGTCCTTACAAAACCAGAACCTGCATAGCTTTACACAAAAGTTTTGATATGCATCTTCTGGCTGAGTTATACTTATGGTAGGAATACTATCAGCTACATGAGTAGCTACGGCGAAAAGGCCGATACTCATTGTGTCTGCCTACCTTCAATATTGGTGCGTGTGGCTGACTATGCTGTTATAACGGTATCTGTGGATACTGTTTTGCCAAGGATAAAAAATTTTTATTATCAATAATTCAAAAAAAAAAGAACCTAAGGAACGCAATTTGGGATATGCCCGGAAAAAAATCTAGAGGACCATGTTGGTCATGCAAACATTTCAAAAAAAACTAACAAGTAATAATAAAAAATAATAAAGAAAAAACTTAACTAACATATTATGTTGATTGATGTTGTATGCGGCTGAAAATTCCTCCCGTTGAATCTCAGTTAAATTCACCAACAAAATATAAGCAGCAGTTGTAAGTACTTCCACCCGCATGTTTTATTATAATTTTTGTGCTGACTGTACCTTTTTGTCACAGCCAAATTATTAGCCGACCTTTTTTGTTATGATTTTGAATGGCGAACAACACTCTATATATTTTTTTTTCTTAGTTTATGAATATATCACACGACAAAAAAAATTTATGTTAAAGAAATAATGTCGGTTCATATGGTACGAGGAACTATCAATTGCAATCACGCCAATACTTAGCTATTCAAATCACTCACCACAGAAAAAAAAATCGGACACAACAACTGTTTTAAATTTTGCTTTTTTCTTTTTATTTTCTTTTAACATTTTTCTTCTTTTTTTGGTTTTTTTTTATATTTTTTTATTTCCTTAGAATTTACAGCATATATCCCAGATTATATAAATTTCTCTTTGTTTTTTGTTAACTCGTTTTAAGTTTCACTAGTAAAAAAAAATTTTGTATGCAACTGAATTTAATTTTTATATAACAACTATACATCCCAAAAACAAAATGAATTTAGTTTTTATATAAAAAGAATATATATCCCAAAGAAAAATGAATTAACTAATAATTAATGAAATATAAATTACGACTCACATTATAAATCACGACTGCCCAGATTTCATATATAAATCACCTATATATAAATATATGATCAACCTAAACGAGAGAGTAAAAGAGTTGATAGCACATACATTCTCTCGTGGTGTAGCTGTTGATATCATCAATTTAATTACATCGAAATAATAACATGAAGCCACAGGTTGATTCACGAAATGCATATTTCTTTGTTTTCAACTAATTAAAAATAAATAGGGTCAGTCTTTAATTACCATCATTTATATACCATCTCATTTGTTGTTAATATTATTACCAGCTGATCTTTTTCCATCAAAAATACATAGAAACATTAAAACAATCATACATATTTGGAGTTCCTTCTTCACGTTTCAACACAATGAAACAATATAAAACAAGAAGAGATCATATTTTCTCAATTCTTTTGTTTCGTTTTATATAAAAAAAGAATATTTAAAAAAAACTCAAAATATTTATATACAGACAATGCAATTATATATTAATCTATATTTTTTTTTTTTTTTTTTTTTTTAATAAAATGTGTTGTGTAATAGGGTTTAGAATATGTGTCACAACAACACATAAATACCTTTTAAGACCTAGGTCTAGACCTGGGTCCCACAACAACTGGTGTTCTGAGGTGTAGATTAACGCTTTTTTTAAACATCTGTGGGTTGAAGCCACCTGAGACTAAGTGTTCCGGCAAACTATTCCATTTGTACGCAGTTCGGACAAAGAAGTCTCTCTGCGATCTGCCAGTATGACAGCGCGGGATCTTTACCGTTTCACTGGTTGCGGCAGCCGATTGCCGAGTGGAACGGGGGTAAGAATAAGTTTGAGGCATGATGCCGCTGATTTCATCTGAGCACTGCTGATGACGATATTTGTAAAAAACAACGAGGTCAGCAACAGTGCGACGATGTTGTAGGGAATCAAGTTGTGATGTCAAAGTTCGATCACCTACAATTCGTATAGCTCGCTTTTGAACAGAGTCCAAGAGGGCCAAGATGGAAACAGAGGCAGCACCCCAAACTTGACAGCAGTACTCCATACAGGGACGAATATAGGACTTATAAACATGGAGCAATTGGTATGGAGTGAAAAATTTTTTGCATCTATTTAGGAGGCCGAGTTTTTTAGACGCGCTTTTTGCCATCGCCATTACATGATCGTTCCAGAGTAGGTCATTTGAAACTGTGACACCCAATAAACGAATGTTTTTGCATTCACCTATTGGTTCATCACACATACTAAATAAAATATCTTTGGGGAACTCGGTCTTTAATCTGGAAACAATCAACAGCTGTGTTTTGGTGGAGTTGAAATTGACAAGGTTTTGGTCACCCCAGTCGGCGACTTTGTTCAGGTCTTTGTTCACGTTTATGGCAGTGTCTCTCCGGGCAGGATTAATTCGTTCGTGCATTTTACCTTTTGAAGGAAGGGGCTCGAACGACTTGTGCAGAGTACTATCATCTGCAAAACTATTTATTGGGTTGCTGGTGATTTTCAACAATTCGTTGATATAAATCAAAAATAGGGTTGGGGACAATACTGAGCCTTGGGGTACACCAGCGTTAATTAGTTTAGACTCAGAAGAATATCCGTCTAAGGTTACCGAAATGTATCGGTCGGATAGAAAATTTTGAATCAGCTTCACAACATTGGGATGAAAACCGTACGCAACGAGCTTGTTGATTAAGTTGGCATGCCAGACTCGATCGAATGCCTTGGAGATGTCTAAAGCGATAACGTATGTTTCACCACCTTTATCAAGTATGCTGTTCCAACAATGCGCTACATAGTTTAATAGATCGGTAGTTGATCTTTTGTTTCGAAAACCGTATTGGCTGTCGGATATTAAATGATTTTCTTCCAGAAATTTTGAAATATGTGTATTAATATAATGCTCATAGACTTTGGATAGGACCGATAGTAAAGCTATTGGCCTATAATTTGAGATATCGGATCTTGGTCCCTTTTTGGGGACAGGCTGGACATTTGCCAACTTCCAGCACGAGGGAAATATACCAGATTTGTAGGATTGGTAGAATATTTTAGTTAAAGTTGGTGCAAGTTCTTTGGAAAAGGTTTTTAAAATAATGGGTGGAATATTGTCCATTCCTGATGCTTTGTTGATGTTTAACCCCTTTAAAAGTTTAGCGACTATTTTGTGTTTGAAGTGAAGTTCATTCATATTAACTCCTGAAGACTGGATTTGGGGTATTTCTTTAGGAGTTTCCAAAACAGTGGAGTTCAGAGCAAAGCGTTCAGCGAACAAGTTAGCTTTTCTTGCGGGATCATTGACGATTAAATCACCATCAATAATAGGGGGAATAGAAAATTTTGTACCAGAATTTAAAGAATTAATGGCACTGTAGAAACTCTTGTCAGAAACAGACATAGACGTAAGTTTTGAGGCTTTCGCTCTGTCAATTTCGGACTTTTCGTTTGAGATAATCTGATTAGATATTTTGTTGGCCTTTAGATATTGGGATCGATTAGTGGGAGTTTTGTTATGAATCCAAATATTAAATGATCTACGTTTGTTTCTAAGTGCCGTTTTGGCAGCTTTCGAATACAAGTATTTTTGTTTGGGTTTTACTATGGAGAAAGGGACAAATTTATTTATAGCAAATTGGATGGTTTCTGTAAAGTTTTGAGCAGAAACATTTACATTGTCAGTGTAAAAACAATGACGGTCGAAAGGGAAACCATGGAAAAAATTTTGAAGACCACTCTTATCCATTTTTGAGTAGTGAAATATTTTACGGGGTTTGGGAGCTGTAGTCTTAAGTAAATCAGTTTTGATAACTGATGAGATTAAATAATGATCAGAATTTCCAATACTACCTTTCGCGACATCGACACTCGTAATATCTGGCATTGTGGTAAGATAGAGATCTAAAAGAAAACTATTATCACCGCCATTACGAGGAGTGAAAGTCGGGCTTTTAACAATTTGGAATAGGCCCTGAGATGCGGCAAAAATTTCTGCCAGTTTTCCACTATTGTCAACATCGTCGGTCGATTTGGAGAATTCCAACCATGGTTTGTTGTGGACGTTGAAGTCACCGGTAACGATAACTTCACAATTAGGGGACTTTGCTCTAATCTCGTCCACAATTTTTGTCAGTATATTAAAAAAGTTTGGGTTACGTTTGTTGGGGGACCGGTATAAAGCTATTGTAAAAAAAGTCATTTCTGGAAGACAAATCTTTAAAACCATTGTATTGAAGCCGTCACCGTGTAGTTCAAAATTTGGAAAGCGCGTGTACGCAACACTCTCATGAATGAATGCGCATACGCCCTGATGGAGTTTGAAAGCTGATTCGAGCCTATATTTGGAATTAAGCGATTCTATAAAGAGAAAATTTTCAGAAACTTGTGTTTCTGTAAGGAATAGAATGTTCGGTTTGTCGTGCTCAAGATGATGTTGCACGTGGTCATGGTTAGCGTTCAATCCGCAGATGTTTTGAACATGTATTTTAAAATTTTTTATTGATTCATATATGTTTTGTCCCTGCAAATTCCGTGGACATGCCGCTTTATGGGCGGGTGGATTGCGCAAATTTGCTTTACCACTTGCAGACTTATTTTTTTTCGGTTGTACTGCCATATATATATCAAAATGTTTATTTTATTTTTTTGTGTTTTATTTTAAAATGCATAACTAAGTAAAAAATCCTATCATACTACAAAATATGACATATGCCAATATTTCATGATAAGATGAAGAAATAATAACAAAATAATAAGTGAAAAACAAATTGTGAGAAATTTGCAGAAAACAAAACAAAACTAAATGCCAATAATCCAGCTGATGCAGCGCACCCCAGACGCACCGCCCACCACTTCAATCGAGGCACAAAGCCCACACATAACTACGTGTTGGTTCGATTCCTCGGAAGAGCTTATGAGCGGTACCGCTACGGAACGCTGCCCAGCTAAGACTGGAAGTGCTGCCGTTGACTAATTAAAGTTCGTCCGCCAGCACCCTAAGATATCATCTTGGCTAATGACATCTCCTGCCATTGCCAGTGGTATGTGATATCTCACGCTAACTCATATGTCAATGGCAGGGACTGGAGTACGCAGGGTAGTCAGACCCGTAGATCAACATTGATCATAATCGATCAAAATCGATCCCTCCTGCGGATTTTGGGAAAATATAACCTTGATAATGCGAGGGTGAGCTAAAAGTTACTTGTACTGCCTGATTATGTTAATGAACAAATTTTATGTTAATGAAAAATGTAATTTGATGCAACAGATGGAACATGGAAGTGTTTCGCTCCGGAGTTAGTCTTTGCTGTTAGATATAACTGTCGAGCCCTAACTCCTTTGCTAACACTTTTACACAGAACTCAAATTGTTCTTCCTTCTGTATTTGATTGTAGGTCTTCCCAAACGCTACATGTTGAGGCATAACAATGCCAAGAATAAAAAACGTGCTATCATAGCCAGCTGTGACGCCAATTTACATCACTTGGGCTGGTGAAGCACCAATAACAACAGCAGAGGTCAGTCTCTTTTAGAGTACTTTGCTACTCCTAATTTGGAAATTCTAAATTCCGGAGCACACTTTTGTTAACTTCGAACGGCAACAAACCATAGACATCAATCTATGCTACAGGCTTCTTCTAGAAGACATCAAAAGCTGGAAAGTGTATATACGGATATGTCTATGAGCGATCACATGCATATTGATTTTCTAGTAAAGGAAATCCCAGCCGAGGATCGCGTCTATCCGAATCCAAGACAGACGAATTGGAAATGCTTCATGGGGTTTGTGGGAGAGTGGGAAGGGGTGTAGTGAAAGCATTTTCAAGGTCCGGGGTATTGATCAGGCCGTTGACCAACTCAACGATCTGTCAGTCCGGGCTTCTAAGAGCTCGTGTCCTGCAACGAGACAACAAGGTGCATAAAATTCAGCCTGGTGGAATTAAAACCTTGATAAACTAAGGCAATAGCCCAAGAAACTTCTGAACGCAGCCCTGAAAACTCGTTATAAAGCTGATTGACCTCTGTACTGTGAAGGAAGGAAATTTTTCAAAAGGCTTATACGTAAATCAAAGAAAATGTCTTAGGAAAAGTACTGTGAGTCGATTGAGACCATCACAGAGGGTGCTGCACTAAAGATTGTTTTGAAAAAGGATATTTTAGCAAGACTGAATAATCTTAAGTTATCTTACAATACTTAAATCATCCAACGATACGAAAACCTAACCGAATGAACTATGGAAGCAAATAGAGCTGTATCGCCCGAGTCTATCAGCTCCTTTGAGCCATGCAAATCTTCTGATCCAGACGGAATTCGACCTGTTGTGATACAACAGTGTATGGAATCTAATAGGAGATAGGCTCTTAAGGATGTTTGTGGCCTGCATATAGCTCTAGGCTATGTATCATAGGTCTGGAGAAATGTGAGAGTCCTATTTATCCCAAAACCAGAGCAAATCAACTATTGCGAGGCGAAAAACTTCAGACCGATCAGTCTTTGTTCATAACTTTTTAAAGCATTTGGAGAGGTTGATCGACCGTTACATTAGAAATGTCTGTCTGAAGAAAAGCCCAGTAAGCAATAGGCAACACCATTGTCAAGCGGCAAAGTCTACGGACACAATCCTCTCAGAGGTGGTCTCTGATATTATCTCTGATAGAGACTATCACTAAAAAGGCTATCAGTCTTGGCGCTTTTCTTGACATAGAAGGAACTTTTGACAAACCCACTTTTGAGTCATTTCTTAATGGAGCGGAAAGGTACGGTGTGAACAAAACACTCCCCACGGTGGATAAAATGGGCACTGGAAGATCGATGTCTGTTTATTCACACGAACGGCAACACCAAAATCCAGGCAGGTTCCACTGGATTCCGTGAACATGATGGTAGTCAAACTCATAATTGAATTAAACGATAAAGGGCTGAATACATACGGCTTTGATATTAGTAATCTTTTGAAAGGAGACAGCAGAAAAATACAGACCACCCTGGATATTACTAACAGATGGTGTCTGACAAAATGTTCTCTCGATCAATACTTCTAAGACACACAGCTCGTTACGTTTACCAACACAAGGAATCTAAACAACTTCTCTCTTCCTTCAAACGGTAAAAACACATTAACACTCCAACATAGTGTGAAGTATTTTGATGTAACTCTCGACAAGCGGCTCAATAGAGCGGTTCATATTGAGACTAAATGCAAAAACTCAAATCGAGTCCTGTGGCAGTGCAGGAGAGCTTTTGGAGTCAAATGAGGGCTGACTCCGAAAATGGTCTACTGCCTTTATAAAGTAGTTGTTAGACCCATTGTCAGCTATGGGACCCTTGCATGCCTCTTGATAAATTTTGTAGGAAATGCGATAAAAAACTGGAGGCTGTAAAAAGGCTTGCTTGATTATGTATCACTATAGTAATTTCAGGACAACGCCTACAGCGAGTCTGCAGGTTTTATTAGGGCTTCTTTTCTTGCATATATTTGGAATAATGAAGGCTCTTAAAACTACAAAAAGGCTCGAACTCCTGGAAGTTGCCGGGGGTTGTAGGAAAAATCTTTAGGCGCTATGGAGAGATCTGGAGGTGAGCGAGGGAGAATATTTTTATTGATAGCCAGGCTGCTTTAAAAGCTCTGGAAAACTACAATATATTAAGTCAAAAATAGTTAAAAAATGTTCTAGGTTCTTGAATTATCTCGGGCACAAGAACAACATATCACTGATACGGGTATACCAGGGTATAGTGAGAATCTAGAGAACGAAATAATGAAATAGCTTTGCAATGTGGCTCATAGGCCTTGAACCAATAATTGGTATAGCAAAAGGTAGGATAAGATCGCTAGTTGAACAGGTTCTCTTTCGATGCACTACTTCTAACGGAGGGACACAAAAGGCTGCAAAATTTCCAAGATGTTTACTCCACCGAGTTGAGTTGAGCCGTAAAACCACTGAATCTCTATTAAACTTGACCCAGTCAGACTGCAGGCTAATGGTTAGACTACTAACAGGTGACCATCATGTGAATAAACATATATGGTAAAGTTTCGAGTAGAAATCGTGGGAGGATGTTTGGATCTCTCTGTTGGGCTCTGAAGCAACATATTAGGATAAGACTAGCTACAGATAGAAGGTTTCTGCAAAGCAGACAATTTAAGGGCATTTTCTTTTTTCAAAAAGGTATTCAGCTCTTAAATATGAGGTTGGCATAAAGTACAGTCTACGAGTCAGGCTATGACCACATAATCGCCTAGCCAAAAAAAACATATATTTTGAATACAAAATGCCATTCCATCATATTGTTGATTGAAATTGATTAAGTTTACGATAACTGATACTATAATGTCAATAACTTTAAGCAATGATTAGCAATTCTACACCCATAACCTTGTTTTGGCAAGAAAAAAGCTTCTTGTCACGCTATAATCGAATATTCATATAAACAAATTACAAAATAGAATCATTGAATTAATATAATAAATCGATGAGACGAAGGTACTAAGAAAGAAAACTTATTTAATTATTTTCAATTCTAAACGTAACATAACGTAACAAAATTATGCCTTTACTCTCATAAATTGAATTTCTATTCACATTTGACCTTTAAACATGAGAACAAAAAACTTGGTACATAAGAAAGGCAATTTCTGTTGTTTACTTTGTAATACTATATCTCACAATCCATAAGATCTATTGAATATTCAGAATACGTATTTGCTTTTTTGTGTCGGGTTTTTCTTTCTTGTAATGTAACAGCAATGACATTTTATTTACAATGATACTTTGTTTTCCGTTGGTTTAATCATGCAGATAACATTAAGTATAACATTTTTTTTTTTTTTGATATTATGGAGATACATTTTTGTACATCTCTAAACTAAACAATATAAAAATACTTGTAAATTTTTTATTAGTTTAAGGTAAGCAAGGTTTGTTATTCCGTGACGGCGTGAGTTGTTTCAAGTAATATCGTACATAACGGTGGAACGGGCTGATTAAATTTATTGCGTTGTTATATCCAGCAAACATTGATATTTCGAGGTAATGATAACTATATGGATTACATGATTTGATTGCAAAATAAATAGGCAATGTTTTTGGTGTAGGCAAAATTTCTACGTGAGGCTTTGCAATAAATAATGCAACAGTTATAACAGCAACAGCCATAAACATCGCCATGCATAGAGCTTAAATTTCTAAAAAAAATCCGAAAATTATCTCCTCAGCTTAGAATTAGATATGATATATTCAACAGATGCATTTAGTTATCATAACTAATATCCACTTTTTTTCTTTATTTGATTTATTTATTGTTAGGCTAAACTAAATTTTCATCGTTTTTATTCTTATTTAGTAATAGAAATATCCGATTGACTCACCATTGATTTGTAGACGTATTTCTACGTCTACCAAGAACAGATTCAGAACAGAACCTACTCTGCCAGCAATTTAAAGATTTTAATTCGGTGGAAAATGATTTATTAACGTAAACTTTAGGTTTTTGTTCTTTTACTGTAATAAAATAAAATGAGAAACACGTAGTAAATGAACAACAATAATTTAAAGATCAACAAAATGACGTTTCTAAAATAAATTAAATACGTGAATTGCATTTTAATGTTTGCTTCATTTTTTACTATTTCATTTTCTAAAAGCATAAGCAATTATGAAATGCATTCAATTATTTAATAATTTAATTGAAAATACAACAGGCATTTTCATTTTAACAGGTTGTGTCAGATATTCGTCCAATTTGTTTTATTAGTAATTGTTTGCTAATAGTCATACAGTTGATCAGAATGTTTACCCATCCTGAACATGGCCAAGCTCATCAAAACCAATATTAATTATTTATTCAGTGAAACACATCTGCTATATTTATAATTTTTAATATTCAAACAATAATTGTTTATTTATTTCATTTTTAATTAGAATTTTTATTTTGTAAAATTGAATGAAAGTACAATAAAAAAGGGAAAAGCATGAACATTGGAATTAAAATTGTTATTATTCTACAACAGTAAAATGTTGGTCAGCAGGTTGTTATTTGATTTATTAACAATGGTGTTGGGAATATAATCGATTTAAGATGTTATTATATGAATTGGTTTCTAAATTTATATTTAATTTATATGATTAATGTGAAGAGAAAACTTATTAATTTCAGTTATTTTTTCAAACTATTTTTTTCAGTTAATTTATAATGAGAATATCTTTAAGTTATGACCTAAACATTTTTAACTATGATTAAGTACTGAAATTATAGTTTGATTATCATTTGATTAATCAATTTTATAATTTTGTTAAAAACTTTCAACTGTATACATTCAACTGTTTCTATTATTCTTTCATGGGATGGATATCAAATGTATGTCTTCTTGTTAGACTTTCTTTTTATTGGCGAACTCTAGCTGTCCAATTTGATTAGCAGGGTTGCTTCTAAGAAACGATGTTATTGTTCCTGAAAATTAGTACTAGAAAGATTATTTCTGATATCGTATAAAACGTAGACCATAAGTGAAAGTGGTTTTAGTTGAGCAAAAACTGAAACGATTTTTGTAAGAAGATACAGATGTAAACGAGGAAAGTTTGAAAAGTAAATTCATTAATCAAAATTGAAGCAAACGCTTAAGTAACAAATGGTGGCAGAAATAAAGTGTGGAAAATAATATAAAAGTTAACCGGTAACAACAGTGTCACTAATGACAGTCTTATAATATGAGATGAGATTGAGGATAAGAACTGTGCCATTACCTTACCATCAATCCTGAGGTAACACGCATAATCGTGCGTACGGGTTTTATAAAATGAGGACTATATGGCAAACAGAAAAAAGAAACAGCAACTGTGGAAAATGCAGCTATTAAAGGAAAGAAGATTGCGGATTTAAGAATAGGGAATACATTATTTTCAGTATGAAGTATACTGAGCTGCGTAAGACTAAATGACCTCATAATATATGTTAATATACGGTCACATTAATGATTCAGAATCAAGGGTGATGCAAACTTTATTGGAATATCAAAACAAGCTTAAAATCAGATCGCTCACTCTGATCTGACGTTTAGTACTATATTTGGGATAGATTTTGTATGTCTGGGCCGAATCAGTACAAAAAAAGCATTTGTAACTTGTCAAATCAAGACCTAAGATCAGGTCAAATAGGTTTCATCCTAAAGTAATAGGCAAACCAAATATCGTTCCTGATAGATTTTGGATGCAAAATACGATATAAGGGCTTACGCCACACGCGGATGTGGCCCAGATTATAATAGGCCATTACATGACAAACTGTTAGTCGGTTAGGTAGAATGTTTCTAGGCTGTTGTTTGGATTTAGCTTCGATAGTGATTCAATTTATAAATAAATAAATATATTATTCCCAGCTATTTTGTAAATTATATCAGCAAGGCGGTTGTAGTAGCTTCATATTTTGGTTTTGAAAGCAAGAGTGAAAGAATTTTTTCATTTAGTGTATGAACGAAGCTGCTATGACCAGAACTTGCAAATCAGAGAGCGTCATGTTTATAGATCGATGATATATTTTGACTGCGTCATTAAATTTTCACTTCACCACAATTTTAAATTGTAAATTGTAAATCTATCGAGAAAAAAAAATCTTACATACCCCAAATTTTGTTTTTTCTTTTGTTTTGGACCATCCTCTATCTAAATAGCCAATAAACATATTGGTGTACGTCTGTGTGTGGGTGGGTGGGTGTGTGGGGGGGTGGTAGGTTGATTGACCTTCCTGCATAGGATCTTGATGAAGTTTTGGCAAATGATACAGGTTCACTTCAAAATAGTAGATCTGAATTCTTTTCAAATTTGGACAAAATGGCTGGGGGTCTCCCAAACATCTCTAAGTTTAAATCTTGAATAACTTCTAGTCCCGGCTTATGACTTTATGGAAACTTAGTATATAAGGTTTTAGTACTGTTTCCAATATTTCTGCGTACCAACTTTCAGTTTATCACTTCCGGGTAAAAGTTTTTTTTTCAGGTGTTTATCCCTACTGTAGCCTACAAATACCGATCGATTGTCATAAAACGTTGGTAAAAGCTTTCAAGTAACATGAGAAAGATTTTATCACCTTTTGGAGTACATTGGATAAAGGGTTGGTGGTCCAGTGACCACCATACAACAGGTGGTTTTTACCACTGTTTTTTATGTTTGTTGGGAGCATACAACATTCGTTCGTGAATTAATTTTGAAGACACTTTGGAAAAAGATGCAAATATGTATGGCAAGGAATTTATTAGTTTTGAGCAGTATTGACCAAAGTGGTGGGTATACACCTGTTTTTTGAAAGCTCAATAACATGCATAAGCATTGTGCATAAGCATTTAGTACGGTTTACAACAGTTCTGCATCCCAATTTCCGGTATTTTACTTCCGGTAAAAAAAATTTTTTGTAATTTTTTGAAATTACTTCGGTCTGAAAGACCTAAGTATTACATTCATGAGCTCAAAGTGAAATTCTTACCCCCACTTTTTTGGCATTTCTCGACGTTTTAGGACCTACTGATTCTAAAAAAGCAAAAAAAAAAAAATGTATGTCTGTCTGTAGGCCGTCCGGCCGTCACAGCCTACGAAATCTAGAAAACCGCTAGACGGATTTCAAAAATGGTTTTTTCTAAAAATAGGTTTACTCAATGAGAAGAGCCGAAAAGACGATGTGTTCGATAACTGTACCGGAAGTGTGTCCAAAAAATCGTTAAGTGTGTCAAAACAAGAAAGTTTGCATATTTTTTGCTTAAAAACGTTCATTTTAAGTGATTACGAGTACACAGAAAGAAATAATAATTTTCAATTTAAAAAAAAAATTTTTAAATTGAAAAATGGCCAAAATAAAAAATAATCGATGTAACTTTAAATGAAAACCATGTTAAATTAAAAAACATTAGTTTTTTGGTCTTTTGAAAATGATTTTTAAATGTGTCAGCCATTGATTTCACATTGATTGGAAACAATCAATAGTGACTATACAATCGTGACTTAGGATGTTAATTAGAATAGAAATATTCGCCATTCTATGAATTCACACAAAGTATTGTCTAGAAATTTAATGCAACAAATCCCATATAATGTAAAAACATTTCCATAATATGGAGTCTAATGACAGTGGAAAAATTCAACTTAAGTAAAAATAAATAAGTAATGAAGAATTTTCAACTTTGAAATTGTCATCGCCTCAACGGCGTAATCGACAGCGTGTCTGCCCAAGGATTCGAGCCGGGCACTGACGAGGTAGGTTCGAATCCCAACCGAAACACGAAAAATGTGAATTGGAGTTTTTTTCTGAGAAACTTCAAACCATACCTTTGAATTGAAAATATTCCAATTACTTCTTTCCTTACTTGAGTTTAATTGATCTCAAAAATTCAAAATTGATTTTTAAATATTTTTTTAACTCTAATGGTTAAATTTTTGAAAAAACCTTTAAAATTTAAATAAAACGGTAAATAAATCAAAAAAACTATGTTTTAAAATTAAAAACTTTTTTTTTTACCTCAAAGCTTTTAAAATAAATATGTTTCTTTTGATTTAACAATAGTAGTTTATGTAACAAGTACGCAAAATATGGTTTTAGCGGACGAATCGTAATGTTTCCGGACGAGGCGCTAGCCGAGTCTGTAATATGAAGATGAGTCTGCTAAAGCCATTTGCGTACGTGTTGCATACAACGGTTTTTTGTATTAGCTCTTAGGATTTTTTTTTCTAACTTATTGCTTAATTTGTTCTTGCGTACCTAAAAATTTGATTTTTGAACAAAACTTATCAAAGCAATTGTGATTATAATTTGAAAATAACTATAATATAAAATGAAAACAAATTTTGAATCCGCTAAAGTGTTGTCAATACGACTTTAAGTACTAGGCCGCTAAAATACAATTTTGCGAACTCTAAACAGTTCTAAAAGTAATCATTTTTCGGAGCTAATACTAAAAACAATATTTTTAAATCAAAATCATTTTTTGTTGTAATAAAAATTTGTACCAAAAATTTTTTTTGGTCTCAATGTTTAAAATTTTAAAATGAAAACCAAAATCATAATTTTTGTCTCGAAATATATTTCATCAGATTTCGTCGAATTTCGTCATGTTTTATCGTAACCATCCTCACTTTAACTATTAGTACAAGTGAATCTGGTACAGTTTTCTTACATAAAATTAGTGTTGTAATAAAATACATAAGTATAAAGAAAATAGTTAAAAATTTTAAAAAATAACAAAAATAGTGACAAATAATTAAAAGAACTGTTTTAAGAAAATTTTCTCTTTAATTATTGAATCACTTTCAATTTTTTTGAAGAATTTTTCGCCTAATTCGCCTAATGGTAAGTATACAAGTTTTGTAATATGCTTCATTTTTGGAATGTTTCGATTCTTCGAAGTTGTATCTTCAAAACTTTAATTGTTATTCTCTTGTTTCAGATTTTCTAAATTTTACAATATTTAAGATTCTTCCGTATCTACTACCACTAGTGTCCAGTAGCCATACTCGAGGTATTAAAAAATAACAAAAAGAAAAAACAGGAAAAATTACAATTAAAGAATCAGAGGAGTCTCTGGTGATTCTTCTTAACACCCTAACAGAGTTGCAAGAAAAACTTGATAATATTGCGTGGAAAAACCAGAATAGCATTCAACCGATGATAATATATGTCGGAGATATCAAAACGATTGATCCACAAATTTATTTATATATAGACGGCTGGCTAAAAATATCCGTGTGACAACATTTATATCTTATTATATCCATGATATTATTTTTTAATTTAAATACCGTTTTAATTTTAAACTAAAATATTTAAACATTTAATATAAAAATTTTGGATTTTGTATTAATAAAAAATTGTTTTTCTGCTACCCAACTTAAAAAATCTACTTTCGATGTTTGTTCATTGCATCGAAAATTTCTTTTTCGTCACCAGTGATAAAAAAACCTATACAAATTACTTTCGTACCTAGTGACGAAAGTAATTTTTTAAAAGCCATCTATTTTCTAATTTCTTAACTAGAATAAATCATCCTAGAACACCCGTTAAGAGAATCAATTGATGGAATGAAATAATTTTCTTAGTGTTAATTTGTCATTCTTGGGAAGATGACTTTAATTAATTTTAGAATTATTTACGGACAATTTACATTAAAAATTGAAAAATGATATAATAGTTAACTATATAAGATTCACATATTCTTTTTAAATAGTATGGTAACAAACAGTTGATGTTAAGATATTTAAAAAAATGATTTCACCTATTTATTTAAGAAAAACGAAAAAAAATATTTATTTACATAAAATATTTTACGTTGTTTTGAAATATATCAGGAATTTACGTAACATCATCCCCATACAAAAACTAAATCAAAACTGTTGTTTTTATTTTAGAAATCATAATAAAATTTTTAAACTTGACTTTGTTTATTAGAAAACCGTCTTTAGTTATAAGCCTACTAGACGCGAAATGCAAAAAACAATAAACCTTTAATAGTAGTTTATGTAACAAGTACGCAAAATATGGTTTTAGCGGACGAATCTTAATATTTCCGGACGAGGCGCTAGCCGAGTCTGTAATATGAAGATGAGTCTGCTAAAGCCATTTGCGTACGTGTTGCATACGACGTTTTTTTTGTATTATCTCTTAGGATTTTAGGCTAAAAGTGTTGTCATAACGTCTTTAAGTACTAGGCCGCTAAGATACAATTTTGCGGACTCTAAACAGTTCTAAAAGTAATCATTTTTCGGAGCTAATACTAAAAAGATGTGTTATTTAATGATTTTAGGGACTTTATAGAGACCAAATAGAATAAAAATATAGAATTTTGTAGTGTAAACACAGATAAAAAAAATTGAATATGTAATGCAAATTACTACACATGTAGGTCTTACGGAAGATCCCATTACAAAACAATACAAAGCTTGCTGTATAAAGTTAAACTAATGCTCTTTGCATCAATATGTAACAGAGTACTTGGAGTAAAATATTAAGCTTGTTGTTTAAAAATGTCTGTTATTTGCATTAAATAAATTACGCGCAACATTTTTTTAAAATGACATTTTAATGCAAATTACATCATAATTTCGAGATACTTTGATTATTACGCACCTGCCTAAATTAATCAAATTAAAATTAAAAAAAATACAACGGAAAAAATTAAAACATACATACCACCTTAATCGCTATTATTATAGACAGCTGAGAAGCGATAACTAAAACAGACATGAAACGATTTTAGCTATATATTTCTAAAATGGATAATACTCTAGTGAATTTTGAAATTTCATTAATGTATTAAATTGTAGCAAGGTGCATTAAAACTTCTAGCTCTTCTATAGAAATAAATTATGATGCGTTGTTTTAAATTTTATAGAAATGCATTGAAATTAGGTTTAATGCAACATTTACTTTACAATTCAATAATAACCTGCAACGCATAGCTCCTATTGCAAGACTTGCTTTAAATATTGCAGTTACTTTTTCAACTGTGAATAGAATAAATATATGAATATGTATACAGTTGACGATTTTTTTGTACGAAAGGACAATCAGGCTTGTAACTAAAGACGGTTTTATTTATAACATAGAAATTGGATATTTTATTCATATTGAGTCATCTATATTTTAATAGCAGAAATTTAAATTTAAAGATTTGTTTGGATGTTTATTTGTTTTAAAATTTGAATTGTAAGTAATTTTAAATAAAAATGCTTAATAATTAATAATAATTTTTAAAAAAGTAGTAGAAAAAGTACAGTTTTCTACTCGCCGAAAATCTTATTTTGAATCTCGCGACCATTACTAACCTCGGCTATCGCCTCGGCTGATAAACTGTAATCTCGCTTCAAAATATGTTGTTTTCGGCATCGTTGAAAAATATACTATTTTTCAAATCAAAATTCTCTGATTTTCAATTTAAAAATAATTTTTTGAGGATCAAAAGTGTATTTTTTAAAAATAAAAATTAGAATTTTAAGTTAAAAACTTTGTTTTTCATTTATAATACAATGTTTTTTAAATTCAAATCTTTTTTAAATGACTTTGGAATCAAAAATCAAAAATCTTGTCAAGTCTGTCAAAAAAATGTTGTCAAGTCTGTCAAAAGAAAGATTTTTATTTATTTTTTTACCCAACTTTTTGGAAAAAAATAAAATTATTTGTTTGAAATGAAATTTTATTATTATTATAGAAAATTATGGCATTATAAGTTTGTCAAACAAATAATGTCAAGCGTGTCAAAAAATGATTTCATTGATTTTCTTAGCCAATTTTTTGAGAAAAAAATGTAGCTGTTTTTATGACGTAAATGTAATTGAAAATGAAATTGGACATAGAAATTTTTGAATTTGTTTTAGTTTTTGAAATATTTTTGGAATTTTGAAAAAAGTTTGTATTTTTGATTTTGTAATAATTTTTGCAATATTTTTAGAATTTCGTAAGAATTTTTGGAATATTTTTGGGATTTTGAAAAATTTTAAATTTTTGATTTTATTATAATTTTTGGAATTTTGAAAAAAGTTTCAATTTTTGATTTTGTAATAATTTTTGAATATTTTTAGAATGTTGAAAAAAGTTTGATTTTATTATTATTTTTACAATATTTTTGGAATTTTGCAAGAAATTTGAATTTGTGATTTTGTAATATTTTCTCGAATCGCTAAATTGAAGGTTTTTGCATAGTTTGCTGAAAATGTAGGTAAATGAAAATGAAATTGGACATGGACATTTTTGAATTTGTTATAGTTTTTGAATATTTTTGGAATTTTGAAAAAGTTTCAATTTTTGATTTTGTAAGAATTTTTGGAATATTTTTAGAATTTTGAAAAATTTTAAATTTTTGATTTTATTATAATTTCTATAATTTTGAAAAAAGTTTCAATTTTTGATATTGTTATAATTTTTGCAATATTTTTAGAGTTTTGGAATAAGTCTGAATTTTTGAATTTTTAAGAATTTTTGGAATATTATTAGAATTTAGAAAAAGTTTAAATATTTGATTTTATTCTAATTTTTGGAATGTATTTGGAATTTTAAAAAAGTTTCAATTTTTATTTTGTATAATTTTTGCAATATTTTCAGAATTTTTGAAAAAAGTTTTATCTTTGATTTTGTAATAATTTTTGGAATATTTTTAGAATTTTGAAAAAAGTTTGATTTTATTTAACTTTTACAATATTTTTGGAATTTTGAAAGAAATATGAATTTGTGATTAATATTTTCTCGAAACGCTAAATGGAGAGGTTTTTGAGTAGTTTGCTGAGTGTATCATCTTTTCACTAAATTATGTTAATTTATAATCTGTTATTATTTTCCGGCATCGTATTGATGTTTCGTGTTAGTTTTGTAATAAATTTCTAAACAGAGATAAAAAAATACTTGTGCTTTAACAAAGAGTTACGTTTGATATACATCGCTGCCCAAAACTAAAAACCATGTCCTCATAAAAGTTTTTTGCCGGAAACTATATCAAAATCCTTAACCCAGACCGAAGTCTTGATATCTCAGAGCTGTGAGATTTCAGCCCCTCCATATTTTTTTCAGTGTCTTTATGCACACTACATCCTACAATAATGAAGTGATTATGATGAAACTTATGAAAAAGGTTCCAATTAGTGTGAGAAGATAGTTATCATCTATTGGAACACATTGATCAAAGTGGCGGGGGGGCTACCATACAAATGCTGACTTTTTATACTTTTTTTTTAAAGTTTGTTGTACAGACTTCATTCATTAATTAATTAATGTTATTACGTTATATGTTTATATGTTATATGTTTATATGTTATAAGTTATATGTGTGGATTGTCATTAAGATAGATAAAATATTAGAGAATTTCGTGCTTTTACCTTGTGAGAATTTTTTCCGGTTCAAATAATTTAACAGACAAGAAAAATTCGGTTGGCACAAAAGAGGTTGTAGGGACCAAATCTTTTTTCAGTTTAATTTCTCAAGCGTCTATTTCACGTTTCTTTAACACTGCAAAAGTTATGAATTCTTGATTATAACGTTAGACCGAGATACTAAGTGTTGCGTTGACTTATCTTCAAAGAACAAAAATGAATAAAGCACTGAATCTACTTTATGAAATGTATTTTAATTTATTTAATAAAATGAAAAAACTTTATTCCAAAACACAATATTTGATTTTATTTTACTAAACAATTAATAATTTAATTTTAAGTTTAGAACTTGATTCTACGACGGCTCAAACAAGAAGAAAGAATTGTTACAATAATTTAATTTAATTAATTTGACAACAGACATGAGTGAGTGTAATTTGTTTCTTTAGATAAAAAAGTAAGTTAAATATAATCAAATGATTTTAGAGTTTGTTTGGCCGTTTAAATATTCATTTATTTTAGGTTGGGTTGGAATACTAAGTATGTATCCGAGTATTTTATTGAGCGGTGGAATGGTCAATACAACATGAGGCATTGTATTGTAGTACCACTTTCTGAAAAAAATTGTAATGGATGAATAAATTACCGTTTGCTACTCCCGATTAAAACAACAAGTTCGTTTCGAGCTACTCAAGTTGAAGTATTTAAGCAAATTATCAGAGATTTGCTCGTTGTACAACGGATAAGCAAGGTTCCATGATAAAACCCTTATCTGGTGGGTATAAAGAAGGATCTAAAAATCTTGAAGAATCTTGATAATTTTGCATGAATCGTTTTGTGCCACCAAGCTGGACAAGTCAGGAAATACCGATTGATTCATGCAAGCAATTGCTTCACGAGGAAATGTTTACGCGCTCAAATATATGACACCCAGGTAGATCTGGCCTGAATTGGACCTGGTCTAGAAAGTTCTTTTGGAACGTCTAGAACGTCTACTTTCTATTTGTACCTATGCCTTGTCCTCCATTAGATTGATTCTAGAATTCTATCCTTACCTAGCCTAGGCTAACTTAACCCTTGTGTACGAAAATATATCGAAATAAGAATCTATCTAGCCAATAATAATCAAATAGATAATAAATATTTCATTTTTATTAATACGTTTTGTATTGTCGGTACATATATCGATCTAAAAGACGTAAGTATTAGATTCATGCGAAATTTTTTGAAATCCGTATTAATATTTCTCTACGTTTTGGGTCATAATGAGTCTAAATAAATAAAAAATCTGTTAATGTTTGTCTGTTTGACAGCCTTTTGTATGAGCTTTTGATGTTGTTGCTTTTGGTGTAGTTCTAAAATCTTTTAAACTTAAAGTTGGGCTATGTGTAAAAGAGACGTTTGGGTTTTATTTAGTTTTGATTAGTTCTGATAAAATTTGGGCAAAATTTTCTAATATAAGCCGCCGACAAATAATCGTGAAATCTTTTGAACAAATTAATACGGTGAGTTGAAAAGCTTTTCGAAAAATTTACCAAAGCAGAGGGGAGAGTGGAGGAAGAGTGTGAGAGAGGAAGATGGGTCACCCAAACAACTGTTTATTTAAAACTTCAATAACTTTTGGTGTTGTTTGCGATAGCTCTGCAAACTTTTGGGTTAAATTTTTAATTATGATGGAGATCTCTCAGAAAAAAAAAACAAAAACTACTAAACTGAACTTTAAATTTTTGGTTTAAAATTGGCTACATAACCAACCGTTCATATCAGTTTGTCCGACGAATGACAGTTATGATTCTAAATAATAGCATCTATCGCAATAAAATACAAAACAAAATTGTATTCAACCTTAATTTTCCCCATACAATATTTGAAATCTAAAATCAAGGCCACAAGAGGAACGAATTAGAAAACAAAATACTAAAAACACAACCAACATAAAATAAATTTCATCAGATTTCTGGAGCTTTGTAAGGAATGGACTTAACTGAAACATTTGAGATATTTAGAAAAATTGCTTATAAGGAATTTTGCGAAATGATGATTAGTTTAATTTTGGACTGCGATGTTGTAAAGTTAAATTAAAGTAAGCTGCGATAGTGTTAATAGTTTAATTGTAAACGAAACGCTGTATCGTGAATATAAAACCATGTAAATAGAAGACGCAGAATTCATACTGATAATTTCTACAACCAACTGTTGGAGTTTCTGAAGCTATTGGAGGAATATTCTAGATATGAATATTGTTTGCCTATTATTGTGAAACACTAACCTTTTTGAATATTTAATAAAATCTGAAGTTTTTGCTCACATAATCAGTGATCGAATCCAGAAAGAAGGTGATCTGGGAATTGGGTTTATCGAATTGGAGTTTGACCAATTCTAAGTAAGATTAAAAAACGGGAACAATACGTAATCTAAAAGAAAAGACCATAACATACAAGTGCTGAACTTTGAGCTTAATCGAATAACATATCTAAGAATGACAGCATATTTAGTGGATATATTCGTTTTATATGGAAAAATGGGGACTGATAGAGTTTTGTCGATTTATGTAATTATCAGGCAGTTGGTAGTAATCGTATTATTTTGATTAATTTTGAATACATGAATGTCTAGAGCTTTATTGCAGCATATTTTTTCCAAAAATTTGTGGGACAAAAATCTCGATCAACACCTGCAAAATAGACTATAGGGGTTAATCTTTGCTTTTAGAAATCCAGCGACACGACAATTATGTACAGATTAAATCGAGGATATCTTCCCAACCAAAGTTTATTTACAACCTCAATAAATAAAATCACATCATTCGACTTTGATCAAACTCAGGAGATAAGTTTTGGGTGTGGTTCTCCATAGTTGGAAAATCAGTTGAGATAAATTGCACAAGGGGAGAAGGCACATCTGCCAAAACAATGTGTATTTGAAAGTTCTATTACGCAATGCCAACTGTTTCATAAAGCTCTACATGCTTTCAGGTAAAAAGGGACTAAGTAGGAGGTGTGTCTCCCCATGAACCCATGAACAAATGTTGATTGGAAGCTTCAATATCTCTAAGTCTCTTAAATTGTTCATAAGGTTTACTATTGTTCAAAAATCTTTTAAGGAAAAATGTACAAAATCAGAAAGAGGGGATCGTCCAAAAAATGTTTATTTGATAGTTCAACAACTTTAATGAAACTCAATTGTAATTTTTAGGATTCCGTACTTTGAAAAAATAAAAACGGTACCCTATTGGTGAGACTTCGGTGTCCGTCCGAATTTCTACATAATCGATTTACTCACAAACTATAAGTGCTATCAACGTGTTTTCCCATGCCTGCTGATAACAAAATATTTCAAATACACCTATCCTCCGCTTTACACGGTAGATACGTTCCTGATGAAATCGTGTTAATCGAAAATATAAATTTTGTATGGAAAACCGTGTTAAACGAAAAACGTGGGTTTTCGGTCATTTCTTGGGCGACAAACAGATTCGGTAAAACATAAAAGTACCAGTTTAATCACATAAGATATCGACATAACAGTTAAATTGATTTTCAAAAAGAAGCATGCAACATAACCAATAAGAAATTCACAGAAAAATAAAAAGTAATTATACATGCACATACTAGCATGTTGACCTAAATCAAACCTAACCTAACTTGATTCAGTTCGGTGCGACTTGGAAGTTAAATCTGTAATTAATAACTGTGCTTTCTTTTTAGCTAAATCTTGCAAACATCTTCATATTGACTTAAAAATTCATTGAGAGTTCGCAGAAATCGGAGAGCTAGTTCAATATTCGGATCATGTTGTTGAAACTAGTTGCATTATTTATTATCTTCTGGTATAATGGTTGCAATAAAGAAGTTTTAATTTTGGGTAGAAATACAATTTATCCATTTGTAAGGTGCAAATCTTGAGGATGACGTGGGGCATTGTCCAGTAAAATAAGAACCTTAAATATCATTTTGATTAAATACTATTTTACTTCTGGTACGTAAGAGTTATGAGACAAATCAATGAACAATGTGCTTTAACCCAATCTTTTGTATTGGCATTCCAATAAATGGAAAGATTTGTTTATTCCTTTTTACCTGGACGCTTTGCCACCTAAGCCTTAACACTCTTTAGTATTGAAAACCTGATCAGCAGTCAAATTCTGTAATTGTGAAGCGGTGAAGTAATAAGTTATTAAATGAACAGAAACGATGGAATTTTTAACGCTTCATTCACCGCTTCACAGTTACAGAATTTGGCTGCAGGACAGTAAGATGTACCGGAATTAATTCCAGTCAATTTTAGTGGGTACATACTGTTGTGCTGTATCTAAATCAGTAGATGCGCTTTTTAATTTTAAATTTTTGCAAAAAATGCCCGTGTTTAAATATTTCGAACCAACCATGACTTGCAATAAAACTTAAAAGGAATTTTATTTGAGTAGATGGAGTGTAGAGTAGATGGACTGTTTCACATTTCAAAAATTTTAAAGTCTTACTAGTTATGATATTGGTACCAATTGGATTACTTCTTTGATATTGGTCTTCAAGCCATATCATTAATTTATTTTCCATTGTTTTTATTTTTTTTTAAATAAAATGTGTTGTGTAATAGGAATTACAATATGTATCAAAACAACAAATAAAAACTTTTAACATCACGGTCACCGCAATAACATGCGTTCAACGATGTTGATGGACGCTAATTTTAATTGTTTGTGTTCTTAAAATTTTCTTGAATTGATAACTAAACAAAAAATCCAATCATTTAATAAAATATGCCAGACTCCCATTATAGGATAGAATAAGATCTCACTGCTATTGCCAGTGTTGTATAATATCTCACGTTAACTCGTATGTCAACAGATATAATTATTTACTTACAAATTAACTATGACCATTGATACACACGCATTTTGTATCTAGCTAATAACGATATATTGCTTAAAATCAACTGATTTACATAGAGAATCTCTTACATACCTTTGCTGATTTACATAATGTATTTTCAAAATTTTGCTTTGAACACTCAAATGCGTTTTTTGTTACAAGTTTCTTGTTTTCTTGTTTTAATTACAACCTGTATGTATATGGTATACCAGAAGGTTTAACTAAAATAAAGAAGATATAAGTGCGTGTAATACCAAAATGTATCTTTTTTTTGAAATTTTTTTTTTTGGAAATTTTGATTTCAAAAACCGTGTAAAGTCGAAAACGTGTTAAATGAGTGCCGTGTAAAGCGGGGGATAGGTGTATTTATTTTATCTATATTTTATGGACGAGGAGATAGTAAAACAAAAGTTTTTTTTAAGGAATCGAGTTTGGTTTAGAAAAATTGAAAAAGATCGAAATATTTCAAAAAAAAATTCAATAAATTTTCGACTCCTTAGTTTTTGAGCTGTTGTCAAAAACGAGT
>OY856186.1:19789386-19966321 GCA_963693315.1 Diogma glabrata | reverse complement strand
ACTCCTTAGTTTTTGAGCTATTGCCAAAGACGAGTGTTTGTTGTTCTAACCCCTACCCACCCCACCCCCACCCTCAACCCATTAACTTCGAACAATACAAAAGGAAAAATTTTAAAAAAATCGCAAAAAATTTTGGTTGTTATAATTTCAAATGTTCATTGGAAGGGGTTTAAAGAAGAAATTTTAGCGAGTTTAATATACCATTAACTGTTATCCTGTTTCAATAATTGATTTCTCGAACCTAATGAAAAAAAATAAAACGTCAAAAAAACCAAAACAATTAACTTTAATATCACAAAAAAATTAAATAAATAAATTTCCTCTTTAATTAAGTTTATTTGGTCAGTCAAAAAAAAAACGTATAACAAAAATGTTAACAAAAACCCGAAATTAATTTATACTATTTGAAAATTTGATTAAGTAAATGAAAATGGGTGAAAAATTTATTTCGCATAAATAATAATGTTTGTTTATTTTTGTTTCACAATCAATTTTTCCAACTCATTTCCGATTTTTCCAACTTTCTCATTCAAAACAACTGTTACAATTTAATGGAATAACTTTATTTCACAAAATTATTGTAGAGAATCATTTTCGGTTTTGTTCATGATATCTGCTTTAAACATTTTTTTTCACTTATCAATTATCCTGATTCTAAATATTTAAATTTCATTATAATTTAGAGAAAGTTTGAAATTTATTGTATCTAACACTCTCATAACTGCATTGATTAATCTAATTCCCTTCTATTCCGTCACATTACTTATCAAGATTTAATGTGACAAAAAAATTAAATTTTCTATTATTATAATTTTTTAATTCTAAATTTTCGTTGTTATTTGACTTTTTTTCTTCTATTTAAATATTTTGTAAGCATTAAAAAAATTTTAACGATTTGCATCAGTTGGCAAATGGTAATAAACTTTGGTATAGAAATAAATTATTTTTATGGAAAACAAGGAAGGAGAAAGGTTTTTAGAATAATTAACAACAGCCACAATTTGTCAACTACTTGAGTAATAAACTGATGAATTAACATAATGACATGAAACAGTAAATTGATTTGACTTTACAACAGAAATAAAATAAAAGATTAAGCTTTAAGCTTAACTAAGCTTTTTAAGAGAATATTCTTCCGACTTCATCGGAGCACTGCTGCAACGGCAAGTAAAATGTGTCTCCTTTGAAAGTTGTCCAATTCAATAAACTCGTACTTCCTAAATCCTAATGATCCTTTTTCCATTAAATCACCTATCTAAAAATCCAAAACCATCTGCCTCATTAAAACACAAAACAATTTAAAAAACCATCCTCTCATCATTTCCTTTTTGTGCATAGCATTTTTGAGGAATATAATATATTCGATTAATTCCATATTATTTTTTTAACCAAGTTAATCGTCCGCGTAATTTATTTCCTTTTAAAAAATACAAATGAAAAACAAACAACCTTTCAAAAAAACAATTTCAACAAAAAGGAGGAACTAAACGAAAAAGGTGCGAGGAGCTCCATTATTTAAAAATATAAATTTATTGATTTGTTAATATCGAATACATTGTACATGTATAATGTATTTATGTATGTGATAGTAGATGTTGGTATTGTTATAATTACATTTTTCCAGGTTTTGTGTTCAATTTTTTTAACACTTTCTACCCAAGAACAAGAGAATACTATACTACGATTATGCTTAGTGACCATGACCCTTTGTTATTTTCTCTTACAAAAAAATGTTCATAACAATGAACGTGTTTTTAAATATCCTATTTTCCTCGTTTTTCAGCATATAAGTGAAAAAAAATAGAATAAAAGAGAAAAGTTGATGTTGGGTACGTGCAACATCTTCAGAAAAAATAAACATCACATCGAGATCTGTATTTATAGTGGCTTCCAGTCTATGTTTTGGCTCATAACAGTTTTTAAAAAAAAAATATTGCGTCGCTGATGCATAGACTGACTTCACCACAGCTCTGGAAACATAGTGTTATGGATATATAATGAGCTAATATCTATCAAATACTTTAATTAAAAGCCAACCAACGTTGTAGATTTCGCGTAGTTCTAATTATAAAAATATTAAAGAAAGCAGTAGTATCCCATCAAACATAAATTCTGTTGTACGAGAAAAAGTAAAAAAAATATTTTACTGGAAGTGACAAACCGGAAGTTGGGATGCAGAACTGTTGTGGACCGTACTAAATGTTTATGTACCAAGTTTCATCCAATTTGATTTTCAGATACATATGTTATTGAGCTTCCAAAAAAACAGGTACTCAGAGGATTCCTAACCACTTTGTTCACTATCGCTAAAACACTAATCAGTTCCTTGCCAAACATATTTGCATCTTTTCCCGAAGTGTCATCAAAATTCATTACGAACGAATGTTGTATGCTCACAACAAACATTGAAACAATAAACAGGTGTTCGGGAGGCCCCCCACCACTTATCCCAATATTGTCCAAAAACTAATCTCCATCTTTTTTCAGAGTGTCATTAAAATTGATTAATGAATGAAGCCTGTATGCTACCAACAAACTTTAAAAACAAAGTGTGAAAAGTCAGCAGTGGTATGGTAGACCCCCGCCACTTTATTCAATATGTTCCAAAAGATGATAATTATCTACTCACACTAATTGAAACCTTTTCCATAGGTTTCATCATAATCACTTCATTATTGTAGACTGTCCGCTGTAAAGTGCATAATGACACAGAAAAAACTTCAAAAAAGTACAAAAATAAAATTTTTTACCGGAAGTAAAATACCGGAAGTTGGGATGCAGAACTGTTGTAAACCGTACTAAATACTTATGTACCAAGTTTCATCCAATTCGATTATCAGGTAGGTACAGATGTTATTGAGCTTACAAAAAAACAGGTGCTCGGGGGATCCCCCACCACTTTGTTCACTATCGCTCAAGAATCAATCAGTTCCTTGCCATACATATTTGCATCTTTTTCCAAAGTGTCATCAAAATTCATTTACGAACGAATGTTGTATGCTCCCAACAAACATAAAAAACATAGTGGAAAAAACCACCAGTTGTATGGTGGACTCCCCCCCCACCCCCCCTCCCCCTCCTCCCTCCACAACTCTTTATCCAATGTACTCCAAAATCTGATCAAATTTTTCTCATGTTACTTGAACGTTTTTACCAACGTTTCATGACAATCGATCGGTAATTGTAGGCTACAGTAGGGATAAACACCTGAAAAAAATTTTTTTAACCGGCAGTGACAAACTGGAAGTTGGTATTGATTGATTGATTGATTGGACTGTAGGACCAAGCACTAGGCGAGACTCCCGGATTACGGCCGGGCCACTTCCTACAGTCGTTTTACATATAACAATAGGTAAGGATAGGTAGGTAATTGTTAGTTAGAAGTGAACGACCCGGTTACAGACACCTGGCAAATCGTATCTAGCTACTACTGTTAGGAGACAATAACAAGGACAATCACTTATACATATAATCTGCAATCGCCAATCAGCAATCCCGTATCTAAAATTTCTCGCCTGCAATCTCCAGTCGGAAACCTGTTATTCATGTAATTTATTAGTATAATAGGATGATGACTAAATTGTAGTCCTCTGCACTCTCCAATCTGAATTCATGTTATTATATTTATGGTTAAAATTATTTATGGTTATTTATGGTTAAAAACATTTATATTATGTACATATATATAAAAAACAAAAAACCCCTTTGAAAATTGAGTGAATTTCATATAAAAAGTATTGGGATTGAATTGGATAAAAATATTATCTTTCACTTGATGTTTTTATTTGAAATGTATTTATTTAAATTTTATAAAACATTATTTTATATAATATAATTAACGCAAGAATGTTTTGAATTTTTTTTGAAACACAAGAATTAATTTAACAAAAACAATTAACCCTGCTCGTTGATATCGTTCAAAAATCTTATTGGATTTTATGGATAATGTTTGGATAAATAGAAAGAGATAAATCTATCACATAAAATTATGTCAACAAATGAAATTTTAAACTGAATTTGAAATAATAACTAAATTTCGCTAGTTAAAGCTCTAAGTAAGTTTAAATTTTACACAAAATCGAATAGCACAATAACACCTTTATTTAGTTTTCTAGTAAAAATCAGAGTTAATAAATTTTACATTTAGGGAAGATTACATCTTGGTCGCCCACATCTTTCCATTTTTGAAAGCAATCTTACCTTAGAGTTTAGTTATTAAAACCAACACTTTAAAACTATTATATTAGATATAAAACTGATTATTACAATTAATGTTTTCACTACATTTAGTTATACTTATATACTAGCAGGACCCGGCGTACGTTGCTACGCCTATAAAAAAGTTTGTATGCGTACATTTTGTTGAATTAGTAAGAATAATTTCAAAGAGTCGTAATGAGAATAGAAGGAGTCTATTTTAATTTTTCCATTTGGGAAATATGAATAACAGAGATCATTAGCATTCTAGCTGATCAATCCAGATAGTTTGAAAATTGAACGGAAGGTCAAAATAGAAACAATAAAATATGCTATTAAAATTAAATTTTCGAAAGTGATTTCGAAAGAGTTTCGGAGAGTTTAAATTAAACACTTGCAATTTTTTGCGTTAATCGGCTTAATCTTACTTAATGACTTACTCTGGAACCGTCATACTTGCGATAAAATAGGCCCACCACACCAAAATTTACTGTTTTATCGTACCATTTCATGTTGACTAATTTTATTTATTAATCCATCCAGATTATTTGATTATATGCTGATTTTAAATAAAGTCGATTTGGATTTTCAAATATATTTTACCAATAATTTCCAGTGCTCTATATGCGCTCTATGTGTTTTTATTAGTAATGGAGCATGTCACTGAAAGAAAACTTTGAAGAGTAGACTAAATATGCATAGCGCTGATATTTGATACTAATCGAAAAACCGGTTTAAGAAAGCCTTTTTAGTGAAGGTTTTCGTTTTTTGGGTTTTGTCGATTTAAGGCCATCGTCTTATTTCGACATTTCTGCCAGAGTTTAAAATTTGGACAAACATAATAATAAGACTAATTTGTAGTATAATATAAAAATAATAATAAGAATAATATCATTTGTAAATCCAGACTTATTTACTAATCTAAAACCAGTCAAATCACTTCATTTGTTGACATATTTGCATATATTTTAACGATTTCTTCAAATAACCTACATTGTTTGTTTGTTTTTGAAATTAATGGGGACGTATATTTCTCTTAATAAGTCAAACACTTTCAACCTGTAGCTTTGATATTAGTGTTCAATGTTCATAATCCTTTTCTTCAATACAAAGGTTCCATTGCAAAAACTTGCTGCATCAATGTTTCTAAAAAGAGAAAAAGAAACGCCCATTTTCTATATTTTGAACATGTGTAACATATATATAAACCAAATGAAATATGTATTGCACATGTATTTGCACCAAACCAAGAACATGTTTGTTGTAAATTAGAAATATTTGTTGCAACGTAATGTGTTGGATGCATATAATTCTATCATTTATGTATACAATAAATATATAAATGTATATAATTTTCATCTAAATGGATTTGTTTGTCACATTATACTTTAATTTTCCATTTGAATGGTAATTCTGTTTTGCGGAAAAAAAATCGATCAAAGATAACAATAAAAGTTGAAAAAAAGCTATAAGTATAAGATATAATATACATTTAGGCAAACCATTAGGAAAATTAAAATTATTAATTAAGAAAACTAAATTAAATTTTAAAATTTCGGCTCCGAGGTGCATTAGTACCTGTTAATGGCCTTCTCATGGCAAAATTTCAGACTCCTGTGTGCTACAGATTTCGCTGGAGAGCGCACGCAGACAGACAAACACTTTATTTTATTATTATAGATTTATCATTTAAGAGATTAATTTAGTTTAAATTCACACTGTCACTTATAACAAGTGTTGATAAGACGACCATTCACCATTGTCATATATATATATACACATATATACACATGCACATACATACACATACACACATATATACACGTACATACACACATATATACACATGTAGTCACATATATATACATATATACATACATATACACATACATGTACACATACATACATACATATATACACACATACACAGATATACGCAAACATACATATACATATACATACATACATACATACATATACACACATACACACATATATACACACATACATATATATATATACATATATATATATATATATATATATATATATATATATATATATATATATATATATATATATATATATATATATATATATATATATATATATATATATATATATATATATATATACATATATATACACATATACATACATCCATACACATACACATGTACATATATACATACATACACACATATACACACATACACACATACACACATGTATACATACATATACATATACATATATACATACACATACACATACACATACACATACACATACACATACACATACACATACACATACACATACATATACACATACACATACACATACACATACATACTCATACATACACATACATACTCATACATACACATACATACACATACATACACATGTATACACAAACATACATATACACACATACACACACATATATACGCACATACATATATACCTATATATATTACATATATTTATTAACAGCAAACATACATATTAAGAAGTTTTCACCTTATGTCCAACATACTAATTTATGTGGTATTGTTATATAAACATACATACATACATATATATACATACACACATATACATACATACACACGCACACATACATTCATACATACATATCCATACACATATATATACACACACATATACACATATATACATACATATATATACATACACATACACACATACACATACATATACATACACACATACATACATACATGCATACATACACACATACATACACATATGTACATATATTGATAATTCATATAAATATGTTATATATATTTTGATAATTCAAATATGGAATATATGTATAAAATTTGTTTGAACGATATCTTTAATACTTTGGACGTATTTTTAGACTTCCTTTCATTTATTCCAAATTACATAAAATTGATAGAAATACGAAAGATGTTTTAATAAAGTCATATATAAACATTAAAAACTAGTTTCAATGTTTATATATACCTTTTGTATTATATTCTGTAGCTGTAAATCAAAGAAAGTTAATTAATTCGAAGTTCTATTTTCATTAAATTTATTAAAACTAAATTAAATTAATGCCAAATCTCAGCTAATCTCATATATATGTATATGAAAATTCAATTATTTCGAATAGCGAACCTAAGATATCAAACCATCAGTTTTTTTAAGAAACAAAAATGTTATCAATGTTTTTTAAGAATAATATTTCACACGCCATGACACCTTTTCAAGTTGACGAAATTTGTATCTTTATTTCTAATAAATCTGCATTTTCATTAATTATATTATGAAATTTAAACTAAAATACTCCATTTTATTTACATTCATTTATTCCTGGTAATGGCATTTTGATAAATTTTTTTATTTTCTCTAAATCAACAAACAAAATTTTTTTTTTTAATCAAAACAAGAAACACGAAATTCCAATTGGAGATGTTTATGTATATTCTCGAAATACTACAACAAAATTGACATTTGTTTTTTTTTTTTAATGTAAGAGTGTCCTCTTACATAATTATACCCAACTATAGGTGCGTTCGATTTGACTGAGACAACCGAAAAAACAACAACAATTGCATTTAATTTTTCAGTTGCTTCAGTTGTTTCAGTCAAATCGAACACGGCTTATATACCACGACTTGTTGATTAGATCGTTTCTTAATTTAACACTACAAAAATCAGATAAATTCTATAACCTTTTTAAAAATGTTAATAATTTCATCGACTAAAATCACTACGGTTTAATTTCATTTTAATTTTAAATGAAAAAAAGTAATAAAAATAAACAACGACACAACAATGTTGTATCGAATTGAAAACCATAAATTACGAGAATTTCAAGAGAAAAAAAATTATTTTCCTGATTTTTTTCAATCTTTTAATTAGAAAAATTAAATTATTTTTAAAATACCACCATTATTATATATTATTATATATCATATATTATATATTATTGAAGCACTTGGTTTGAAACACATTTTAGATAACTTTTTGAGTAATAAGACACTTTAAATATGGTAAATTATTAAAGTAAAAAATATATATATATATATATATATATTTATCACGACGGAGAGTTTTATCCACGTCCATCTTCTTTCGTTGCACATTTTACTCTCAGTGACAAACTGGAAGTTGGTATGCAGAAATATTGAAAACAGTACTAAAACCTTATAAACCAAGTTTCCATAAGATCATAAGCCGGGATTAGAAGCTATTCAAGATTTAAACATAGAGGTGTTCGGTAGACCTCCGCCATTTTGTCCAAATTTGAAATGAATCCAGATCTACCATTTTCAAAAGAACCTGTATCATTTGCAGAAAGATCACCAACCCACCCACACACAGACGTACACAAAATTTTTTATTGGCTATTTAGATAGAGGATGGTCTAAAACAAAAGAAAAAACAAAATTTGGGTAATGTAAGATTTTTTTTTCTCCATAGATTGCATTACTTCCCACCATTTAAAATTGTGGTGAAGCAAAAATCACAATAGGATTACATGGTAATGCAACAAAAACGCAGCCTAGTATGCAAGAGCGGATTAGTCATTTTTCCCTAGAGAGTAAAAGTAAACAAAAGCTTTATGAAAACCTTTATCAATAACGTCAAAACGGCGTCGATTGACAACCAATAACTTTTTGTCGTGTGTTAATTAAATTAAATAATATTTATTGAGGTGAAAGTTATTTTTGAAACTTATAGTTTTGTCTGAATAGTATTAGGGTTCATCATTTATAGTGATAGGACCCATCATCAAGATTGGATGGATAGGTGGTTGAGGATAAATTACAAAATAACCTCAAAATGGTTGATTGTAATAATGAAAACTGCTTATGTAAAATTTGTAATTTAGAGGTTAAGGCAGGTGACAGTGCGTTGTTTTGTGATGGTTTTTGTAGTAAGTGTTATCATATTTCCTGCCTAAAAATAAAAAAAGCAGTCTACAATAAAATTAAAGCGCTAACGGCTGTGTGAAAATGGTTTTGTAACGCATGTTCAACTCAACTTGAGGCAATCAAATTAGGTAAGGGAAACAACATATACAAAACGATCTGACTTCTATTCAGCGGCTTGAATGTAACTTCGTCTGGCCCGTGTAAAAATTAAAAAAATTTTAAATAATGCTTTAAAATCTTGTAGCCACAATCATGCTGATATGGTAAAAATAAATACAGCAGCAATTAGAGAAGATCCTCTTATTAAGTGTTCGCAGGGTATTATCGTGGTGCCTAAAAAGGAACAGAATGTTATGCAAACTAAATCTATCATTGTTAAGAGAATGAGACCTTCGTCCCATGACATCTCAATTGTGGATGTAAAAGCCAAGCAAGACGGTGGAGTCATCATTAACGCTAAGGATGGTGAATCAACAAAAAAAACTTGCTACGCTTATTGATGATTATCAATCTATATATTGGTGGTGAATACAAGATATCTCTAACAAAGGAGCGGAACCCAAGAGTTATTTTATTAAATGTAAATAAGGATTTAGATGAAAGTGAGTTGACTAATGATTTAGTTGAACTCAACTACTTTTTTGGTCTTGATGACAAAATTAAAAAGGTTTTTAGTGTACAGAATAGGACTAATCACAAATGTGAGACGATTGGACTTTTACATTATAATAAAGAAACGTACGGTATCTATTTATCCAAGGGAATTAATTTTAAACGATATGTGAATGAACGGACCATGCGCGGACTCTAACAGTAGAAAGATTTCTAAAGAAAAATATTTTAGTCATTTTATTTTGACTTCTAGAACAAACACAAATTTACTATATCTAACACGCAACATACAACAACAATGTGAGAAACAATAGATTAAAAATAATGTTGATTGAAGTCGGTCTTTTGTATTACATTCCAACCAATACGTATTATACGACAAGATACTTACGGCAGCCAACAATTATATTCAAGCCGCAAACACAACTGTTTAATATAGCAATACTATAGCGGACATGTAGACCTTCAAAAAATAGAATGTAATCCAAATGTGCCACTTTCAGCAAAAGCACACATTCCATGCAGTGATTACAGCAAAATTCATACGCAACATTCGTATTAATTCCGGCATCACTAGATTCACAGTAACGATATAACGTTTCGATCAAGCAAAAACAAAGAAACGATAACGTTAATGATTTCAATAAAGAAAATATATATTTTTAGTCATCGTGCTGACGTCCGTCATAATTCCAAATTCCATGCATCAATACAAAAAGCGTAATTTTAATATGGAACGAACTCACTCAATCAGCACCGCTCGACTACCCTGCTCTCAGCCTCCGCTTTGCAACAATACAACGATCTTATTTAAGATCCGTTTGTATTAACAACTTTGACACTGTAAACAAGTTTTCAACCACTTCAAATCACCATATATTTCTTTTACATTTTGTTATTTTTTTTCTTTTTCATCATTAAATTTGATATGATTTGCACACACAATAAATAAAACTTTTAACACATATTTCTTTTTTCAATTTCTTTTATTTTTTTTATACCATTAAAGTTAAACTAACAAAATTGAATTAAATTTTTATAAATAGCATTTTACTGATGCTAAACGAGGGAGAAAAAAGTTAATTGCATAGCATCCTCTCGTTTTGCAGCTTTCGTTATTATTAATACAATCGTAGAAACAACAACACAAAACAACAGTTTAATTCGTCAAAAGCCTATTTTCCTTGTTTTCACCTAATTGCAAGATATAAGCAAAAACAAGAATTACTCTTTATTAGATACGATCATACTATCATTTAAGCCAAATTGAAAATATAAACTCATACATCGAAGGAATTTTAAAGTGAATATTTAGAGTTTACAGGTTTTCATATAGAATGAAGAGAGTTCATACATTTCCTCTCTTTTGTTTCGTTGTTATATTAAAATAAAAGAAACAATAAAAAAAACTAACAATATTCACATAAAGATATTGTAAATATAAATTGATGAAATTATATGTTTGATGGGGCGATCAAAAGGTTCTTTGTATTGTTATTATATAAATGACAAATTATGTTAGTGAAAAACATGTAACGTTGTAGAATCAAGGATGGAAAATGGAAAGGTGTTTTACGCTGGAGTTAGTTTTTGCTGTTAGTCAAGTCTTTGCTGTTAACTGTCAAGCCCTGACTCCTTGTTAACTCATTTATACAGAACCTATATTGTTCTGTATTTGATTGTAGACTTTTTTCAAACGGTACATGTTTGACATCACACTATTAGTGAGCATAACAAATGGCTGATTAAAATTGAGGCAATTGGTTAGAACGTTTGCAAAACTCGTAGATCGATTTATTAATTTGTACGTTGGCAGATATCTAATTAGAGAGGATCTTAATGTTACACGTTGTTATAGGCCTTCACGGGTTTTTCACTAATCTAAAAATTACTCTGCTGGAGTAAGCTGTGTGAAATGTGGGGGTGAACCTGATGACAAAAACTGTAGCTCCGACGCTGAAAATTGTTTAAACTGTGTCATCTATCATTTCATCAAGATGGGAAAGCTTGCAATAATCAGTAGATTTAACCGTAACCTATCCACACAGCAGCTTTGGTCGGTGTTAAAAGGGCTGAGTGCTTGTGGTAAAACGAGCTCCTTTTGTAATGTAGATCCCGATCTGTTAAATGGTGCATTTTTGGAGTATGGTAGCTCTGATGTTCCTACTAAGAATTTCTCTATTTTCGGTTCTTCAGCTTGTGGCTTCGAATTTAGTTTCCGTAATGATGAACTGCTCTCTGCGTACTTGTCTATTAAATCTAAATGAAGTGGATGTGATCAGGTGGATGGGTTTTTTTGCAGCTTATCATACCTTATATCTATGTGGCAGTTACGCATATTATTAATACCTGTTTGATGACGTCGACATTTCCTATAGCTTGAAAGTTGGCTAGGGTGGTACCTGTTCCGAAAAAGAATTCGCCAACTTCTGTTGATGAAAGTTCTCTTCAACTAGAATGCATGCTAACGACATCCAATTATGTATGGCTATACCTAAGAACCAGGTTGATGTAGCGATCAACAAAATTAATGATGATCTACAGAGCATATTGACTGGTCTATCAACAATAGACTTCTACTTAATGCAGGCAAAATTAAAGCTATTTTATATAATGGTAATTCTAATATGATACATATCCCAATAAAAGTTAATGGTGTTTTCAGTCCCTTCGTAAATGAGGTGCATAACTTGGGTATAGTTTTTAACAGCAAGCTTACATAAGTGGAATAGCCATATTGATAGAGTAATTGGCAAGGTCTATTTCGGTCTAAGACTCTTGTGGGCTAATGCTCGTCTACTTCCAACTAAGCTCCGTTTTATCCTTGTAAGTTCTTTACTTCTTCCTATCATTACGTATGGAGATGTCATATTTTGCAAACTAGATAAGACTAGTGAGTGTAAGCTTAGAGTTGCCTTTAACGACTGTGCTAGATTTATCTACAATGTCAGAAGAAATGATCATCTCTCTTCGAAAAGCTAAACCATTTTGAATTGCAATTTGATTAGCTTCTTGAAATATAGATTTTATTTTTATGCATCGTATTGAGGCGAATAAGTTGCCGCAGTATTTATTATCGAGAGTGACCGCTTCCTCAAGACTGCGAAAGTTGTTGTATAATTCGTAATCACAATTCTTCGTATGTTGCTTCTCAAATATGGGTCTATGGACCCAAAACCTACAACTCCATTAGACCAGACGCTCTGAAGCCATTGTCTTCTATTAAAGGTTTCTCTAAGGTAGTTCGAGATTTTTCGTTTAAATTGATTCAGGGCGAAAGAAGAACCAGCGTACAAAAACTCCCCACAGCACACCACAGAAAACGAACAAACATGTGAACAATTATGTGCTGAAAATAATCGACGTATGAAGAGAAGCCGAAGAAATAAACATAAAAGACATCGAACACCACAGAGTAGCATCTACAATTCGGCAAAGTTGTTAGAATTAAAAAGTAATGTCATAGTTTGCATTTGTGACAGCAAAGAGAAGACATTTTCCATTTTAGTTATTTTTTAATTTTCTTCAAAATTTGAAGATTGTTGGCGTTATCGCACCGTCATATTGTCAATTCTAAGGAATTAACTCATTCTCTAATATATAGTAATATTACAACACAAGATAATTGATAATCAAGCCAAAAACAAATAAATCAGTTGGCACCAACACTTTTAAGCAGAAATAACTTGACTCCATAGAAATCAATCTGTGGTCAAACAAAGTAAGTCATATAACTTACCTAAACCCATCCCTTTTATGATTAAAAAAGCTTACTCATAATAATAGAAAAAATCTTTTACACATAATCACGCAGGGTCAATACTGGTGATTGCAACGTTGCGTAAAAAATAATAGATCGCTAGAACTCACAAGTGCGTCAGTTCATTTGTGTCAAACACACCAGCACATTCGAATCAATTTATATGGAGAACCTCTGAAAGATCGGGTAGAGCATGTTACTGGTCAGCAATACCGGCAAGGCCTTCATTTTTGCATTCGTTTCCCATAGCGAAAATTCAGTACAGTTTGAACTAGTTGGTAACTATACTTCTAAAAATATTTTTAGTTTAACTTCGTGGACAAAACGGTCTAAACCCTGGCAATATGCAACAAGGTTTAGACAGTTCATAAAATTAATTAGGAATTGTTTAATCAAAAGAGAGCTCATAATTCAGTAGGAACAACTTAATAGTACTAACCGTGGTCTTACAGGATAATATGGATTAAGAAACTATTAAGCACACGGTTTTATTTATTTAAAAATTATCGCGTTTTAAACATAACATTTCTATTAATGACCGTCTGCACTCAATTCTCAAGAACTGCCCCTGATTCTCAGGAGTCAGAAGGAGAAGGTTGTTTGCTAAATTTTTCGGTGTATTTGTTAAAAAAAATAATAGAAAATGAAAAATAAATTGTATTTTGTTTTATTTTATTATTGCATGTATGTCTTTATAAGTGTGTGTTAGTGTTAGTGGAAGTGAAGTGAAGGTAGGAGCCGTACAATTATATAATTGGTGAGATATTTTTTGTATTAAAAATTATTTGGTATTTTATATTTACTGTTACCATGCGGGAGACAGGTAAAATTTTACCTTTAATTGCTTTGATGTAACAAATTTATTATTTTAAAGCATAAATTTGTTTTCTATTGCCTGGTAACAAGAAATGTAAAATTTCTTTTTAGTTATGAGTAAGAATTTCGAATTTAACCCTTTATCTGTACTCTTCAATTTGGTTAGTGTCTTTTTTTGCTTCTTCCTTATCGTGCTATTGTTGCATGACACCTGCTATCGTGTTTTTGTGATAGAGGTACCCAATTTTTTGTACTGTGTAGTGTTAAAATTTAGGCCTTCCCGAGTTTCAGTATCTATACCTACAATGTCAAAGGGTAAGTCTTTGTCTAAACAAAATGGCAGCCGAGTGAACCAACAGCTTAGCATTGACTTCACCAACATTCACCACACCACTTCGGATCTAAACGAGGTTCATCACTAAAAAAAAAATAAACCTGACATATTTTTTCTTGCCGAAACAATTGTCAGTGGCAAAGCATCGAAATTGGATCTCGATAAATACCGGATACCTAGTTACGAATAGGAACATTATTTTTATAACAAGCTTGGCGTCTGTATATTTGTTCGAATGAACTGTATTCAGTCAACGGTAGCACCACAAATTTTAGTTGTGGAATATTCCTTGATGGTGAGACGCTATTGCTTCCTCGAGGAAACGAACCTTCGTATAACTATGTGTGGGCTCAAATCATCAAGAATGACGATGCGTCACAGGATCAAGGAATATGCCACCGGCTGGATTATTGGCCATTACATTTTCGTTTTGTTTCAGCAAATTTTTGTAAAAAAGGCATGAGGCAGTAAGAATAAACACAAAACACGTACAACTCAAATAAAACACGCGAAACCCATAGCGCCTATAAGAAAGCCAGGAATATTAGTAAATACAAAATAGACTTGGACAAAGACGCGTTTATATCCAGAAAAAAGCAAAGAAATTCGCCGAGCACCCATCTGGCTCACAAGTTTCTTTCAGGCAGTTAAATCAGTCCAGAGCAATTTTATTCGATCCTCTAATACAACCTTAGTTCTGAATAATATTCCTGTGAGCGACTCGAAAGAGAAGCCGGATCTTTTGGGACGTATTTTCGCAGAAAAATCAAACATAATTGAACCTCTCCATTCTCCTACACTCATTTCCCCATTTGTAACGAAAATGAAATTATTTTTCGTTGCAATATTGTATTTCACCCCGCATTGTTAAAAACTTTGCTAGGCAACTATAACTCCAATTTTAACAATAAAATTTCTATTTATCTTATAAACCGGAATATTTCCCCTTTCTCGGAAGCCGGCCAGCGTTCAACCCATATCAAAGAAATGCAGTAAGATAAACCCTAACAATTATAGACCAATTGCAATTCTATCGGTTTTGGCTAAAATATTTGAAATATATGTTAACTACAATTTAATAGATTATTTGCAAATTCCGTGAATTATTGATGACAAACAGTATGGTTTGCGTAGAAGTCATGCAACAGGTGATCTGTTAGCCTATGTATCCCATCTCTGGAACAAATCCCTGGAAACCATGGTGAAACATTCAGTATTTCACTTGACATTTCTAAAGCATTTGATAAAGTGTTGCATAAAAATCTCATAGCTAAATTAATATCTTATGGCATAAACCATTTTATTGTCTCATGGATTCACAGTTTTCTTACAGGTCGCCAATTTCATGTTAATTTAGATGATATCATACCAATGTTTTCACAACCAATGCTGGGGTTCCCCAAGGTTCTGCACTATCACCAACATTGTTTCTTCTATGCATTAATGACTTACTTATTTCACCAGTGCACCTAATCCATAGTTTTGCTGATGACAGCATATTGCATACGTCACATGCATCTCCTAAATTTCGATCTCATACTGCAGTTACACTCAGAGAATTCTGTTATTAAAAACTATCAAAATAGCCATTAGATTAATAATTTGGTGATTATTATACAGCTAATCACAACTTGTGATTATTTTCACTAATTTCGTAATTACAGGCATTATTAAACTAATATTATTTGTTCGTAATATTTACTAACAAAAAAAATTTTAATTTTAAATCTAAAAACGATCGCTTTTATATTTATAAAAATTCTTATTGAATTAATAACATAATGGATTACATTCATATTAGGTATCCATTGGATAAATGACATATATTATTAGAATAATAAAGTTGTTTTTAAAATAATATTATATTATCAGATTAATAATACAATCTAATTAGATTAATAAAAGGTTCTTATTAAATTAATAATAAGATGCTTTAAAATTAATAATAGAACTTATTAAATTAATAATTAGATGTTATTAAATTAATAATGAAACTTATTAAATTAATAATGGAAATTATATTTTACACTTTTTAAATAAAAGAGAGCATAAATTTTTTATTATTAACGATTTTATTTATTTCAATTATTTTCATTTAATCTATTTATATTTCACAGTTTTAATTCTAAAATAATTAATTCATAATTTTGCTTTAAAGTATTTTTAAATTTATATGTGACAAAAATTAAAAGAAAAAAAGGGAAACTATGTTCGTATATAAAATAAAAAATATAGTAAAATATATTATATTTTACTATATTTTTTATTAATTATTAATTAAAAAATAAATTTACATAGTTAAACTAATAATATATATTATTGATTTTAATTTAACCAATCAATCAACAAATTGATCGAATAATGTGCTATTTCTTTTTCGCCTTTCAATGTATAAAAATACTTTTGGATAAAATTCCAAAATTGGTTGCTGATTGCGGATATTTTAAGTTGAATAAATAAAATATTTTAAAGCACACATCAACTGCTTTCCATGATGTATAAACTTCATACCGTACATTATCAAAACATACTAGTATTGGCTTAGTTCTAGATCCAGTAATTAACAAAAGAGGCTGAATTGGTAATTTTTGATCCAAATACTTTTGTAATATCTCTTCAACATTTTTAAAAGTTTCACCTATAATGGCCAAACTGTTTTGAGAATCTCGAATCTCAAGCTTTGTTGGTTGGACGGAGAATCCTGTGCAGTAAATACATAGTTGATAGCAGAATACCATCTAAATAATATAAAACAGAAAAATAATTATATTATAACAGACTCTAACATTGAATAGATGTAATTGTTTTCACTCAAAAAAAGTCGGACAAGTGCGAATAAAATTCGCTCGCCAAGGGTTCCGTGAATGTAAAAGAACACAATATCAAAAATAAATGACATAAAGTTGTGTTGTAAAGTCTTTATATCGCCAGACTATTGACGCATAACAGAATAAATATTTAATCGTAGACGTCAATAGTAAATGTCAATCACATCTATGTAGAATTTTTTTGCCCGCGAATTTTTGACAGATACGACGCAGCAAGAGATAAAAGATGAGACAAAAAGTAAAACAGATATGTATTATTTATTTTGGGATAAATTTGTTTTCAAAACAATTATATTAGTTAAATTTTTACTTCTAGTTCGTACCATTTGTTTGTTGTGATATTTGTTTCCATAGGCGTCGTTATTTTTATTATAATTATTTTTAATTATCAAAATTTTGTTACATTGCCTACAAAATCATTAATATTTTTACTAGTTTTTGGTTTTCTATTATAATTGGTTGAATTTCAACAGTAATTTATTATTTTATGTGTTTTTTTTGTCCATTTTAATGGGACCCTAATAGTTTTTTTCAATATTTTAATCGAGACACTGAATGTGCAAACAATATGCGCATGTGCAAACAATATGCGCATAACAAACAAATTTCGTGTTCGCTGGCAAAAAAATTTTACTATACATTGATCAAAAATGACACAAAAATTGTTACTTATAGCGCATTTACAGTGACATAGCAAACTAGTAGATAGTATATAAATTTGCATCTTGTCATATTTAATATGAGTTTACAGCGTAGATTGCAAAATAATCTTTTAATCTCATAAACATATTTTAATTTAGTTTAGTTTAAATTGCTATCTGTCAAACTTTTAAAAAAGCAATAAAAATATGAGAACTAGACCATTCCTCAAGTTCTTTCTCTGATTGTTGAAAAATATTTGACGGAGAAAACTAACTACTAATTTGCTATGTCGCTGTAAATGCGGTATTAAGGTTAAATCTTATCCATAGCTGTTTATGTTAACTAAAGAAAGATTTAGCCAGTTTAGCCAGTTTAAATGGTTTAAATTGAGAATATTTTTTCTATAAATCAGAGTCAAAACTTAGGGTAGTGGTGGTATACATATACTTAAAATAAAACTTTTTTAACAATAACTAAAAAACTGTTTATCGCAAAATTCTAAAAAATATTGCAATGTTTCTTAAATTTGGTGCTCTTTCAAATGACATCCCACTCGCTGGGTCAAAAAAGTTTTTTTTACCCCCCTTTCACCCTTTCACCAAACACACAGAAATATAATTATTTGAGAGTTCGCTATAATTTTCGTTCAAAATATAGCAAACTTCCTGTCTCTGTGAATTTTTTCAATTTTTTCTGTCTATCAGTGTCGAAACGTATGGGGGGAACGGCATGAAATTTGCACATTTTTTAGAATAACTCAAAAAATGTGCAACGCAAAATTCTAAAAAAAAATTGCAATTGTTCTTATATTTGGTGCTCTTTCAAATGACAGTTTTTTTCTTCCTTCCCCACCCCAATCCCTTAAAAGTTCAAAAAAATAATTATTTGAGACTTCGCTATAATTTTCGTTCAGTGTTTATCAAACTTCCTGTCTCTGTGAATTTTTTCAAATGTTTGTGTTAATAAAGCTCGAAATGCAAGGGGGGGGGGGGACCAAAAATGGGCTGAGTTTTCTAAATAAATGTTGGTAATTTACAACCAAAATCGCTGGCTTTCAATGTTTCCGCTTTGAAATAAATCTCTATCTGAAAATTTTAAAAGGAATATTATTATAATTAAAATGTTATTGAAATATACTAATATTGAATTATTAATTACCAGTTTATAACCAAGCGGTAATTTAAATTGCTTCCATTATGTTAATATTTCCGAAGTTGATTTTAATTCTTAAATGTCGCTGAGTCTCAGTTGTTTAGTCCTGTCCCATGCAGACTCAATTTCAGCCCAACTACTCTGTTCATCGAACAAAATTTCTACATGTTCTGATGAATCTGCTTCAGGAACTGAAAAACCAATTTTTTTAAAAACGAAATAGACAGCACAAAAATTTACAAAGTTTCACATACCAAACGTATGAATTCGTTTACCTGCCAACTATTTGTTTTTGTTTTAAATCAAATTTCTTATCGTTTAATAAAAGAATATTACTTTTTCAATTTTTTTAACAACACTTTTAGCTTTTCACAAAACTTTTATAGCTATTTATGTACCAAGGGCGTTATTTAGGTTATTACGCCCGGAAAGCGACGTAATCTAGCCCAAGGGCCTTTGGCCCGAGGGATGGATGTCGCTTGATGGGCGTAATACCCAATAACGCCAGTGGTGCATACAAGATTTTATGCTTCACTTAATAAGCTAAAAACTAAGAAAGAATTTAATTTGTTAGTCTATATTGCTATGCAAAAAAATACAAATGTATCCCAGTATGCCAAGAAAATAAATATTTTGAAGTTTAAATTAATTATTTGTTGTTTGTGCGTTGCTATAAACAAATTCTCCCAAATTTTGTAGCGTAGTTTGCCATGAGAAAAAACAGTTTGAAGTTTCAAATAATTATTCATCAGAACTCTGAATTAGTCCTAAACAATAATGGATTTGCAATTGCCAGAGTTTATTAAGCAAAATGCTCAAAAAGCAACGGAATCTTTATTGCCAATTAAATCCAAACAACAATATGATAAAGATTACGGGATTTTTCGTTCATGGAAATCAAGAAATAAAGTACAGGCAGTGAATGAAAATGTGTTGTTAGCATACTTTCAAGAATTGGTAATTCTAATTTGTTTATACATTTTAATAAGTAAATTTATTAATTCAATTTTTTATTTTGTCTGAAAAGTATACCCCGAATTCACTGTGGACCAAATACTCCATTTTAAAATCTACCCTTACAGTTTACGATAAAATTGATATTTCAAAATATAACCAATTGCTTTCGTTTTTAAAAACAAAATCAAGAGGTTATACGCCAAAAAAATCTCAAGTTTTAACCGGGAATCAGGTTATGGCTTTCATAAAAGATGCTCCGGATGACGTTTATCTGTTGCATAAGGTAGTTTTGGTTATGGGAGTCTTTGGAGGTTTAAGAAGAGACGAAATGGTAAAAATGTCAGTTGAGGATGTAACTGATAAAGGTTCCGTTTTGATTGTAAAAGTGCCAGAAACTAAAACAGGTACGTCAAAAGGCTTTACAATCATAGATGAAGAAGAAAGGGGTGCTCTGAAAATAGTCCGACAATATATGAATTTAAGGCCAAATAAAACAAATGGGACACGTTTTTTTCTTACATATAGAAACAGAAAGTGTACAATGCAACCAGTTGGAAAAAATACGATAGGCAGTGTTCTTAAAATAAGTTCTTAAAACTAAAAAACCCTCACCAGTTTACTGGTCATTGTTTGAGACGCACTTCGTCTACTCTCTTAATTGAGGGGGGTGCGTCTTTCGAAACTCTTAAATTGCACGGCAAATGGAAGAGTGACACTGTAGCACAAGGCTACATAGAAGAAAGCATCACTTCGAAAAATAGAATTTCCAACATGATTGCAAGTGCTGTAGGTTCATCTGAAGGAGAAACAAGTGCTATTTCTAGTTTTGAAATCATCTCGAATGTTCAAGAAAAACCATCAACATCATCAACCTACCCCATATCAAATAAAATGATAACTGTATCGGACAATCTTTGAAGTAAATCTGTTGATTTTTCTGGCAAGTTTGAAAATTGCCATTTTTACTTCGAAAAGTAACATTCTGTATTGAAAATTTTGATTTAATTTGAATAAAAATTATTAATTAATAAACATTTTTTAAAACTTTTTAAATTAAAAGCAAAAATACAATTTACGACAAAAACAAACTGTCTAGTATGCCATGAGGATAAACATTTTGAAGTTTAAAATATTATTTTAGTGTATTAAGAGCGGGCGTTATGAATTCATAATGCCCTCTCATAACGCCCCGGTTTTTATGGATGCGTTTATATATCGCGTATCCAAGACTTTATAATAACATTATATGCATGTGAAGCATAAAATATTTTTTAAAGTTGTTTATTTAGCGTCTGTATATAAACTGTGATTCTTACCAAGATTTTATTAATCTTTATTAAAAATAATAACCTAAAGTTAGAGTAATGTATACTATTATTAATCTAATAACCTACGTTTTGAAAGTAAAAACGTCAATGATTAATCTAATAAAATGGTTATTAAAATTAACTACAAAAATAATAATTTATGTTTTTATTTTAATAGCTCTACGTTAATCACATGATTTTTTTTTTGACTGCCCGAATTCATTATTTTAATAAAAATTGGTTATTAGTTTAATCAACCGTTGTGATTTTTTTAATAATATTGACCGTATTTTTATTTTAATAAACATTTTTATGAAAATAATAACAAAATGTTTTAATCGAACGAATGTGGCAATTACTTTAATAAAAATCGTTATCAGTTTGATAAAATAACTTATTACACATTTTTAAAACGGGCGGTTATTAAGTTTACTAACAAAATTCTCTGAGTGTACCACTGATAGAGAGCTGCTAATTGATTCTATCAACAAAGACCTGGATCGTATAATGGAATGGGGTGATCATAATCTTGTCTCATTTAATCCAACCAAAATCAAACTATATGTCGTCTTTCACGAATAGAGCGACATAAAAATTTACCTATTAAGATAAACCACGAGAAATTGCGTGAGGTTGAATCAGTTAGACTTCTTGGAGTGGATATTCAAAATAACCTGAAATGGAATAAGCATGTGTTCAACCTCGCTAAATCTGCAATGCAAAAATTAGGATTCTTGAGTCGATGTAAAAAGTATTTCAATCCCGATCAAATTTTGTTAATCTTCAAGTCCTTTATTCGTCCATGTATGGAATACTGCTGTCATGTTTGGAGAGGTGCTCGTCAGTTAACAATAAAATGTCTAGACTCTGTACGGACTAGAGTGGCCCTTAAAAAAAAATTTAAATTTTTTGTGCGGCACCATCCCATTTCGTGTCAATAGCCATAAAAAAATTATTTGCAAAATTTGAAATTAATCGTTTAACTCTAAGGCGTGCCCCCGGCCACTCAAAGTTGAGAGGTTTTGTTCTGGTCAACTTTAAGTGGCCGGTGGCACGCCTTAGAGTTGAACGATTGATTTCAAATTTTATACATAATTTTTTATGGGTATTGTATTGACACGAAATGGGAGGGTGTCGTACAAAATATTTAAATTTTTTTTGAGATCCAGAACAAAACCATTCAACTTTGAGTAGCCGGAGGCACGCCTTAGAGTTAAACGATTGATTTAAAATTTTGCAAATAATTTTTTTATGGCTATTGACACCAAATGGGAGGATGCCGCAAACTGCACAATACAAAAAAAAATTCTAGGGTAACCTAAGGGCCACCCTAGTACAGACTCTGTACAATACTGATCTAACGGACCAGCTTGATTCACTCCAACACAGAAGAAATGTGGCTGGATTGTCAATCCACTATAAATATAACTTTAGCGAGTTCTCTTCTAAGGAAATTCGAAATATCCTTATATCGTGTATAAGTATAATCGACAAACAAGAGCTTTCGAGTTTTCCCATCCATTTGTTGTCCAAATACCTCGTTGTAGAACGTTGTAGATAAATTAAATAGTCCTTCTAGAATGACTATTTTAATAAAGTGGCCAAATTGTGGAACTCAATGCCCTCTTCTGTATTTCCCGATGAATTTTCCAACAATTAGTATATAGTTATCCCCGTATCCTCATTCCTTCTATTTTCCTCACCTCCTTCCTTTTTATAGTTGACATGGTATCTTTGGATATTCAAAGAGTCTGAATAATGAATATTCCATATTTAGTGTGCTAAACATGTCTAACTAATTAATCAAAAAAAAAAAAGAACAACCGCCTAAAGTTTGAATCGACCTACCACTTTAACGGTACTTAAGGACAAACATAAAAAATTACTGTTGCATTAAACTGCCAAATAATTGAGTTTTCCTGTTTACTTATAAGAATCATATTACCCTAAATAAAGCCAAAGGGTGATTTTATGCATACATGAAAATTGAGAAATTAATCAATACATATTCCAATCACCGTTAATCTAACTAAAACCTCATTATTTTTTATGAATATGTCACGATTTTAATGATCCTCTTTGCGAATTGCCACCCTCTCCAAAATCGAAATACTAATAACATTTTATCACAAAGTATCAACTTCAATTTGTTATACCAATGTCAATTAATCTAATTTGATATTTCAAATCCCTCGAAATTACCAAACTTAAAATCCCTATTTTAATTAAAAAAGGATCGAAAACCCAACGGTACAGTACAGTACATCTACACAACTTTTATTTACAATTTTATTAGTTGCATTTGTTTAAATACTTGCCAAAAATGTCTATTGAATTAAAAAAAGTAAAAACTTTACAAACACCCTTTAACCTTACCACAACCTTTTCTTTTTATTATTATTATAGTTACTTCAGCAACACGAATAAAGTTATATTTATCGAGGGGATTCTAATTTTTATGATCAAAAAAGAGATTTTTATTAGGACTCGTATAGATAAATAAATATACATACATATTATATATACAAATAAAAATAAATAAATAAATTAGGTAGACGAATTATATGTATTTATTTAGGAAGGAATTTCCATATCTTGTTCACTTGTTTCTTCGTCTCATTGTATTAATTCAGGTAAGAATTGCACCTGCACGAAATCTCTTTTTATTTCTGTTTATAATAGATTGTTAAAAATTTGGATATAAAAATAATAAAAATGGTAAAACAAGACGCAAAAAAGGTTCTTTAAAAAGATTATTTTCTTTAAGTTGTTCAGAAAACCATGAAAAGGTTAGGTCTGTCTTTCTACTTAGGCGAAGCGAAATAATAAATAAATTTTATATTCAAATAAAAAAAAAATTACTATAATTGTTGTTGTTCATTTTTGTTTAAATAGCAAGTAATGAGAATAAATAGGGTTCATTTCGTTAATAACTTCACCACAGTTGGAGGTCAGGATTTAATTTTTTTCGATTTAGATTTTTATTTCCTAGAAATTTTAAGGAAACATAAAAAATTTGGATAATAATCATAAAAATTATGACAGGTTGTTTTTATAAGTTTGTTGTTGGGCTTAGTGTAATGAAGAAATAAATATAATTTGTAAGCGAAGAAAAATGTGATTTGACTGTGACGTGATTTTTATAGAAATAAAAAATCAAAAATAATCCTTAGAAAAGAAATAAAGATTATTTAAAACTAGGCAAAACTGTGTAAGTATCTCGAAGGATCAAATATTTTGGGGATATTACTTTTACTTAGGCGCCAAGATTTTTTTTATTTGATATAGAATCACTCACTGAAGCGAATAAAACCAAAACGTGTTGTATATCAGCTCCGGGGTCCAAGATTCAAGCCTTTGAAAAAAGCTAAATCCATACAAAATTACACTATTTTGACAAGAATTTTTTCTATTTTTTTAATTTTTCTTTATTTCCTCTGTGCTTATAAGATAAACAGATCAAAACATACCTGATAAACAGATCAGAATTTACGATAAAAATAACAAAAAAAAATCCACTTGCGCCTAAGTTCAAGTAATCTTGCCTCAAATGGTCATAAGGCCCTAAGGTTATTTATGTCGATTATTTGAAATTGTATATCAAAAATAATATTTAAATTACAACATTTGGTAAAAAAAGTGTATTTTTATATGATATTTTTTTTTTTCAAAGGCCTATCTTGGTCTCCAGGACTGATTTTCCAAAAAAATTTTTTGTAATTTACTTATAAAAGTACACTAAAAAAAAAAATTGGCTGGCGCCTAAGAAAAAGTAATCTTGCCAATATTTTTTAAGTTTATAGTTGGTGCAGGGGTAAACTGATCTGCTTTGGATATCAATCATTGTCATTCGCAACATTGATTTAATTACCATGCAGGTCGGTTTTTGCCAGACTCATTACGTTCGTGTCGCATTGTCGTCATTTTCATCTTTTGCTTTTAATCATTTCGTAATCGGAACGGTAGAACATAGTCAAGCAATCCCATTGAATTGGATACAACATAATATAATGCTTAGCAGCATCTCTTTTTCAGAAGGGTTATCTATGCCTTTTAAAATCCAAAGAAATGAGCTGTAGCGCACTGAAGTTACTTTAATCCGCTCGAAATCACAGTCCGCACGGGTTGTGAGTCGTCCTAAATTTGGAACTCAAAACGATTCCTACGCATTCGGGTTTGTTCAGTTATCGTTACAATTTTCTTTAGGGTACCTTATAATATACGTACTAAGGTTTTCCGTTTTAGTTTTTTAAGGAGCAATATTCTGCTTTCACACCTACAAATCTGCACAACTAATTTGATTGTGTTAAATAAGTTTGGTATAAGTCATTTCAATTATTACATTTTTCGTTAAATATGTTTTATAATTTAATTCATCATTTGTATAAAAAGTGACATTAGTGTTTGAAAATGAGTAAAATTTCTGATGAAAGGCGATATAATCATTTCACAATAGATGTCTCTATTTATAGTTCCCATCCAGTTATAGTACAATAGTGAAGACACTTTTAATACACATATTTATCGAACGAGATTGTCCAATGACCAGACTTATTTTGTTTATTGATTTGTAATACAAAAACGGTCACTACTTTTGCCTATAAATACGCCTAGCCGCGTATAGAGGCCCTCCTAGTCTATTTTCGATTCTCTTAGTTAGTAGTTCTATGGTATTGATTTTGACGGCTGTTGATTGATGGTTGGTTTTTCATCAGCTGTGGGAAAAAAATTGTCAAATTGGAATAATCGAATGTAAATTTTGAACATTAAAAACCAAACGAGACGTAAATCAAATAACCAGTAAAGGATTAGGGATTAGAATGAATCCTTTTGGATGCTAGGATATTGTTGTGAGTGTGACTAACGACCTTTATATTCGCCAGGTTATGATAAAAAATTTCTGACCTTCATCTCAAACCGGGATAACAGGAATGCCGTTTCGTTTTCAACGTGTGGTGAGTTGGCATTAAAATATAAACTGTGTTAAAATTTGTTAAATGTCGTGTGAATTATTAATAATAAAAATTCGGTGACTGGAAAGTTTTCTTTTGATCCGCAATCGATCTAAGATCATATGTGTTTTTGTTAATTCAGTTAGTAATGTCGATATTTGTCATTCCGAAAAACTGTGAATTTGTTTTTGATTGCTATCGAAGGATGAGTTGAAATTAAAATATAACCTGTGATAAAAAGAGAATTGTCTGTGGAACTATTAATGATAGACATTTTTTTAGTGAAATTTTTTTTGTTTTATTTGTTAATAGCCTAAAATCGATCTAGTCAATATTTGTCGTGTTAATTTATCTAGCATAATCCGTGTTTGTCCTTCGGACGATTTGTCAATATTTTTTGCTTGTTTTAATATTACTATCACCGAACGATGAGTTGGCACAAAAAAGATGTAAACTAGTGTCACGGGCTAGCAAGCTATTAACAACAGACATTTATAGAAGTCTTACGCTTCATTATCCCGCTCATCCATCCATGATAATACTTGTAGGGTGTTTAGTAAACTTACCTATCACTCTCGTTCTATATAATTTTTGGGGAGTCACTATTTGATTCTCGTGTAAAACAAATTAAAATTGATGGAATTAATGTTAAACCATGTAAATAATGATTGAACTGATATATTTTTTTTTGTGTACTTAATTTAAAGAACATATTCTAGTGATAGCTTTGGGAGACGCAACAATTTCTCATATACTATTCGTATTTAATAGTAAATTTCCAACAATCGCCTTAGTTATGGTGTGGCGCAACGATTGTCGTATATAGTACCAAAAAGAAAAGAATCAAAAGCAACAATGTTCCTAGTTATGGTGTGGCGCAACAATTGTCATCTATAGTAACCGAATAAAAGATCACAATTTTCTTAGTTTTGGGGTGCCGCACCAACCTACTTCTATAATATTTAAATTGCCACAAGCACCTTAGTTTTGGATTGGTGCAACGAACGGTACCTTTTGGTGGTAGTTACTGTCAACCGTAATTATTATTCGGACCTGGTTACTGTCCCACCTTTGCATAGCTGATGTCATCGGCATGACGGATTAGACGGAGCAGGAATATGGAACGGGATCTGGACTGACTATGTGGTGAGTCATATCCTATTTTATTTAAAATTAGAGGTTTGAATGATTACAGCTAGGTGTGTGGGTGTGTGAGTGTGTGGGTATGGAAGGGTGGTTGTGAGTGAGCGTGTGCGAGTGCATATGCGGCCTGTGCGTATGATTGTCCTAATCCAACAGGTGAACGAAAAGCTGCAGAAATATTAAAAACAAAAATGTTATTATTCCAGAAACTAGAAAGTGAATGGAAAGATTTTGAATGTAATCAAATTTATTTTTAAACATTTTTTTTCTTCACAATTCTAAATTTTAAATAATATAATCGATGTTAACTTAACACTAAATTTGGTCAAATAAAGTTATGGAAATCAAGTTCAGACAATTTATTAATTAATTATACTGATAAAACAGAACAAGAGTAGACGTCAAATGTTTCAGGTTCTTCAACCATTTCATCAGATTTGTTCACCCAATTATCGTTAGATAGAACCTGCCGTTTTTTTAGTAAAGGGGAATAATTTAGAAAAAGATATTGAGTTGAGTGATTCGATAAGTGCCGGTGAAGATGATATTGAGCAATGCTGGAAACGGCATCATCTAATTCTATCATGGATTGGTGATGGTGCTAAACGTCAAACTTTCCATATATTAGATGGAATGTCTACATTAACACCTCCAGATCGGTTACGTCTGTATCCTGAGAATGCCATATGGTATATAGCGTCATTGAAAAGTTAACTTTGGTATTTTTTTTTCTGTAATAGAAACTAAAATATTTTGTATTCTATTTGCACATTCATATCGTGCATAACAACACTTCTGACAATGATTTCAAGTCAATCTGTTTGATCGAATGTGGTAGCTGTATTGTATCAAGTAGTGTGAATGCGTGTGGAGGCATGGTTATGTGCCTGTGTGAGTATGTGTGCGTATGTGTGTGAGGGTGCGTGAGTGGATGAAGTGCGAGAGCGTGTGAATGTGTTAGAGCTGTGGGGTTGGACGCGGAGAACGCGGTTCTTTCGCTTAAGTGGGTCGCCAGAGTCTACTAATTTCACTTGTGTGTTTAATTTTTTAATATATCCAGTTATTTGACCCCATAGGCTGCAGCTAGTCTGGGGCTAAAAATAATCTCGCTAGGTACACGACCTGCTATGCCACTTCGTTGTTGGTCAACGAAGCAGCGCTTCATTACAATGGTGCTTAGAGTTCAAATTGTAAGCCTTAATTCTCATACAAAAAAATTAATTTCGAACAAATACATAGACACCATGCTTGTTATAAAAGGAATGTTCCAATTCGTAACTAGGTATCCGGTATTTATCGAGATCCATATTCGATGCTTTGCCACTGACAATTGTATCGGTGAGAAACAGTATACCAGGTTTATTTTTTTCGATGTAGTGATGAACCTCGTTTAGACTCGAATTAAGACCTCTTATGTTGGTGAATTCAATGCTAAGCTGTTGATTCACTCTGCTGCCATTTTGTTGAGACAAAGACTTACCCTTTGACATTGCAGGTATAGATACTGAAATTCGGCCAGGCCCGAATTTCAACACTACACAGTACAAAAAAACTGGGTATCTCTGTCACAAAAACACGATAGCGAGTTTCATGCAACGATAAGGGAAGAGCAAAAAAAGACACTAATAAAATTGAAGAGTACAGATAAAGAGTTAAATTCGAAATTTTTACTAATGACTAAAAACAAATTTTATATTTTTTGTTACCAGGCAAATACAAACCAAATTTATGTTTTAAAATAATAAATTTATTACATCAAAGCAATTAAAGGTAAAATTTTACCTGCCTACCGCCTGGTAACAGCAAAAATAAAATACCAAATAATTTTTAATACAGAACAATCTCACCAATTATATAATTGTACGGCTCCTATCTTCACTTCACTCTCACTTTCACTTATACTAACACACACTCAGTGTATTTTATCTTATTTTACCTTTACTCTGTCTTTATAAAGACCTACATGCAACAATAAAATAATGTTTATTTTTTTATATTATTTATTTTGTTTAAAATTTAGCAAACAACATTCTCCTTCTGATTAAATGTGCTTGAAATCAATTAAAAAAGGTTGACTTTATCCAAGCCTGGATAGACATCTAATAAGGTTATACTGTGTGTATGGTGGGATTTGAAGCGAATTGTTTGTTATGAACCGCTACATCCTGGCCAAAAGTTTATTTTGGTCTTTTGCTCTCAACAATTGACCAGATTAGTACAAGCAATACCAACAATGTGTCCAGAATTGGTGAATTGAAAGGGAAGTACCTTTCATCATGACAATATCAGACCACACACATCGTTCACAACCCGCCAAAGCATTTCTGAACCTGATTGGGAAGTTTTAACGCCACCATATATAGTCGAGGCTTGCATCATCAGACAAGCATTTATTCCTGTCTCTGCAAAACTCCCTTGATGCGGAAAAACTTCCATACATTTCCTTTTCTCCCTTTAAGGTCAGTCCTCTGAACCTTATTTATTAGCCTTGCGAAAAGAGCGCTCTGCAACTCAATTTTATTTTTACAAACGAAACCATTAAAAATAAAAAATTCTTGAACACCAAACTTGTATTGTAAGAATTACTGCTAGATTAAGCACTTTAAGCACATTGAATGCATCCCTTTTTATTTTTCTGTATTAAGGGCTTGATAAGAGTGATGACTCTTCACATTATTTTACACAAACAGCCACCCACATCTTTCTTACACTATTATTTTTTTTTTAATAAAATGTGTTGTGTAGTAGGAATTACAGTATGTGTCACAATAACACATAAAAACCTTTTAAGACCAAGGTCACACAACAACATACGTTCAAAGGTGTTGATGGATGTAAATCTTTTTTATTTTGTTTTTTTTTTATTAACAAGTTTTAATTTTAAACATGAATATGGCGGACAATTCGTAAAATAAGCCTTTTAATTTTCAAAAACTAACTAACAACGTTTCTTATTCCAAAACAAAATCAGAATTGATCATCATATCTTATCGAATAGAATTATCGATGTTTTACTAGCGAGAATTTTCTATTTTTGGTTTCTTTTCAATATGTATATTGGTCCATCACATGATCTCAAATCCCGTTTCAATTGAATGGGATGAAAAAAAGCGTATATATGTATTGGATATTTTACAAAAGTTTTATGTGAAAAAACTGAAATAGGATAAAAAGTTGTTTTTATGGAGTTGCTTTTTAGGTGGATTTGATTCTTAATTTAGAGCAGGAATCAAAACGTCTAGGTGGCGTTTTTTGCTATATCAGCTTCATTAGGATTGTGTTCTCCAACTATGTGATCTTCATTTTTAGTGGGTTTTACACTGTTAACCATACTTTTTGGATTTTTTAAAGGATTTTTCATGCAGCTAACGGTAGCGCAACTAGCTACAGTAGATCGAAAACATTAGCTGTGATAGTTTAAACTGATCGATTTTGCCTATTTTTCGTTTCTGAATTTTCAGCCAGATAAATTTAAAAAAAACACGGTAAATCTGACGAATTGATACTGTTTAAGTGAATTGCCGAAAATTGTACTGGGAAGATAATCGATAGTTCGACAGACTTCAGCGTTGAAGTTCTCTGGATGTGATTCAGTGATATTGACCAGGCTTTATATTAAGGTCCACATCCTCTTACTCGAATCTGGCGACAGCTGGTGTTGATCATTGACGTATACTTTTCGTGGACTGAGAACAAGGTTTTTCATTTCCCGAGATGAGTATAGATTATATATAAACTGAATTTTGGGTTAATTTTGATTTCATTCGCACCTCTGGAGCATTAATTAGTTGATGAGGTTAAAAACAGTTCTAAAATCGACGGTAAGCTTCCAACTGGCAATGGACTCAATAGTTTAGGAAGATGGATTAAGTACATTCATCGAAATAGATTGCCGTTTGTGATTTCGAAACACAGAATTGATTCGAAATGAATCCGTTACAACTTACATTTATAAAGTAGGAACTACTCCACAGCTTCTTAAACTGTTGCAAGATATCTTGTTTTCTTCCATTATCTTCAGTATATGGGTTATAGCATTTTGCATATCCAAGACACTGGCGTTTGCTTGCATTTCTACCATTTATGGCTTATCTTTGGATTGAACGACATTGACCGTTATCTGTACCTGGCTTTGCTTTCTGGCTAGAAAAACATGAAGCATTTCCAAATCCTAAACATGAGTACTGATACTAGCGATAGAAGAAATGCCCAAAAAATCCGTTTAGCTTTATTTCTTTTGATGGCTCCACAGTTTTATTACACAAACTATCCACTAACCAGTGAAACGGTAAAGATCCCGCGCTGTCATACTGGCAGATCGCAGAGAGACTTCTTTGTCCGAACTGCGTACAAATGGAATAGTTTGCCGGAACACTTAGTCTCAGGTGGCTTCAACCCACAGATGTTTAAAAAAAGCGTTAATCTACACCTCAGAACGCCAGTTGTTGTGGGACCCAGGTCTAGACCTAGGTCTTAAAAGGTATTTATGTGTTGTTGTGACACATATTCTAAACCCTATTACACAACACATTTTATTAAAAAAAAAAAAAAAATAGTAAATGAGTGACGTTTAAGAGATTCACAACTTTTTAAAGAGTTGAGCTTTTGCTTGAGAAAAGAAAAGAAGTTTCATTCTTGAAAATTCCATCCCATTTCATACTGATGCTGAGTCCACTGGCCGTCTTCAAAAAAGATGAACGATTTGGTAGAAACCTTAGTTATGGAAAGATGTTCGCTGAATTGTTTTAATAACTTTGTTATTTACATTAGATTTTGTTCCTGGCGCAATGAATGATTATCTGAATGATTATTTGATGATTCGAACTAGCATAAGCTCAAATTCTATTTCGGAAAAGCTCAATTTGATTGTTTAGAGCTTGACTTAGAGTTAATCAGTTAACGAAAAAGGAACCGAAAGGTATCTTGATCATTCCATGATAGCAGATTTGAATTTTTTACGAAATTGGTCAAAATGATGAAAAAAAATTGGTAGGGCAGCCTGATTGGGCCCTGATCATGAGTTTTTTCCCTATCATGTCCTGATTGGAATTACCAGAAGAGACCCTGATCATGGGATAATCGGACCAGACCCTGATATATCATAAATTAATTAAAACAATATAAAAACATTAAAACATATACCACCATAATCACTATTATTATAGTCTTTCAGCCGAGAAGCGATAACCAAAACATACATGAAACGATTTTATGAAACTATATTTCTCGAAAATGGAGAATACTCTGGTGAATTTTAACCAATTGAAATTTCAGCCGGGGGTCAAATACAAAAACCCAAATCAGGGCCTGATATATTTAAATAATGTTAACCCTAAAAGTGTATAGTAAATCAGGCTCGGAACAGGACCACATCAGATTGCCCTTATAAGACTGGTCAGAACCTGATCACACCTGAACCTGTACACCCTGACTAAGGTTTTCCCTAACTGATTTCTGCTCGGGATGGTGTATACATTCTTTACGAGAAATAAAATAATTTCCGCAATCCACTATTAGTTTGTCACTCATACTTTGCAGTTGTTTTACTTTTTTCTATTCAGCAACAAAATGTATAACTTTTTGCAACGAGTTAATACATTATTTAACAAATTGTTTACTTTAAACTTCAAACACTAATGTTAAGTTCTATGAAACTTTTAATATGCAGGTTTGAAAAGAGTCACCATGATGGTACATTCCATCTTTCGGTTGTCACTTTCATTAAAAAATTTTTATTGTGCAAGTTTTTTAACCGTATTTTCTGAAATTATTATATAAAACATAACAACAAAGAACTGCTGGTGATGTTCGCAAAGCATTGGCGTTATCTATATTTTAAACAGTTCATCACATGGTTTATCCGGCTCGAAGGACCATACAATTTTTAGTATGTATAAGTAATTTTTCTAACAAAAATAGTAAAAAGTTTCAAAAACTTTATAAAAAAATAATTTTGAAAACAGATACTTTTGGTCAAAAATTTACATGAAAACTGTTCATAAAATTTTTTTTTCAGCGTAATTAAGTTTTATGATATTTGCAATATGATACTGGTTTCATGATACTAGTGGTGACACTAGTAGTGTTCGCAAGTGAATCTGCGATATCTATGTTTTTTCAAAACAGTACATGGTTTATCCGGCTCGAAAGACCATACAATTTTTAGAATAAGTAATGTTTCTAATAAAAATAACAAAAAGTTTCAGATACGTTATAAGTTTCTTACGTTCGATTACAGACACTATATTTCTGGTACAAAATATGCCATTTCGTGGTTGCTACCAAGAATATTGTACACACATTCACAATCTGAGTTGTTATTTAAATATTGCGTTGTAATATAAGCAAAGTGCAATGCCTCTATGCAAAAAGGTGACAGATATGTGTCACCTTTTTATCTACATTATTTATTTTTGTTCAATGTTCAACTCAACTTTTATTACATTCATTATATTTTTTATTGTTACTTTATCGTTTGTGAATTTTTTATTATTTAATTTAAGTTTTTCTTTTTTGTTTCTCCATACATTGTATTTTTTATGACAAATAAAAATATAACTTTATTTTTCTATTTCATAAAACATAATAGTTTATCTATTTTTAACACAAAATTTATGATATTTCTATTAACCTTATCTCGATTGAACAACTAACTGTTTATATATTATATAAGAATTTTTTATATATTAAAAACAATCAAATGTAATAAAATATGCACAATGTAATAAAAATAGTTTTTATTAAAGATATTTTATTATTAATTCTTATTTAAATATTTAATTAATTTCTTTTAAACGTTTCATTATCTGTTTGTCAAAAATCTAATTATGAAACGTTTTTTCACAATATGTAATAATTTGTTATATTTCTTTCTATTAAATCATAATGTAATAATTGATTAATTTGGATTAGATAAATGAAATTAATTAACAAACAAATAAAATTAATGATATCTAAAATATTTATGAAATGAATAATTAAATAAAATTAATGTAAACAAAAAAATTAAGTTAATAGTTTTTGGTTGTTGTTATTATCTAACCTTGACATTGTTCTATGTTCTATAAATCGAAATTTAATGATAGTTTTCGAAGTTCAATTACATTAAAAGTTTTGACATGAAACGATAGAATGAGTTGTAGTTTTTGTAGTTTGTGTCTGGTGTTTAACGGTTTAGTTTGAGGTTTAATCGTTTTTTGTTTGTTTTTTTGGCGGTTGGGTGAATCGGAATTTTTTGTGACGAATAGAAATTCTGTTTGATATGTTATTTTGAACTGTTATGTTAATTGGTTTGTTTGTTCTTTTTGTGATGGTGGGATGTTTCAGAGAAGGTTGAGGAGAGATATGTGTGGGTATATAATAATGACCAAAAGTCGTGCGTCATCAAAAATTTCGGTCACATCCATATATTTTATAAAAGAAACAATAAAACTTGGCAATAAATATTCCAAGGCTTTTGTTAAGTCCATCCATATTAATCCAAATAACAATGCGGCATCCTTCATGGAATAACCTACATGAAAGTTCTTATGAACTAAATAAATTTGGAAAAAATATCAATAAAAGAAGAGAGGATTTGGCCAGGATCAAGTTGAAAGAAGTAATCACCATTTAAAACATTTGTTGCCTAGTTCAGAGTAAATTTCCAATAATTAAAATTCGCCAAAATAGTGGTTACAGATCTACAGAAATAAAATGGTGACTCTCGTTACTATATAAGCAAAATAGTACCCAAAAGTCAATCGTAAACATGAAGTTCGTGAAAACGGTGCAGTTTAAAGTTTAATAGTCAAATCTATCTGTTCACTACAAAAAGGAGTGATATCCTGTGTCAAGCAGAAACGAGTGTAAAACAAAACATTTCCAAATAACTAGGTGTTCTACAGGATTCGAAATACTTACTTTGTCAATCGGATTAGAGATTAGAACAAAACAACTCCAACTAACTAACTTTTGTATTGAAACAAAAGTTTCTAGTAAAAGTAGAAATACAAAATAATATTTATTTATTTATTTATATTCAAATGAAAATGTGGAATGCGATATTTATACGAGACTGAATCGAGAGAAGTGCGGAACCATCAGATATATGAAAAATTAGCGATCAAATAAGTTTTCAAGTAAGCTTATTTGATCTCTAACTAATTTGATCGCTAATTTTTCATATATCCGAACTGATCAGCTAGAGTTCTGATTATTTTTCATTCATATATTTAAAAAGAAAAATTAAAAACTATATGCTAGCATTTCTCATTACCACTTTTTGAAATCATTGCTTCTACGTCAACAAAATGTCTACGCAAAAACTTTATTTATAAGCGTCCCGAAGCACGCCGGGCCCTCCTAGTATTAAAAAGTCTAACAATCAAATTTACGATCTCAAACTATCATACCAAACACACACATTGCAAAATTGTCGCTGAAAAAAAATACAACCATCAATAATCAATTTTTTATCCTCTTTCATTCACAAACAATATATGTTAAAAATTTTAACAATCAAATCTACAATCTCAAACTATCATACCAAACACACACATTACAAAATTGTCGCTGAAAAACAAATACAACAATCAATAATCAATTTTTTATCCTGTTTCATTCACAAACAATATATATTAAAAATTCTAACAATCAAATTTACGATCTCAAACTATCATACCAAACACACACATTACAAAATTGTCACTGAAAAAAAAATACAATAATCAATAATCAATATTTTATCCTCTTTCATTCACAAACCATATATATTAAAAATTCTAACAATCAAATCTACGATCTCAAACTATCATACCAAACACACACGTTACAAAATTGTCACTGAAAAAAAAATACAACCATCAATAATCAATTTTTTATCCTCTTTCACTCACAAACAATATATATCTAACTAAATATTCTACGTATTAATATATTAGATAAAACAACAAAGAAAAATAACGTCCATACTCTCCTAGATCAATGCATAAACTGAAAAGAAAATATAAAATACTATTATAAACAAAGAAAAGATTTGGACGATTCCATTTGATCCATTTGATTTGATTTGAGGGGAGGCAGTTGAATTAAACATCATAATTCGTCTATAACTTTTTTATTTATGATCCAAAAATCTCTCAGATTTAGGTTACACTAATATCAGTTAGCAGTAAAAATTTGGAATGAGTGAAAATTCGAATAAAAAAGCCTTAGGCTGTACAAAGTACAAAGTTAGCGTATTAATATATAAGATTATAAATTTTACGCAATTTCGGTGTAACCGTATGTAGTCTAATAAAGAAATGGATTAATGTCGATTTTATGTTAAATAGATTATTAATTATGAAAATAAATTTTTACAAAAATGTAATTGTTTTTGATGATTATTGATGATTTAAATGCAGGAACAGGAAAAACAATTCACACGTGGTAGAAGTGAAACCTTCAAAAATTTTGGCTTCAAGATAATGAGACGAATGTAAAATTTCGGGAAGAGGATAATTGCAGATTTTAGTCATGATCATAATGATACAAAGTTTGATAATTATTTTACATTTTATTCGTATATATTACATAGATTTATTCAGACTCAGAGCTTACATTTTCGATAAATTATACAAGAGGCTTATGGAAACTAAAGTATGAAATAAATACTTTGGTCTTAATATGGTCAATATATCTTTTGAATACTGCGTCAATTACCGTTTTTGATCTTGTTGTTGATACAGTGCGAATGAAACACTGTTTTCCAAAGATATATTGACCATATTAAGACCAAAGTATTTATTTCATACTTTAGTTACCATAAGCCTTTTGTATCATTTATCGAAAATGTAAGCTCTGAGTCTGAATAAATTTATGTAATATATACGAATAAAATGTAAAATAATTATCAAACTTTGTATCACTATGATCATGACTAAAACCTGCAATTATCCTCTTCCCGAAATTTTACATTCGTCTCATTATCTTGAAGCCAAAATTTTTGAGGGTTTCACTTCTTTTTAAATCAATTCATTCAACAGTTCAATTATTACTTCGGTCTGAAAGACCTAAGTATTACATTCATGGGCCAAAAATGAAATTCTTACCTCCACTTTTTGGCATTTCTTGACGTTTTAGGACCTACTGATTCAAAAGAAGCAAAAAAAAATGTATGTCTGTCTGTCGGCCGGCCGGCCGTTCGTCATTACCTACGCTACAGGGAAAAACGCTGGAGGGATTTCAAATTATTTTTTTTTTCTAAAAATAGGTATACTCAATGGACAGGTCCGAAAGGACGCTGTGTTCGATAACTGTACCGGAATTGTGTCAAAAAAATCATTATGTGTGTCAAAAATAGCAAATTTTCATATTTTTGGCTTAAAAAACGTTCATTTAAGTGATTACGAGTAGGAACATTAAATTTGGAGAAATCTTGATGGTCGGGATCGGTATGTGAGACCAAAAACTACCTTATTGCATTGTCAAAAAAATGTTGTCAAGTGTGTCAAAAGAAAGTTTTTATTTATTTTTTTACCCAATTTTTTTGGAAAAAAATAAAATTAATTATTTGTTTGAAATGAAATTTTATTATTATTATTGAGAATTATGGCATTATAAGTTTGTCAAAAAAATGTTGTCAAGTGTGTCAAAAGAAAGATTTTTATTAATTTTTTTACCAAATTTTTTGGGAAAAAATGAAGTGCGTAATCTTTACACGCTGTTGAAGTAAAACTTCTTTGGCCACTGCAACAGGTAATTCTAAAAATATTTAATATAAAATAAAATAGATATGTCATATTGAAATTTAGAGTTTCTTTCTAATATTCTTGATAATATAAATTACAACAATGTGTAATAAAAAGCCATATTTACATTTTGGATTTTGAGATCAATTAAACTCAAGTAAGTAAAGAAGTAATTGGAATATTTTCAATTCAAAGGTATGGTTTGAAGTTTCTCAGAAAAAAACTACAATTCACATTTTACGTGTTTCGGATCGGATAAAAATCCCATACCATATTTACATGTTTTACAAAGTCTTACAACCTATTACAAATTAAATTTCACGATGAATACATGTCCACTTAATTTAACAATTTATACAACAATTGGTGCATTTTTCAATAAATTTAGCAAATTTGTCATAAACCTCTAATTTCATATTTCAATTAAGCTAATAATTGAATTGACTTTGTAATACATTATGTAAAATATGGAGGGGCTGAAATCTCACAGCTCTGAGATATCAAGACTTCGGTCTGGGTTAAGGATTTTGATATAGTTTTCGGCAAAAAACTTTTATGAGGACATGGTTTTTAGTTTTGGGCAGCGATGTATATCAAATATAACTCTTTGTTAAAGTACTAGTATTTTTTATCTCTGTTTAAAAATTTATTACAAAACTAACACGAAACATCAATACGTTGCCGGAAAATTATAATCAAAATTCCAAAAATATTTTTAAATTAAATAAAACCAAACTTTTTCAAAATTCCAAAAATATTCCAAAAATTAGAATAATATCAAATATTTAAATTTTTTCTAAATTCCAATAATATTTCAAAAATTCTTAAAAATTCAAACTTTTTCCAACATTCTAAATATATTGCAAAAATTATTACAAAATCAAAAATTGAAAATTTTTTCAAAATTCCAAAAATTATCATAATATCAAAAATTAAAAATTTTCCAAAATTCTAAAAATATTCAAAAAATTCTTACAAAATCAAAAATTAAAACTTTTGCCGAAATTCTAAAAATATTGTAAAATTTATTACAAAATCAAAAAGACAAACTTTTTCAAAATTCCAAAAATATTTCCAAAACTATAACAAATTCAAAAATTTCCATGTCCAATTTCATTTTAAATTACATTTACCTCATAAGAACAGCTACATTTTCTTCCAAAAAATTGGCTAAAAAAATAAATGAAATCATTTTTTGACACACTTGACATTATTTTTTGACAAACTTATAATGCCATAATTCTCTATAATAATAATAAAATATCATGTCACAAATCATTAATTTTTTTTTTTTTTGTAAAAAATTGGGTAAAAAATAAATAAAAACCGTTCTTTTGACACACTTGACAACATGTTTTGACAAACTTATAATGCCATAATTCTCAATAATAATAATAAAATTTCATTTCAAACCAACAATTTTCTTGTTTTCCAAAAAATTGGGTAAAAAAATAAATAAAAATCTTTCTTTTGACACACTTGACAACATTTTTTTGACAAACTTATAATGCAATAATCTAGATTTTGGTCTCACATACCAATCCCGACCATCAAGATTTCTCCAAATTTAATGTTCCTACTCGTAATCACTTAAAATGAACGTTTTTTAAGCAAAAAATATGCAAATTTCCTTGTTTTGACACCTTTTCGATTTTTTTGACACACTTTCGGTACAGTTATCGAACACATCGTCCTTTCGGCTCTTCCTATTAAGTAAACCTATTTTTAGAAAAAAAAATTTTTCAAATCCGTCCTGCGGTTTTCTAGATTTCGTCGGTTGTGACGGCCGGCCGGCCAGCCAGCCGGCCGACAGACAGACATACATTTTTTTTTTTTGCTTTTTTAGAATCAGGAGGTCCTAAAACGTCGAGAAATGTCAAAAAAGAGGGGGTAAGAATTTCACTTTGAGCTCATGAATGTAATACTTAGGTCTTTCAGACCGAAGTAATATTGTTTTTTATTACACAGTAAATTATATTATCAAGAAATGCTACTATAAATTGCAATATGACATATTTATTTTATATTTCATCTTTTTATTAATACCTGCCACAGTATCCAAAGAAATTTATTTTAACCGCGTGCAAAGATTACATGCACTCATTTTTCTATTTAAAAATACAAATTTAATCAACACAGATATTTTTTCCCGCCCGGGAAAGCCCGGGATTTAAACTCTAAACACCATGACCACCATGACTACCGTGACACCACCATGACCATCATGACCATCATGACCACCGTGAACACCATGACCACCATGACCACCGTGACCACCATTACAACCATGACTACCATGACTACTTTGCTCACCATGACCACCATGACCGCCATGGTCCATGACCAATATGGCCATCATGACCACCGTGAACACCATAACTATCATGACCACCGTGAACCCCATGACCACCATGACCACCGTGACTACCATGACCACCATAACCACCATGACCACTATGACTAAAATGACTACCATGATCACCATGACCACCGTGACCACCACAACCACCATGACCACTATGACCACCATGACCACCATGACCGCCATGACCACCGTGAACACCATGACCACCATGACCTACATTATCACCATGACCACCGTAACCACTATGACAACCATGACCACCATAACCACCATAACCACCATGACCACTATGACCACCATGACCACTATGATCACCATGACCACCATGACTACCATGACCACCATGACCATAATGAACATCATCACCACTTTGACCACCGTGACCACCATGACCACCGTGAACACCGTGATCACTATTACCACCATGACCACCATGACCACCATGACCACCATGACCACTATTACAACCATCACTACTATGACCACCATGACCACCATGGCCACCATGGCCACCATGACCACAATGACCACCATGACCACCATCTACAATCGACACATCCAACTTATATAACATTCAGTACGAGACTGCATAAGTGAATAAAAAATATGATAACAAACGAACAAATGAATGACTCGACCAATCAAACCAAAAAGATCCACCAAACATGCCTCCATTCCTGAACCAGTTATTCGATTTTGCTCAAATTTCAAAACGGTGCCTTTTGTCATCTTATATTTCATTATATATGCCATTTACCAAGATTTGCGACAACTTATTTCTCTGCCTTTAAAAAAGCCAAATATGCCATTTTTATTAATTTACGAGTCTAAGCATCCATTGTAAACAAAAATGGAGCAGACATATAATATTTGGAAAACTGATATTAAATGAAATTAAAATACTCCAAAAATTCGGATTAAAAATCATTAAGTTTAATTCAAAATTATGTTTTTTTAATTGAATTTCTGTTAAATTTTTAAGCATCGAAAAATATGAACTATTTCTATAATGCACCAAAAACCAGTGAATATTTAAAATATGTGTGTCATAATCGGATTGTATCGTATATTTGCCGAATATTGTATTCGTTTTTTGTACTTCCGTTGCAAAATTCTCATAACGCGCCTAAAGAAGTTTTACTTCAAAAATAAAATTGTTTGTTTGAAATGAAATTTTATTATTATTATTGAGATTTATAGCATTATAAGTTTGTCAAAAAAATGCTGTCAAGTGTGTCAAAAGCAAGGTTTTTATTTATTTTTTACCCAATTTTCTTAGAATAAAATAAAATTAATAGTTTGTATGACATGATATTTTATTATTATTATAGAGAATTATGGCATTATAAGTTTGTCAAAAAAATAATGTCAAGTGTGTCAAAAAATGATTTCATTTATTTTTTTAGCCAAGTTTTTGGAAAAAAAATGTGGGTGTTTTTATGACGTAAATGTAGTTGAAAATGAAATTGGACATGGAAATTTTTGAATTTGTTATAGTTTTTGAAATATTTCTTTAATTTTGAAAAAGTTTGTATTTTTGATTTTGTAATAATTTTTGCAATATGTTTAGAATTTTGGAAAAAGTTTTAATTTTTGATTTTGTAAGAATTTTTTGAATATTTTTAGAATTTTGAAAAATTTTTAATTTTTGATTTTATTATAATTTTTGGAGTTGTGAAAAAATTTTCAATTTTTGATTTTGTAATAATTTTTGCTATATTTTTAGAATTTTGGAAAAAGTTTGAATTTTTAAGAATTTTTGAAATATTATTGGAATTTAGAAAAACTATTTGATTTTATTCTAATTTTTGGAATATTTTTGGAATTTTGAAAAAAGTTTCATTTTTTGATTTTGTAAGAATTTTTGGAATATTTTTAGAATTTTGAAAAATTTTATGTTTTTGATTTTATTATAATTTTTGGAATTTTGAAAAAAGTTTTAATTTTTGATTTTGTAATAATTTTTGCAATATTTTTAGAATTTCGGAAAAGTTTGAATTTTTTAGAATTTTTGGAATATTATCGGAATTTAGAAAAAGTTTATATATTTGATTTTATTCTAATTTTTAGAATATTTTTGGAATTCTGTAAAAAGTTTGATTTTATTTAATTTAACAATATTATTGGAATTTTGATTATAATTTTCCGGCAACGTATTGATGTTTCGTGTTAGTTTTGTAATAAATTTTAAACAGATATAAAAAATACTTGTACTTTAACAAAGAGTTATGTTTGATGAACATCGCTGCCCAAAACTAAAAACCATGTCCTCATAAAAGTTTTTTGTCGAAAACTATATACAAATCCTTAACCCAGACCGAAGTCTTGATATCTCAGAGCTGTGAGATATCAGCCCCTCCATATTTCAGTATTTTATTAATGAAATTTGTTTTTATAGCTGCAATCAAATTTAGTTTTATTTACTAGTCATTGTGATTGTATTTTTTCGATCTGGAACCATAAGCTACAGGTCACATCCAAATATTTTGTAAATGATATTTTGTAAATGATGCTTTTCCAAAAGAGCGATATTTTGAACCAAAATTGAGTTTTTGAGCCAGACTTAATTTTTTTCTTTAATTTAATTAAAAAATATATTCAGCTTAAGTCTAATGAATTATAATTCTATTCTATTTTCAGATTCTTCATCAATTTATTTCCAGATTAGCTAGTTTACCGCCATTCAAAAATCTTAGTTGGTGGTGCATCACTACTATGTCGATATCTATATCCATGAGCTCTTTATAATTAATTATACAAATAAACTATTAAAATCATTTCACCTTATTAATTAATCCATGTCTCATCTTAATTTTAATTATATATATTAATCTATAATGCACACCACCATCAGGTTATGCTAGTCATTAGCAGCCGAATTTAGTCATATAACAATAAATAATCCAATAGATCGTGTTATATATTAATTAATAATTACGACATTACCATTAACCTCAAATATAAATTTATGACTGTCAAACTGTAAGTTTGTTTGATTTTGTGTCAAATTAGGAGGTGCGGTCCCCAATTATCATTATGTATTACATTTCTTGTTTTATTAATTCTGATGTCATTGTGCTTGAAAAATTAATTTCAAAATAGATATTAGACAAACACAATAGAATAGAATTTATGATGAAAGTTGGGTGGAAATTCACGTTTCTAAGGCTTTTTAGAGATAATTATTAATTATAGACAATTAATTTACATATGTTGCTGTTTACAGGAAAAAAATCTGCCAGAGATAAAGCCTATGCCTATTTATATTTGACATACCAATTCTTCTTTCTTCAATTTAAGACCGAGTCCGAAACAACGTTTAATGTTTGTTTGTGAGTTCAAATGTAACCAGATTTTGTAATGCTCTGATATCATGGCAAACTTATCTCAAATTTACATATTCGCAGTTGACGCTTATTGACAAATTCTTTCTGTGCTGGAAATGTTCTTGGAGCTCACTCTTTTTTGTAAATAAATGTAAAGGATGAAGGAATTAGATATTGCTTAAGAGTTGGATGTAAGATGACGACTATACAAAGTAGCAAGTCTTCAAGCTGTACTATTATTTTAACCATCAAATTTTTCATAATGCAATGCAAAATGTAGGAATTTTTATAAAATAAAATTAATTCCAGATTACAGTGAAATTAACATTGAATTAAGAAAATACAAACCACTGGTCATTATCAGTCGTATTCATATGCTAATTAACCGACTTTTATACAGATGTAATAAAGTTACTTAAGTTACCCAAAACATTATATAATTAAATTCGTGTTTATTTCAATATTACAAATATCTATTTAATTAATTTATCAACAAAAACAAAAGAAAATATATTTTCTCCACATTAAGACAAAAAAAAAAGGAAAAATGAAAAGAAAAACAAAATATTATCTCCGACAATCGTACAAGGGTTATTTTTCCAATCTGTTTTTTTCCTCTATTTTGTGGTCTATTATAATTTTTATTGTGTTTATGACAGAGTATTAAGTGGAGGATAAATTTTCATTGAAATGGAAAATTAATTAGATTATATTTTTCTTTTTTGTTTTTCTTCTGTTTTGTCCAGTTTTTATTTCCGTTTCTTCTGTAACAAATTAGGTTAAATACGAGAATAGGTTGGTTGTTTGAATTGTAATAGTTGACCGTTCTAACATCTTAAGTGGATTTTATCTGTAATTGGGTTTGTTTTATTATTGTTGATGGATTTTGTGTTATTTTGTTTGAAATAACTTTAATATTGGTGGCTTTGATATTTAGAGGTATATACCAAAAACTTATTAAATATCATCTTACAAAACAACCATAAAAACTCATAAAACTTTTCCTTCCCTTTCAAATTAAATTTCTAATTATCCTTAAAGAAAACAACAACAATTTCACCCATAAAAAACTTATTTAAAAAAAAACACAAAAACTTTTATTTTTCAAAGAAATTTTCACCCATTATTTAAATACCATTCATTTTTCAACCTTTAAGTTACCTTTCAACTTTTAACCTAAGAATTTACTAAATTCTTAAAATTTTCTTAAAAAAAGAAAAAAAAACAATTTATTAAGAGAAAACCGAACAAAAAAATTACAAAATTATACAAATTCTCAAAAATATCTTAAATTCTTTTATTCGAATCTTTTAAGTTACCAAAAACAAATAGTTTTGTTTTTTTTTTCGTTTGAAAGACCATCTATACGAATATTAGGAGTTAAAGCTGATTAATAGTTTTGTTTTGTTTGTCATAAATAAAATTGTTTAGACAATACTTAATACAGGAATGAATAAACTTGGAAGTCGTCTATTTGACTGGTCCATCTAACTGTAATGTACGCAATCGCTTTCAGTTCTGAAAATTTTTACCAACGTTTTTGAGAGATGACATGAAAACTCCAACACTATAATGACTTGAATCAAGTTTGCTTCCTCTATTTTTAGAAAATGGGTCATCCCCTGATGTCCACGAGTTCATACACATAATTGAAGTGGCGATGCGAAATGATCGGGTAGACTGGGACGATTTGAAGTTCATTGTACCCCGATACTTTCGTGGTACTATACTATTTAAATCTTGCTTATGGGTATCAGGTGGTGAACTACCCGGTACTCAGAGAGGGTTTATAAAGCTGTACTAAGAGCACTGCTAAACAGGAAACAGAAGCCAAAGGAAGGAATTTTCAATTACATCAATCAATTCGGAATCGATCAATTCGCTCAATCATTTTTGGAAAGCGAAATGCTTGAGATTATAAGGGAAGGCATAACAATGAAATTAAGAAACGCTACATTGGTGGCAGATGTATTTACTCTGGAAGATTTGTAACGATTGACTATTTCGAATATTTCTCTAAAAGTAGGAATATACATATATAAAGATTTTCGCTAATAATTTGCCAATTTGTTTCAACTCGCGCTTTTTTTTTGGAAGAAAAGGATCCAAAAGTTTTATGTATGCTACAAGTTGGTCAATGATATTTTAACGTTTAATTTTAGTTCATTGTCCTCAATACTAATTAATAATACTGTTTGGGTGTATTACATGTAGATGTAATACAGCTGTTCAAATTTATTGAGTTTTAGAAAAGCTGTTTGATCAGATGATATATGGAACTTGAAGTTTAAATGTATAATTTTTAAACGAGAAAGAAACAGAAGAAGAGAAACAAAACACTGAAGAGTCAATTGGTGAAAAACACGTGAAATCAGAAAAAAAGATGCAATTTTGGAAATGAGGGTTTAATTTGTATTTTTAGGTATTGGAATCCATTGACATCAATAAAAAAAAAAATTCAAAAATTCTGCGTTTTTAGTTTAATTTTTTTTTACCCTGTCTTAAGATACAGGGTGATGAAAAATCAAAAAATTGCTCGACCCTGTTGTATTGAAATGGCTCTACAGTCAAAACTACTGGACTGATTTTAATGTTATATAGCTTAAAATGTAGGTATTGAACAGAGCTAATAAAAATAATAATTCACATTATATGACCTTGAACACTTTCTTTTAGAAAAATAACAGTCAAAAATTCAAATTCGATTTTCTAGAAATGCGTAATTTTAAATTTTTGAATTTTAAATATGTGAAAGGTATATATGTTACTAACATTTTATAGAAGATTCAGGAGGGGAAAATTTTTTGTTTTCTTTATTAATTTTATTGCAACACGTCTTAAAATTTATCATCATAAAAAAAAGTGGAGTTTAAAAATTAACAGTTTTTTTTGGATTTACATATATAAGAACTGAATCTAAAAAATTATGGTGCAAATTATGAAACTTTTTGCAATCCATACAATTTTAGAGCGATCTAGTTTCGAACCAATGAGAAAATTTTTAAACTTTAAAAAAGTTTATCATTCTCATCAGGGCTAGCCGACTAGATAAACTCTACCAAAAAATGTTAACGCTAATGATTATAAACCAAAAATTAGGTTACAACTCTAGCGAAGTGTAAAAACAAAAAATTTACATAAACATACATTTAATAAATTCAGGTTTAGTCAATTAATTTCTCTGGTGATCACTGTTTGACTAAACCTGAATTTATTAAATGTATGTTTATGTAAATTTTTTGTTTTTACACTTCGCTAGAGTTGTAACCTAATTTTTGGTTTATAATCATTAGCGTTAACATTTTTTGGTAGAGTTTATCTAGTCGGCTAGCCCTGATGAGAATGATAAACTTTTTTAAAGTTTAAAAATTTTCTCATTGGTTCGAAACTAGATCGCTCTAAAATTGTATGGATTGCAAAAAGTTTCATAATTTGCACCATAATTTTTTAGATTCAGTTCTTATATTATTCTTGATGGGAGATTTTCCATCGGGGTGATGTTACATCACAAATAATTTACTGAATTAATGGATTTACATATATGTTTTTATAATAAATTTTTAATTTTAACTCAAAATAAATATTTTACACATTTTTTATCATTTTTTTAATTTTAAATTACCAAATTCCGAAGAGTTAGAATAACGTCTAGCTAAGATTGATCCATTATTTGTAGGAATGTATGAGTGATATCCTCGTGTTCCAGGAATTGTTTTTAAATTGGCGTATCTATCAGCTAGTTGATTTCGTTTTGCAATGTGACCTGCCTCCGTTACATAGAAAAAATGCATGTTATCTTGAAAATTGCCTGAAGCTGCTGCCCAATTATATAACTCCAGAGGTGTTGATATAACTTTGTCGTATTCTTTCTTAAGACTCGCTCTAGCTGCTTTTATTTTTACTGTTCCTCCAATTTTATCACTTTAGAACTGCTCTAACCAGGCAACGAGGAGATACTGTTCACCAAAGAGTAGTTAGTTGAAGACGTACAAACGATTTTTTTGATTACATTAAAATCCGTCCAGTAGTTTTGACTGTAGAGCCATTTCAACACACCAGGGTTGAGCAATTTCTTGATTTTTCAACACCCTGTATCTTAAGACAGGGTTAAAAAAAACTAAAAACGCAGAAATTTTTTTTTATTGATGTCAACGAATTCCAATACCTAAATATACAAAATTAAAAACTCATTTCCAGACCTTGCTGATTTCACGTGTTTTTCACCAATTACTATTTATACTGGACCATATTTGTTTGGCCGGACATTATGTAAATTTCAATCAATTAATTAGCATGTAAATTTAAATCAGTAAAGTGAAGATTGTAATTTGAAAAATATGGAGAGGCTGAAATCTCACAGTTCTGAGATATCAAGACTTCGGTCTGGGTTAAGGATTTTGAAATAGTTTTCGGCAAAAAACTTTTATGAGGAATTGGTTTTTAGTTTTGGGCAGCGATGTATATCAAACATAACTCTTTGTTAAAGTACAATTATTTTTTATCTTTGTTTAAAAATTTATTACAAAACTAACACGAAACATCAATACGTTGCCGGAAAATTATAATCAAAATTCCAAAAATATTGTTAAATTAAATAAAATCAAACTTTTTCAAAATTCCAAAAATATTCCAAAAATTAGAATAAAATCAAATATTTAAATTTTTTTTTAAATTCCAATAATATTTCAAAAATTCTTAAAAATTCAAACTTTCCAAAATTCTAAAAATATTGCAAAAATTATTACAAAATCAAAATTTGAAAATTTTTTCAAAATTCCAAAAATTATAATAATACCAAAATTAAAAATTTGTCAAAATTCTAAATATATTCCAAAAATTCTTACAAAATCAAAAATTAAAACTTTTGCCGAAATTCTAAAAATATTGCAAAAATTATTACAAAATCAAAAATACAAACTTTTTCAAAATTCCAAAAATATTTCAAAAACTATAACAAATTCAAAAATTTCCATTTCCAATTTCATTTTCAATTACATTTACGTCATAAAACAGCTACATTTTTTTTCCCAAAAAATTGGCTAAAAATATAAATGAAATCATTTTTTGACACACTTGACATTATTTTTTGACTTACTTATAATGCCATAATTCTCAATAATAATAATAAAATTTCATTTCAAACAAACAATTTTATTTTTTTTTTTCAAAAATTGGGTAAAAAACTAAATAAAAATCTTTTGACACACTTGACAACATTTTTTTGACAGACTTATAATGCAATAATCTAGTTTTTGATCTCACATACCGTTTCCGACCATCAAGATTTCTCCAAATTTAATGTTTCTACTCGTAATCACTTAAAATGAACGTTTTTTAAGCCAAAAATATGAAAATTTGCTATTTTTGACACACATAATGATTTTTTGACACACTTCCGGTACAGTTATCAAACACAGCGTCCTTTCTGACCTGTCCCTTGAGTATACCTATTTTTAGAAAAAAAAATTTTGAAATCCCTCCAGCGGTTTTCCCTGCAGCGTAGGTAATGACGGCGGCCGGCCGGCCGGACGACCGGCAGACAGACATACATTTTTTTTTGCTTTTTTAGAATCAGTAGGTCCTAAAACGTCGAGAAATGCCAAAAATGTGGGGGTAAGAATTTCACTTTTGGCTCATGAATATAATGCTTAGGTCTTTCAGACCGAAGTAAAATAGAACTAAATTTATATTAATTTAATTAAATATGAAATCAATTTTGTTGCTTTTTTACCTAGTTTTGTGTTAAAGAAATTTGATTAGCATCAGTTTATAGAATCAAACAAGTTTATATTAGAAAAATAAAAAAAAAAATAAAAAAAAACAAAAAACAAAAATAAACAAATATTAAATAAAAAGGGTTAAGAAACCCTGAAACTAAAATCTTAAAAAAAAAACAAAAAAAAACAAAAAGTGCACTGAAAAGGAAAAAATAAAATAAAAAATTTAAAAAACATTAAAAAAAAATCAAAAAAAAAACAAAGAACAAAAATTAAATAAAAAGGGTTAAGAAACCCTGAAAATAAAATCTTTAAAAAAAAAAGAAACAAAAAGCGCACTGAAAAGGAAAAAATTAAAATAAAAATATTCGAAAAAAATAATGCAAGAGAGTTTCGAATAGGAATAGCACACTTAAAAGTAAAATATAAAATAAAAATTCAGGAATGGTTGAGTCAAAAGATAACTCGGGCCGCATATTGATGCAAGACCTTAGTGGTCGCATAGGGGTCTTAAATAAAGTAAAGGTCACAACACATTTTGAACAAAAAAGATTTTAAACGAGTGTGTTTTTATATCGTTGTTATGCATATTTTATATTCTCTAAATAAAGTACTCTCAGATGTTCCTTGTTTTCACACCCGTAGAACAATTATCACCACTGCTGGTGCCGGAGGCTGAGCCTATGGCACATTTTTGCTACTTGCCGAACTTAAGCAGTCAACCATAAAATCGCGGATCCGCCACACTCATGTTTGAGCTAAATTGTATATTTGTGTATTCTCAAAATATAAATTGCGTTCTTTTGATGAACTACTCGATAGATAGATACTACTGTTGGGCGTGCATAGCTTCCATTCACAAAAACATGAGAGATCTCTAAGATCCTTGTGGAGGGCGGAAGCCCTTATTTTTTAATACTGTCGTGTCTTACCAGTTGCAGTGGCTTTCAAAGACTAGAACACAATTAGCATTCGAAGTTGTTTAGGTCTTTAGAAACCCAGGTCTTCGGTGTGAAAGCTCGTTGCGCTTTCCACCACACCACTGAGACGCTCCAACATCAACTAGTATTATCTCTTAATCTTAAATTGTTCAAATCGAAATAAAAACACACTCGTTTAAAATCTTTTTTGTTCAAAATGTGTTGTGACCTTTACTTTATTTAAGACCCCTATGCGACCACTAAGGTCTTGCATCAATATGCGGCCCGAGTTATCTTTTGGCTCAACCATTCCTGAATTTTTATTTTATATTTTACTTTTAAGTGTGCTATTCCTATTCGAAACTCTCTTGCATTATTTTTTTCGAATATTTTTATTTTAATTTTTTCCTTTTCAGTGCGCTTTTTGTTTTTTTTATAGATTTTATTTTCAGGGTTTCTTAACCCTTTTTATTTAATTTTTGTTTTTTGTTTTTTCTAATTTTTTTTTAATTTTATTTTTATTTTATTTTTTTCTTTTCAGTGCGCTTTTTGTTTCTTTTTTTTTTAAAGATTTTATTTTCTGGGTTTCTTAACCCTTTTTATTTAATTTTTGTTTTTTGTTTTTTTTTTGATTTTTTTTTAATGTTTTTTAAATTTTTTTATTTTAATTTTTCCTTTTCAGTGCACTTTTTGTTTTTTTTAAAGATTTTATTTCCAGGGTTTCTTAACCCTTTTTATTTAATATTTGTTTATTTTTGTTTTCTGTTTTTTTTTATTTTTTTAGCGATTAAAGTCTAAGAACCTTGTTTGGCCCGAGACCTTTCCAACGGTATATCATATGTAGGGTCTGCGGAGGAAAATTAATGTCATATTTGACATTTGAAGGGTTTTTGCAAATTTCAATATGGCGGTCGGTCCAAAATGGCGGCGATTATAGTGTAAGAACCTTCCTTGGTCCAAGACCTTTCCAACGATGTATCATATGTGGGGTCTGCGATGTATCATATGGGCTATACGCGAGGACAAAAATGCGTTACAAACCCATATATATGTATATATATATATCTGGAAGCACTGAATAGAAATAAAAGATTTTAATAATTAAAAACGGCTTCGAAGATAACGAAACCGTATTTTTTACCATTCCAGTTACTGGAAAAAAAATTAAATCAATGGTGGCTGAAAAATAATGCAACTGTTAAATAAGAGTTGGATGTCCGAAATTGTGTTCGAAAAGGTGAAAATAACTCGTCTAAAGTTCTTCGCATAAAAGTTAGTAAGAAGTTGCATAAAATGTTATATTTAGCTTAATTTGTAAATTAGCGAAGACAAATTTAGCTCGTCGTCTATATTTGAACGTGATATATTTAATTCAACGCGAAAAATATATGTAAAATTAGTGTTTCAGGAATTTTAAACAATACAAAACACAACAGTTACCCTTTGTAATGACATCATAGTTTTTTATTGGCGCATCAAGAGATGATTTGATAGAAATTATTATTATATGTTTGATTATTGCTGGTTCATCTTTTGATTTTGAATTCATCTTTGGAGTGATTAACATAGTGAATTGCATTTCTACAAAGCGTCTATGGATGACGCTCTAGATTTTTTGGATAAGTGAATTATGGGATGCAATTGGTAACAGCCTACAATCAACAAATGTTCCACAAGACTGGATTTGGAAGAAAGCAATTAAATTAATGTAAGCCTTTTGTATTTTGATTTATACAATTTTTGTTAATTTATTTTTGTTCTGTTGATTATTTTCTTTGTTAGCTAATTTTACAATCTACAGATATTTTAATTATTCTGTGATAAATAAGAGATTTCCAGGGTCAGGGTTTCCGAATTAATTTTATAAAAGTCCAAATCTCTACAGATTTGCGGGGGTTATACCAGAAATTTGAGAAGTTATGGTCATCTTTACCAACAACATCAAGGATAACTGGACATCTAAGGAACAGTGAAATTTGAACCCGTTCCATCCTGACAGAAGTAACAGTTTCGCCAATTTAAAGCGAATGGTCGGCAATTGGCTTTTGTGCATCAACAGAGAAACCACTACGAACCAAAATCCGCCTCGGTTCAATTTGTGATACGACGAAAAAAGGTTTCTGTAAAGCGGCTCGAATGTTTTAAACCAGGCGTGGCCCGCTGCATAAATTGTTGTGGCTTTCAACACTTTTCCACACCTACAGTGTTTTAATTAAAAACTCAAAACTGCATAAAAAAAATTGAATTTATCAAAAATAATCTCATAATACAAAATGTACTTATAATTGCTATTAAAAAATATGATCTCCCAATGTATAACCTGATGTATTTGGCAACTTCCCTTTTTGGCAAAAAACCCCTTTTATGGAAGATTATGTTAAAACCCAACATAATAGATCTTTTCAAAACTTCCATTGTATTATCCACCTTGCTGGTTTATGTTCAAAAGTAATTAAAATTGGCAATATGTATGTATTTCGACAATGTTTGTAAATCGTTAAATTTATTCGAGCACGTGGATTATACCATCGATCATTAATGACATTGCTAAAAGATGTGATTACGGAGATTTGTCATGTTATACCGAAGTGAGTTGTCCTTCAAATCATACGTTTTCTGATTTTTACAGCCATTGGACGAAATCCTAATTTTTTTCTAAATTAAAGATTATAGTCCCTGGTCCCTCGCCGATTTCATATAATGATTACCACATATTTTTAACTTCGTGAGGCGTCTGTCCTTGACGACTCTTAATACTTTTGTATCTGACATTCTCTTCAACTCAAATAAGTTGAAGTGAGAAGGTTTCTCTTGTGTTCTAAAACAAATTTCTACCCCCAAAGTTAAAAAAAATTGTGGTAGCAAATTTACAAGATCCCGGGCAATTGGTAATTTTCGGAGCTTGCCTAAGGAAAAATCGGCCGAATCGAGGAAAATGGCAGAACAAAAGTTTTTGGACTCATCAAGAACAGGCGCTTCACGGAGTATAAAATATGTCGTAATCATTAAATGAAATCGGCGAGGGCCCAGGGAATATTATGACTGCTCTGAACTAAAAACTTGATTGGATACACGATTTGGCTTTCTCAGTTGACATTACTCCATCTCAGTCAACTCAATATTATTGTTCAGTGTAAAAACATGCATATATGATATAACTTCGTTATATGACTAAATGAATTCATTCAAACAAAAGATATCCTAATGAAACATACAATTGAAACGAGAAAATTTATTTTTTTTTTTTTTTTTTATTAATTAGTTAGACATGTTTAGCACACTAAATATGAAATATTCATTATTTAGACTCTTTGAATATCCGAAGATACCATGTCAACTATAAAGGAATGAAAGGAATGGGGATATAGGGATAACTATACTAATTTTTTTAAATGATAATGGACATTTTCTTTAAATGCCTGAGGAGAAAATTCATCGGGAAATACAGAGGAGGGCAATGAGTTCCATAATTTGGCCACTCTATTGAAATAGTCGTTTTGGAAGGACACAGTTCTACAACAAGGTATTTGTACAACAAATGGATGGGATAACTCGGCAGCTCTTGTTTGTCGATTATACTGCGCACACGATGGAAGAATATTTTGAATTTCCTTAGAGGAGAATTCGCTAAAGTTATATTTATAGTATATTGACAATTCAGCCACATTTCTTCTGTGCTGGAGTGAATCAAGCTGGTCCGTTAGTTCGGTATTACCAATCAACCGTATTGCTTTTCTCTGTACAGAGTCTAAACAATTTATTGTTGACTGACAAGCACCTCCCCAAACATGACAGCAGTACTCCATACATGGACGAATAAAGGACTTGAAGATTAGCAAAATTTGCTCGGGATTGAAATACTTTTTACATCGACTCAAGAATCCTAATTTTTGCATTGCAGATTTAGCGAGGTTGAACACATGTTTATTCCATTTCAGGTTATTTTGAATATCCACTCCAAGAAGTCTAACTGATTCAACCTCACGCAATTCCTCTTGGTTTATTTTAATAGGAAAATTTTTATGTCGCTCCATTCGTGAAAGACGGCATAATTTGGTTTTGGTTGGATTAATGCAATGCAATTGTTCTAATTATGCATTACGATTATGCAATTGTTCTAATTGTAAGACTCTTTTGTTTAAAGATCCAGAGTTAAAATTTGAAAAATATGAAAAACAACTGATGTTGACAGACGATTTTGTATTGAGGTTTTCAGATTTTCAAAGTATTGAACCTCATTTCAAAATTTTTTGCTGTCCGATGTCTGTTGTCATTGAAAATATTGACGAAAATTGGGAAATGTTGAAGAGCAGAAATTAGTTAGGGAAAGCCTGAATACAATCAGGGTGTAATCAGGGTCAGAAATGGTACTTCCTATTAGGGCAGTCTGATGTGGGTCTGCTCCGGGCCTGAATTAAACACCCTTTTAGGTTAACCTTATTTGAATATATTCGTTCCTGATGTGGTTTTTCGTATTTCACTCCTGGTTGGGCAATCTGATCAGGGTCTGATACATATTTTTAAGAACTAATAAATTTCTATATAAACATTTTTGTTTTGTTTTCTTTAAAAAATTAAATTTTTTTATTAAAACCAAGAACAAGTGGTCCGCATAACGAAAATTTTTCAATAAGGCGTGTGTCGCTTCTATTATTTCTGAACTAAATGATTCTATATAGGCGGCATGTTTGCATCGATATCTTTGATAAAATTGTATATGGACTTCTGAATAGCGGAGACGCTATTAGCATTCTAGGAAGAAAATCCTTAGAATTGTTAAATTATGCCGGAATTACATATCGTAAATTTTCATCTACAATCCGCACAGCGAATGGTATACGTAACCGAATTTTTGATATGTTGACGTCTTTATTTCTTTTAATGGCTTCACAAAACCTTTTCGTCTCTATATTGTTCCAAGTCTGAATGTTGTGCCTGGGCATCGATTTCTGGAGGAATTTTATTGTCACTCCTTCATTTATTGGGGATCTAATTTCGAGTGTTCTAACCCAAGATCTAACCATTCATAGTCTCGTTGATCCAATTGCCAAAAAGCTTTATCACGCGGAACAATTAGCGACCATCAGATCTAGAGTGCAAAAACATTTGATAGCTGCATTAAGAAAGTCTCAACAAAAGCATAATCTATGGAAACGACCACGGACGTTTCGGCCACAACAGCTAGTCTTGGTACGACAACCCCGCTTGGGTGGTGTTGTGAATAAATGTTCGGCCAAGCTGGCTTCACAGTTTTTGCCAGCCATAATAGAGTGCAAGGTTGGTAAGTTCCTGTAAAAATGTACGAATTGAGATGGTAAGGCAATGGGGACTTATCATGCTAAAGACATTAAATTATGACAGTCCCCTTAATTTTAGATTCATGTTAAATTATATTATATTAATCTTCTTGTTTTGTTCTAAAAATAATAATTTTCATTTTCAATTATAATTTTATTAATTTTCTTAAAAATCGCAATATTTTTGTACGTTACTGTTGAGGTTTAGTTGCGTCACTCAATTTCAACAATAAACATGTAAATATTTTTTTTTGTGATTTTAATAAACTTTTCAATTTTTTTTTACTTGGAAAAAGAGGGGAACTGTTTATTGTTGATAGAAGGGGAAACAAAGAAGCTGATGAGATGATATAAATAAGAATAAATTATTTAAAATAACGATTAGTACATATTTAAAACTCAAAAAGTGTAGTCCTCGAACCTCTTACTTTGAGTTAGTTCATAAAGTATATCACCCTTCTGGCTTCATTAGTGGCACATTAGAAACAAGTACGAACTCGTTCGTTTTCTAGTATCCGATAAAGTTTCCGTTTTAGAAACGATAACAAGACGTATATTTACATCCTTAACAACAACAAAGCAACCACAAAAATATATAATTCAACAAGTTTATTATTTTATAAGAATCATCATTTCTCTCCAATATTGCACTATGGGGATTGGTAATGAAATGAAATTTTCGAGAAAACTCCAAATTTTCCAATCCAAATCATCATTACCAAAAGTATTCTAAATTATCCTTAACGTTATATTACTTAATTATGTTTCCCAGGCTGTTATCGATTTATTTCATTTCCATAGATAAGTTAACAAGAGATTTAGGATAGGGAGAGATTTAACAAAAGAATATTGTTCGTATGTATGACAAAGTACTAGGACAAAAAATATTTGTATGTTGCCTTGTTTTCATCACAATCTTACAAACAAGCTTGACGCTGTGTTAATTTGGACAGCATCTATCTATCAGATCATGAATTGTATTCATCTTATTCTAAATTAAATACATCGTTGAACCTTTTGTAAAATATGAATGCCGAACTAGACCGCATCCGTCTCTGTCTATTATTTTGCAGTTCCGTTTGTCAAAATTCAACCCAATTTTTGCATATGCACCATTTTTAAGTTCTTGCTACTTACTTCTAAACTGGTCTCATTAAACAAGAAAAACTAATTAATTACCAAAAATACGGAAGAAAGTTTGGGGTGGGGCTTGACAATGCTTTTATAGTTGTATTTAGTAAAGTTGAAATGTTGTAACGGATAGGACAAAATAAGATGCAATAGAACAATAATTCGAACCCGGGCAGAATGCCTGGCTTATCTAGTAACAGTTTATTTACCAATGAGTGCGTTAACCGTGATGATACTTTTTTTCGATAGGCTCATGAATATGAATTGCCTGGTACTCGAGCTTCGACTCTTAGAAAAAATAAAGAATTGAAATGGGAGTAGGAATCGAACCCAAACCCCGAGATAAACTCTCAGGCTGTACCAACTGAGCTAGCCGGCCAGACAAAACAATTAAGATGAGGACCGAACAGAGGTGGGAGATCCAATATACAAGGAACATGGCAGGGACTTTTCAGAAAGTAGGAAAGGTAAGGAGAACTAGCGGAAGTAAAATCTATTGACGCAGGTTTTTGGGATGGTATGTTTAGTGTCGTCGAAAAATAATGTCTTCCAGTTCGTAGGACGCGTTACCTAACCTGATAACCCTCGCTTTCACAAATTGGTGCGTCAGCGTCACTAAATATGAAATTTCCATGGAAAACGATATCACCGGGTACAAAAGCACGTTTACGTACACGCAAATTATAGCGTGCCGTATTTTTCACAAAGGCTTCAGCGGTCAGCTCTTTAAATCGGGAGTGAATCGTTGATAATTGATCTAAACGGTCAAGGATTTCTCCACTCTCGTCCAGGCAATTCAAACGTCGGAGTAAAGAATAAGACGTACCATAAGTGATCATGGGTAGCTCAAAGGTGGCATAGTAGGAAGAACAACCTAAAATTTGATATGCAGAACATCGAAGAGCACAAGCAATTTCGCTAAGATACACGTCCCATTGAGCATAGTCTTCGTTCAAGTACGCACGTAGTCCAGTAATGACATTTTTGTTCAATCGCTTGGATGCGTTAGCTTGTTGGGAATATAAAGCTGTAAAGATATGGTGAATCCCATAGGAAGGTTTTAAGCAATTTAGATTTAAACTGCGACACCCATTATCTGTGACAATTGTTTTGTGACAACCAGAAACAGGGAACACATTGGTTTCTAGCAGTTTACAGATAGGCTCGGCGATGAGTTTAAGTAAAGGAAAAGTAAACGGGAGATGGTCGAAGTCAATAAAAATTGCTATATGATCGGTCTTAGTTAACCGTTGGCCAAGTCTTTCAGATTGAAGTGACGTCACCATAGGAGCGCGAAGCACGGTGTTAGGTGCTTTGGCAGTCTTACAGACGTCATTGAGAAACATAGGATTTAATTTGTGTGGCCATCCGACGTTAAAAATAGGATCGACGTAGATGATATAACATTTTCGCAACACTACCATGTGCATAGGTAGGAGGATCATGGGCTTGGGAAATCAAGTTGGTCGTCACACTCCTCGGGAATCCACAACTTTCAAGATTCACCTTCCGGAGTAACATCACTCGGGGATAAATTAAGTTTATTATACACAAATCCATCGGACGTGCGTTACTCAGAAAGAGAACTATTGGAATCAGTGACTATCTTTAACAATTTAAGATGATTGTCACTCATAATTGTCACTTCCTTTGTCCAACTGTACCAACTGTCCAACACAGCCCACACCATTATTACTCACGTCGAAATGTAGGATAAACGGCTCGGAATTGTTTAGATTTACCAAAACTTGGTGCTGAAGTCAATGCTTTCTTTAACGAGTTAAAGGCCAGATCAGCTTCGGGGGTCCACACTAATTTGTTAGTTGTTTTTTTTTAACAAATGCGATATTAGTACCGTTAATGAGGCGAACGTAGAAATAAATCGACGGTAATAACCAGCCATGCCTAAAAATGTTCTAATCTATTTCGTGATTGGCACGTTAACAAAATAAATAAAATATTACACGCAGTTTTTAATACTTTATTGAGGTTTACTTGATGAGCTTGCATTTTTGAAAAGTGGAAGATATTTACCAGATTTAAATTTAACCGTTGCAAATATAGGTAAAAATGCTCATTCTTGGTTTACCTAATTTCATCTTACGGTTTGACTTGTTTTAACTGATCCCATTTATGAATCCATATTCTCCAATATTTCTTGATGGTGCATTACTATGTAGACCGAATATACCGAATACGAAATACCCGTACCGGTGTTTTAAAAAAACATAATTAATGCGTGTGTTAAATTTTTCACCCAACTTTTGATGTAAAAAATGATGCAGTTTTACTCACCTAAAAGCTATCCTTTACCGGTCCGTAATTTTCTAGGCCTTCGTAAGATTTGCCATTATTCTTAATTCGGTAATGAGTCGGATTCCCTAGAGCTTTGTGAAAGCTAAGATTTTTTTTCTAACCAAAAACCAAAACGGAACCTATGAACCAATACAAAAGTTGAAAGAATACGTTATATGTGGAACACGAGTTGAATCGGAATTTTATGAAGTGATATAATGATCCGAAGCCGTCTGAACCGAAGCTTATTTGGTAAAATCGGTTAAATGTGGGGAAGAGCCAGGTTGGCCATTGCGATCAGTGGATAAACAAAATTTTTTCTGGCGTTGAATATTTTCTGTAGCCATTATGTAAGGATGGGAAATATCTTATGGAAAACATCAGTTATTTGCATAATTTAATGCAATCCTTCAGCTGTGGAGCTTAATACGTCCGACTGACATGGCAACCTCCGTTGAATAAGAAACAATATACGTATTGGCCAAAGTTCTGCAAAGTTAAATTTCCAAATGTTTTTGGTTTTTGGTATTTGCTCTACCAAAAACGCAATAATGTGATCCTTTCTTTGAGTCTCGAAGAAGAACCGAATTTGCGATTTTCCCCAGCTCAAAAAGCGATGTTGGATAGATCGACTTATTATAAGTTGCAAATTTGTATCATTCAGGGATGTCGGATGCGGAATATAATTCGTTTTCACGTAAAAAGTTATAAAAAAAGTTTGTTTGATTTTAATACCTCAAAACTGTTATAGAAATGTTGGTCCAGTAATGAATTGCCTATGACCCTATGCAATACTAAATTCTCTATCTAACTGGTTAAATGCTATTATCAACCTTCTTCTTGCGTGCCTGTTCTTCACAGGATTCCGCCGCTGTCACCCATATTGTGTTTTTCTTTTATTTTTGCTATGTCACAATAAGGTAATTCTATAATTGATGAACCTTTTAGAGTATAATTCGATCAGAGTCTATGATTTAAGCAAAAAACTAAGGTTAAAAGGAAATTAATCCTTGCTAAAGGAGTCACAACTGAGCTCAAAAAATCATTTTTCATGTGCTTTTTGTGTTACCAAAAGTTACCGAAATAACTCACTTTTAAAATTTATCATGAATACTCTGAATAGCGTTATAACTACCATGGCATCAAATATTTCTACTTTGTGGTCTACTGATTTTATGAGGACTGGTGAGTATTATTCCTATCATTTGAGGCATTCCAATGGGCAGCAGATAAATCCAAATAAAGAAACCTATGAAAGCGTAAGCTCTTAAACTAAAACTCAACATGATGTATCCCTTCAGTTTGGTGTTAGTGAACACAAATCGTAATCCGAAAAGAGGTTCAATGAATCGATTACCTGCAGTGATTCTAGATGTTACATCAAGTTATAAAAACTTATCAGCGACATCACTAAACTCATTCGGTCTTGCCGGAAACCGCCATGATATCTTTCAACACCAAGTGCCATTGGACTTCTACTCTGTCACTATTTCAGTTCAGTTTTTAAAGTGCTAGCCTTCCAACTCAAAGCCGCAGGGTTCGATTCCCGATGGAGGCCGTAACTATGTAAGCTAAAAATCGTGACATTGTAACTGAAAAAGTTTACTTACTCTTACTATTCCGAAATTACTCTATGAACATAATATAATTACATAATTGTTGTGAACTTAAAATATTTGTAAAATAATCAAAAACAAATGTGCTTGAGTTTTTTTAATGGTATTTGCGCTTTGACTTAAAGTTTCAACACATTAAAGCGCACATTCGAGTAACAAAAAAAAATTCTTTTCGATTTTACATAAAACAACTTTCATTTCACACAATTTATTATAATAAAATAACCTTCACTACATCTATTCAAAATAAAGATTTATGTATTTAATGTAAAGAAATTTAAGTAAATAAATATAAGAAGCAAACGTAAGCTAATCTTATTACATTAGTATTAAATTACATTAACGTTATTTCTGTTTCACATGTCAAGTTTTTAGAAGTTAAACCCGAAAAATGCATTAAATATTCAAAGCACCTGGATAGAACGGTTTTGGGGTGTTTTATTTTTTAAGTTTTGTTTTTTGTATAAAAATAAATTATCATATTAAATGTCATAAAATGATTGTTGCGTATTCAACAAGTGTAACAGAAGGTGGTGAATTTTAAATTTTCGTTTTTATATTATTATGCATTACTCGCATGAATGTGAATAAAACGATGGAATTTTTTTGTTAAATTTTTATTCCAAAAAGTTTTATGGGGAAAATATTTATTTATAAGTTTTGACAGTTGAGTGGAAATATTTGTAATAGTACATTGTTCACCAAGCTCCCGTTAGCAAATCATAATTCAAAAGCGTTCAAACTCACACAGAATAGGCTTTTGTCATTCTATCTTGCAAAGAAAAAGAAAGACTAGAAGTATTAAAAGATTTAGAGCGGCTAGGAGTAGCTCTATTAAAATAGCGGACTAAAAATGGCGGCTACAACCTGGACCTAGTCAGGCATTTGTAGCCAATTTGTTACGCCATTAAAAAATTTGTAGCCCTTACCAATTTCGAAAAATTCAAAAAACTGGTATCTTATATTTAGGCATGCGGTTTTGACAATATCTCGCGTTCTATTCATCTTACTTTATTTCCGAATACATCAAAATTTGTGGCCGATTGGGAACCAATTTGTTACGTCCTCAAAAAATTTGTAGTCCTCTCCAATTTTGAAAAATTCAAGAAACCGTTATCTTATATTTAAGCTAGCGGTTTTCCAAATATCTCAACTCCTACCCGTGAGATGTTTTGAAAACCACTAGCTTGAATTTAAGATAACAGTTTCTTGAATTTTTCAAAATTTGCAGGGGTTACAAATTTTTTAATAACGTAACATATTAGCTACAAAAGCCTGACTAGTTCCTGATTGTAGCCGCCATTTTCAGTCCGCTATCTTAATAGAGCTACTGGGAGTTGATCAAGAGTTAGACAACGGTATGCACACGATGCTAGCGAGGGTAAATGGCTTTTCTAGGGATAACGGTCAGATAACAAAAATCTTAAGTGTCGAAAAACCGCACAAGGCAATTAAATTTTTTACGATAAAAAACGAAGAGAAATAACGAGTGCTGTTCGAATTATAAAATATAATAACTAAGATGGTGCAAATTTTAACACACATAAAAGCTTTGTCAGTGGGCTATAATGGGTGAGGAGAACTTGAAAATCCTAGCTCAGGCCCTTTTTGCTCAACTTCCAGCTAATAGCTTAACTGTAGAGGTTCCGCTTGACATGATTTACGGTCAGCTGTCACGCAAAAATCGTGAACGAGTAAAAAGAGGAAATTATTAATCGTTTGATGAATTACTAATTTAAGCTCGATTTTTCGATGAAGATATAAAAGTCCTTAGCTCTTCACTAGCCCATATGGAAAAACAAATTCAAATAAAATCCAAATTTTGTCGGTATTGTAAATCACCCGATCATTTTATATCAGATTGTCTCAAACGTAATAAATCAGCAGAAATACAAGCTGTCAAATCGAACAACCCAAATCCACCCAAATTGATACAACAACCAACCATACGTGGGGAAAACGGAGTAGTAAAAAGCAATTGCGCAAAATGTAATCGCAAACGCAATATGGCATTTTCTGCTGCAGATGTAGATCATTGGAAACGGTTCCTTTTTCAAACTATACCGAACCTTTAAATGATTTAGGAACCGTGAATCCTTCTCTTGATGTGTATTCAATTGTTACTTCAAAATTAAAACCTCGACCACGTCCTCTGTTAAATATTAATATGTTTGGGGTTAGTGGTACGGTAATAATTGATACTGCGGCCAAAGCTAGTATTGCTAGCTATTCACTGTACCAAATTTTGAAGATGCACAACCCCATATTATATGAAGAAGAATTACGTATAAAATATGCAAATGGTAGGGCAGAAGACGAAAATGCGTTTTTATGTAATGTCCCTATTAGTGTACAAAAGCGTACAATTCAAACCTAACTTGTAATTGTGTTTTCGCATTCATTTGGGCATGAAAGAAATTATAAAAGATGCGGGGTTAGCTTTAAATTTTCTAAAAGATGTTTGGACATTTTTTGGCTCCGACAAATGGTTTACGTTATCTTACGAATCTAATGATTTAATAGAACCAAGTTATGAGATATCTTACGTTGAAGTACTACGTGATGACGAAGGCTCGACCCTAAGTGATGATCAAAGAATACAGGTTGATGCACTTCTCACCGAAAATAAGATGACGTTTGCTTTAGGGAGAGACCGCACAACCTACATCGAACATCATATTGAAACCGGACATCATCGTCCGATTGCCGTTCGTCTGTATCCTTAACTCAACTCTCAACGTCTCTTAAACAAGAAATATTAAATGTTGAATTAAATAAAATGCTAAACGACGAGATAATCGAGGAGAGCGAGTCATCTTGGGCTGCACCTGTAGTTTTGGCACCAAACCTAATGGTTCAAGTCGCGTTTGCATTGATTACCGTAAACTAAATTAGATTACTATCTCTGATAAGTATCCCATGCCAAAAATTCTCCTTCATTTAGCTAAACGAACTTTATATATGTCAACAATCAATTTACGATCTGGATACTGGATACCGGGACAAACAAAACAGCTTTTATCTCTCCCTTTGGCAACAACACATGCGTGATTTACAAATCGTATTTCAGCAACTTAACAAGTACAATTTAAGGGCCAACCGTGACAAATATGTTTTCTTTAGAGAAAATACAAAATTCCTGGGACATACAATAAACCAAAATGGTATACACACTAACCTTGAAAAGGTCGATGCCATTTTAAAAATGCCAGTTCCTCGAAATGTTCGTCACCTCAAGACTTTCTTACAGACCTGTTCCTGGTACAGGAAATTTGTACCATCGTTTTCAGACATTTATCGAGTCCTAAGTAATCTTACCAAAAAAAATTCGAAATGATAATGGGATTCGTCACATCAAAAAGCATTTGATTCTGTAAGAACGGCTCTCGTTACAGCTTCTAATAAGACAAAACGCGAAGCTCTAGCCGTGGTATGGGCCTTGAACAAATTTCGTGGACAACGTGAAGATTATGACATAAGTGTGGGAACTGATCATCAGCCGTTAAAGTGGCTTATGCCATTAAAATCTCCTACGGGACGTTTGACCAGATGGGCTCTTAGTATTCAAAACTTTAATCTAAAGATCACGTGTACACCCCTTGTACCGAAGACTAAGAATGTTGAATATGTTCGATCCAGGTGGATATGCCTACAAAAGGAAGTCAAAACACCAGAGAACTACAAAGAGAAGATCCTGAGATATATAAAATTATTCATTGTTTCGAGAGTCTTGATCATCCGCATTTGTGTAATTGGGCAGATCGTGGGTATATTATGGCCTATGGGTTACTAATTGTTGATACCGCGACAAAATGGGTCGAACTTTTCTCTCTACAACAGGCCACCGCCAAATCCTGTGCAAAAACATTGGTAAGCGAGGTTTTCTTGAGACTTGGCATTCCTAGTCGCATTATATCGGACAATGGAAGTCAATTTGTTAGTGCTGTAATGCAACAGGTCACCTATTGTCTCGGTGTTCATCAAAATTTAACACCAGTGTACCATCCAGCGGCTAATCCCGTTGAAAGAAAAAATCGGGACCTCAAAACTCAACTATCAATATTAGTTCAAAACGAACATAAAAGCTGGCCTGAATTCTTACCTTCTGTACGTTTTGCAATTAACACAACAATATGTCAATCGACTGGGTATACTCCAGCATTTCTATGTTTTGGTCGAGAGCTCCGTTGTAATGCCGATGTGACCCATGATTTCAGAGCTGTTGTCCAAGATGACAACTTTGTGCCACAAATCACTTCCTATTTGCTTAAAATTGAAGAAATGATGTGCAATGCTCGCGAAGCTAATGAACTTCAACAGGATAATCGGAAAATTTGTACTGATTTCAAACGACAAAACAAGTCATTTGCTGTTGGAGATAAAGTATTGATAAAAACACATTTGCTAAGTGATGGAAATTGTGGTATTACGGCCAAGTTTTTCCCTCGTCGTGACGGTCCGTATCGGATCAAACGAAAAAAATCAATTTCCACATATGAGGTAGAGACCTTTGGTGGTCGTTTTATTGGGGTATATCATGTATCATTCATTACTCACATCGTTCTTTGGCAACGATGACGACATCCCTATAAATCCAATTAAACTACGAGGTAAGCCTAAGAAGTCCGAAGTACCTAATAGTAATGTACCTTTGGCTGAATCTGAAGGTCTGATTTCAGCTTTTCCACAGTTCGACTCTGTTAATGATGCATCTCTTCCTTCACTCGAAAATTCAGAACCAATTTCTGAAGTATCCTCTCCGGATAGTGTTCAATCCTTATATTCTACCACTAATGATATACAGGTACAACATAGAAAAAGGGTTCAACAAATTATAACTTCCCGGTCAACACGTGTCATACATAAACCAATACGGTTTAGATCATTCGTATCACTCTCATTTCTGGATTTTGTTCGGAACAAACGTCAATCCAGAGGGGGAGGTTGTAACACTAATATATTGCTACCGAACTCTCTTTTTATTTTTGCGTAGTTGAGAGAGAGAAGAAAAAAACAAAAAACGAACGACGGAAACGATGTACTCGTCTTCCAGGAGAATTTTTCAGCAATAATACCAAATTAATTCCTCAATCTGATTTCGTTTCACAATTGAAACAACCTTCGATCACCTTCATCCCATTAATGCATCAAGGCACTCTTCCGACAAAGTGTTCGTTTTTAAAGTCCTTGATTCTTGCTCTCATGTCTTCTTACGTACTGACTTAGTGCGTAAGTCGCTTCAGCCTTCTTACGAAGGTCTTTACAAAGTCATTAGTCGAGATGAAAAGAATTTCGTCATTGATCGCAAAGGTCAACACATGCGAGTCTCAATCGACAGGTTAAAACTTTGTTTTAGGTTAGAATCTGAAGATATCTCGACTCGACAACCTCCATTGTCTTCTAGCAAAATTTTAATCGCGCAGACGAAACACCGTCTTCTACAGACAACGTCCAATCTTCTTCTTCGGACACCTTCAAGTCTTTACCTTCCACTTCCACAGAAGTTGGAAAACACAACGCAAACGCCACTAAAACTGCTAAAAAGGTAAAATTTTTGATCTAACACCTCAAACGTTCACCTTTAACCCTTCCACTGCAACACCCCGAGCAGGTCGAACTACCAGAACTCCTGCTCGTTTTCTTAATGCTACGGAATTTTAAATCTACTTTCTTCTGTTTTCATATCGTCCCATCTGCGATGGCACTAGGGGAGGAGGGGAGTGTTGTGGCGCACATCTAAATCAAATCATTAATTCGTTTAATTCAAGAAACCCAAATATGATTCAAGAAAATTAATTTATCTTTAAAAATACTACATTATGGGGATTAGTTTGTCAGAAGATTTTTCTTGGAAGAATGAAAAGGATTATTTAGCAAGAATTACTAGCTACAAACTGGATAAAGAGTTAATTTTTAAATATACATTTTGAATTATCCCGAGCAGAAATTAGTTAGGGAAAGCCTGAATATGGTCAGGGCGTGATCAAGGTCAGATAGGGCAAGCCCTATTAGGGAAATCTGATGTGGGCCTGTTCTGGACCTGAATTAGAATACCCTTTTAGGGCTAACCTTATTTGGATACATCCGGCCCTGATTCGAATTTTCGTATCTGACCCCTAGTTGGGCAATCTGATCAGGGCCTGATACAAAATGCCTTACTAGGGTTTGCCCTATTTAATATTATTTGGAAACTAGATCAGTGCCTGATCCGTTTCTCCCAATCAGGCCCTGATTGGGCAATAGCCTTACACTCATGATCAGGACCCTATCAAACTAGGACTAACCTGATCAGGGCCGTATTTGAGCCCTAATAAATTTCTGCTCGGGATATAGCGAGAATTTTGTATACAAGCTATAAATTCAATATAACATGCATTTAATTTCGCATCATTTTCTCCACTATTTACTTCTCAGAATGAGTTTTAACATATTTCAGGTAAATGTATTTATAATTAATTTTGAACAGGTATAAATGGATGAAAAGATAAATTATGTAAAAATCATCCAGACCCTCAAATACTTAATTTGTATCCTTAAAATAATTAAATGGTCATTAAATTACTATAAAACAAGAATTCCGGTGGGTTGAGTTAAATAGATGATTCACTGCATTGGTTAAAACGGAAATGAAAATTTTGTAAAAAATTTTTATGACGAGAAATTATGCCCCAAATTATCGGGAAATTTTTAGTTTGGATTAGGAATTAAAGAAACATTTTTTTTCTGAAAAAAAACTATGGTAAAAGTGAGAGTACCCCCAACAGCGCCATCTTTGAAAATGTCTTTTAAGTTTACCACACTTTTAAAAAATTACTAAAAAATTTCTAAGTAATTTTTTTTATAAGTCCTATCAATTACCTTTCCGATGAGCTATATATATGACTTAAATCGGTTTAGTCAATCGTTGGCAATCAATATTCCAAGATACTCATGTTTCGCAGACCCCTAAAACTTTGCCGCAACCCTGTGTCATCCCTGGAGCGAAATTTAATTTTTTGAAAGAAATGGTAATTTTTTTTGTCATTGTTTATGACATTGGTCATGGCATTGACAAAACATTGTCATTGTTCATGACTGTATATGAAATTTTATCGAAATTAGAGGGGGTCAGGAACATCGATGTTGCGGTGACGTGGAATTGCTCCATAGCAAAAGTATCGTTATCAAAAAATATTTATAAAACGTATATATCGATATATCAATATATCGATATATTGAAATATCAATATATCGACAATATCGATTATATCGATAATATCAATATATCGATAATATTTGATATATCGATAATATCGATATATAGATAATTATCATTCCGATATCGTTATTCGATATATCGATAATTATCTAACCGAATCAATAATTATCTATCTACCGAACTAGTCACAGCAACATATAAAAACCTTTAGCGGTAAGCTTTCACAACAACATGTGTTTTTATGCTTAGCCCGAATCAATAGTCTCGAGTGATTGGTTGGCTGTTTTTTTTCATGACCGTTTCTTAAATAATATCTAAGAATATGTTTTGGCAATATTCAGTCTTAAATTGAAGTTTAAATAGGATCACTGTAGTACACACTAATGAATGTAATCGTTTTGAATTTAATTTGCCCATTGGGTTGTACTAAATGCAACCGATAAAATTGTTTTTGTTAAACACGCCTTTTTTAGTACGATCGATATAAATGACATTAGAGAAAAGACAAATGAAAAGATTTTTCTGTGAACAATAATAAAACAAAACCAATTTGTCTCAACAATAGTGTTTTTATTATCTATACCATAAGTTCCACCACAAACTACAACAACGACAGTAATAGCGACCACGAGACTGACAACAAAGTTGCTGGTTAGAATTTAGTTTAATGGCCGTAGCACATTTCTCAAAAATGCCAATGAAATTGAAATTTTGACGTTTCTCGCTGAAATATTAGTTTTTGTTTTGCTTTATTTTCTTCCAAAAAAATTAAATTACGAAAAAATAATTATTGAAAAACAAATTTTACTTGAATTTTACTTCGATTTGCAGATTCAATTTCAATTTCATCGAGAAATGGGCCACAGCCAATAAATTGAAATTTAAAAAAGTTAATTTAATAATATTTGCTAAATTATTTGGTAAATATTTTGAATTTACTTACATTGTAACTGTAGTCTGTACCTACAGAAAAAAAAATAAACGAAAACAAAATGTCTGAAAAACTACTACACCACTCGAAAACTAAAACAAAATTAACAACAGTTCACATTAGAATCAATCACATGACTGGTAAGAAAACAACAAAAAATAAATAAAATTCTAATGTTGCAATCCTGCGACAACATCGTTATCATTTGTTTTGGTTATTTTAGAAAAACAACGATTTTATTTTTGATTGATTCTGATGAAATTATGATTTTTATTCAATTCAATTTAATAACAATAATAATATATTTACATTATAATACTGAAACTTATAATTAATATAATATAATATATATTTATTTATTTATTTTAAATTGAGATTTTTTTCTGTTTTTTTTTTTAAATTTTAATGTTTGTCAATAATAATAATAATAATAAAAAAATTCGATGGAAAACACATTTTATATTTTAATCTTTTTGTACTTACAAAACAAAAAATTGGATAAAATCAGCAAAATATATCAAATTTAAATAAGGTTTATTACGAAAATGGAATTATATTAAAAAATTTGTTTAATTTAATTTTTTTTAATTATTTATATCACCGTTTTTTTTTTTTAAATATAAATTTAAAACTTTTAAATTATTTTATTGTTTTAATATAAATTTCATGTTTTTTTTTTGTATGTTGGTTGCCATGCGTGAAGTTTGAGGAAAAAATATTTAAATAAAATGTATATGTTTATTGAACCTTATATTAAAATATGGTTAGATTATCTTGGGTTTGTTGTGATTGGATAGAATTATTTTAGAACAATTGAATTTGAAAAATGAATATTTGAATACTGTTATTTTGATTGTGTAACGGTCGGTAATAAGGTTAAGAGAGGAAGTTAACTTATGTTTACAGTTAAATTTTTTTTTTAGTAAAAATATTGATCGACGGAAATCACTTAAGAATTTCGGACTGAAATATATTATATTGTGACAAACCTAACCTACAATATTCATTAAACTAAAGTTCAAACAATGTCAACCTAAAAAAAAAAATTGACATCGGTGGCATTTTTAAAAGCATTTTATAATTATTACTTATCTACACCTAACCTTTATTTAAATAAAAAATAAAACTATAAACTACATCCATTTAAGTACATTCACATTTTCACACAAAACTTCTTATCACAACACAACATTATAATATCATTTTTATTATTGTTATAAACTTTAAAAATTCAATTATAGTTAATTCATTAAAATATTTTAATAAAAAATATCAATAGCTAAAACAACGGTTTAATTTTTTGTTTTTAATTAATATCATAAAAATATATCTTTTATAAAAATTTTTTTAAGAAAAAAAAAAGCAGCAAACATATTAATAATTTACAGTTAAAATAGACGCCATTTTAATATATATTTTAATTTTTAAATTTTTTTTTTAATAAATATTTCGTTTGTTTTATTTATTTATTATTATTATTATTATTTTTTAATGATTTATTTATTTAAATATAACTTAATTTTAATTACTTACAAAAATAAAAATTGAAGAATTATTATGTCTTTTTTTTTTTAATTCTTTCTTGAGATAAGGTTTTGTCTTAAATTATTATTTAAAATAATAAATAATTAAGATTTGTTTTTTTTATTAATATGACACATTCATATTATTGTTATTTTTTTTTTGTTTGTTTCGCTTGATGAGTAAAAAAAAACAAAAGACACATTTATATAATTAATTAATGAATTAATAATTTATGATTGATTTTAAACACATTTAGTTTTATTTTATTATTTTATATGTATGTTCCATTTTTAGAAATTAATTTTTTTCTCCTATTGTTAAAAATTATAAATTAGGTGATTGTCAACATTTGGTTGAAGTATATTGGCTAATGTAGGTGAAGTGATGGTAGAAGTGTTTGTCAGATTTTTTTCCTGACGAAATAGAAGGTACAAAAGTATGCATAACACTACCTGGTGTTGTCGGAGGTAAGGATGAAAAATGTTTGTAGAACACAAAATAGCTGACACTTAAGTAAGAGTAAAAAAAATTTTTTTTTGTTGATTTGTTGATTTCAAACACCAAAATTCCGTGTTTACGTTGTAATGTGATTATATAAAAAGAATTTAATTTTTATTTTGTGCTTATTAACTATTTTACAGTGATTTTTCTTCTGTTTTAGTAATTTTCCTGTTTTTAGATCAATTTTCACGATTTTTTTTTTTTAAATTTAAACTATTACTATTTTTTTTTTATTATCATTTTAAATTATAATAATAAGGAAAATAAACAAATGTAAACCTTAATTAAATTAAATAAAATTATGTTTTTATCAGAAGAAAAAGAAAGCAGATCTTCGTTTTGCTTTCCTTTTTTTTGTAAATTATAATATTCACGATTTAATTTTTAATTTAAAAAAAAATTGTTTTTTTGTTAATTTAAGAATTTAAAATTAATTTCATGTTTGCACTTAACTCAAACAGATGTGTTCGTTTTATTTGCATCCACACCATTACCATTTTTTTGTGGTTCATGTTTTAATTCATCTGTTACTTCTGTTGAGTTTGGTTGTCCATTTTCGTGTGGATGAAATTCTTCGTGATCTTTTTCGTTATCATCATAGTTATTGGCTACTTGAGCTTCTGAGTCAAGACCGATGTCGGTTCTAAGGGTGCCGCCTGTTGATCATAAAAAATATTGGTTAGTAAAATGGATTCGATTATTAGACAAACAATAAATTTATATTACCTGCGAAACACCATTTTCCTGTTACTCTAGCAATAACAACTATGACAACTATAATTAAAATAACAGCTACACCTACAACAATTCCAATGATGGCCCCGATTTCCAATGAAGTTTCTGGAATAAAAAAAAATAGTTTTAAAATAGCAATAACAGTTATAGTTTGATTAAATGGTCAGTCACTTTCATCATCGTTCTCTCTCTGTCACGACGTTTATCATTACTGTTCTCTCTGTTAATACAATTGTTAGTATCACTGAAACAACACTGTCTGTACGTTTTAGTTTTATTAAAAATAAAAAAAATTACCTGGCGCAGCTTCAAGCGAACTAATTCGTACTAAATAATCCATCACACCGAATTCATTATTTGCTTTCAATGTATATGTTTTCGTTGTATCTTCAAGGGTTAAATCAGCGATTGTCATCGATACATTATATACACCACCACCTAAATCTTCAGGTTCTTTAGATTCATATCGGTCAACTCTTGTTCCTTGTTGTACAGCTTGTCCATCAATAATCCATTGGGTTTGTGGTCTTGGATTTGCATGAATTTGTACTGTTATGAAACTGGTTTGACCCAATACTAAACCATAGACATTTGTTTGTGGTTTGGCTTGTGGTGAATCTGTAAATTTGAAATAGAAAAAATAATTAAGAATATTTTAGTAAAACGTTTAAATTTATTATTTGATTATTATGCTAGGTTTAAACAATGGCAATGACCAGGTTGCCTTTAAGTGAATTAGGAAGAGTATACATGTTCGAACTAAAAAGAAACGAAGCTTGGGGCTCAGTGGACTCAGTGATCTTAGGAGCTAAAACGGTAGGGTGACCCATGCCGTTAGATCCTCGGTGAGAATCGAAGCCAAGATCAAGTCCAAAATCCAAAGCTAAGGTAGACACGTACGCGGATAGCTTAGCATGGCCTAGAGGATACCTTTGTCAAATCCTTTGACCTTACTACCCTAGTTAAATGTGGGATACCTAAAGACATATTTCTGTAGGTAGTATATAGAAGGAAGGACACAGGACACAAAAATCAGACCGTTCCCCCTCTCCCCCTACGTTTCGACACTGATTAACAGAAACATTTGAAAAAATTCACAGAGCTAGGAGATTTGGTAAATTTTGTATGAAAATTATAGCGAGGTCTCAAATAATTATATTTCTGTGTGTTTAGGGGACCGGTGTAAAAAGGGTAAAAGAAAATCGTTTTGGACCCAAGCGAGTGAGATGTCATTTGAAAGAGCACCTAATTTATAAATCATTGCAATTTTTTTTAGAATTTTGTGATGTAAAGTTTTTGAGTTATTATCAAAAAAGTGCAATTTCAAATCGTTTCGCGTGGCAAGAGTAGCAAGAGGGTCCGATCCGTGACATCGCAAGACTCTTCACAGTTAGCTACCTCTGGTGTTAAACGGCACAAGTCATCTGCTAGCGACCGACCTTAGCATGAGCTAGCGGACACTGTCAGCAACAGTCAGCGATGTCACCAAGCGCATCAAAGTTTACATCGCTGCTGAAGACTTTCCAACCACCCTCCTGAGTTCTGAGCAGCTGAGCGAGATTAGAAAACAACTCATGGATTCTGTAGTTGAACTAGAATTCGAGGTTAATAAACCTCACTTCGAAGGCTGCTACCAAAAAATGGTTGGTTACTTCTCAACTGTGCCGATAATGCATCGGCGCAGTGGGTTGCAAATGTGGTACCGAGGATAACAATGGGGAAGGTACAGGTACGTATCCTAAAAGAGGACGAGTTACCTCGACCTCCTAGGCTCATAGCTTACTTTCCAGACTGTGCCAAAGAATCAACAGAGAAGATTCTAAGGCGACTGGGGCCCAAAATTCGGATATTAGGCCAAGATCATGGACCATCCTTAAGCACACTGTTGAGAAGGATCTCGCGATGTTGGTGTTCGTTCCTGATCCAGCATCCGAGAAACATCTTAAAAGTTGCAAATTCCGGTTAAACTGGATGTTCGGTGCGATTCATCCAAGAATCGCATAGTTCAGAAAGCCAAACCAACCTAATACTGCGATACCGATAGAAGTGCTACCCTGTTCTACCGAGAAGGCGTCAGCAACTGGTAGCACTACTTCGGGGCTTGCAATCGCAAGTGAAGGAATATCCACATCTGCCTCTGTAAAGAGCGTTTCTAGCTTGGTATCTGCTAACCTGCAAACATCGACAACCAAATCCTCCTCAATCAGAGTAAAACAATCACGTGCCAAAATCACCAAACTAACTCCGAACGAGCGAACTGTTGCGTTCAAATTAACCTGCACCGGTCAGCAAAGACTTCACCTAATTTGAACCGCCTTATCCAACAGGATGCTCACGATATTGTGTTCATCCAGGAACCATGGGCAGACAGTAAAAAAATAAAAAGTCTATCGACCAACAAAAAAAACAACTGATATACTTCTCAGGACAGGAGAGATCCAGAACTGCGGTGCTCTTCAACAAACGCTTGAAAGTATTTCTCTTAATAGAATTCATTTGCAGAGTCCAACAGCTGTGCAAATTGAAATCCCTCTTTCCCACAGCGGAGTTCGCAAGTTCATCTTAGCATCTGCGTACTTTCCAGGAGATGAGGAGGTAATAAACACTACAACCTAATAATTACGTGCGATGAAAATGCTAATCATACCGTGTGGAGTAGTAGTAACATCAACACAAAAGGTGAGTCTCTGCTCTAATACCTATATACAAATTACATGTTCATAGCTAGCAAAAGTAGCAAACCCACCTTTAGAAACGCAATCAGAAACTAGGTCCTGGACCTAACTCTGAGCAACAACATTACCGAGAATTTTATCAGTAACTGGCATGTCTCGGACGTAGCTTCTATGTCGGACCACGATACATATGCTTCAACATAGAACACCAACTGGAGAGTACTCTCCATTTTAGAATCCGCAGGAAGACCGACTGGGACCTCTTTAAAGTACATCTTCAGAATAATGTAGGCGGTTGTAGCAGGATCGATTCCACAATGGAGCTCGACTATGCGGCAAACCACCTGCAGGATGTTATCGCCGAAGCTTACTACCGCAATTCAAAAAGGACTGAAGATGGGCTTTGGCGGAATGACAATTTAGAGAGGATGAGGAGGGAAGTACGGAAGCTCTTCAACAAAGCAAAACGAACAAACACCTGGACGGGCGGAGTACCAATCGGCTCTTACCAACTACAACAAAGAACTCAGACGATCAAAAAGGGATAATTGGAGAGAGCTCTGCGGACCGATTGACAGTCTACCGGCTGTAGCTCGACTCCAAAAATTGCTTGAGTCTAATCACACAAACCCTCTGGGTTCAATCTGCAGGCTGTACGGTACCCACACTACCAGCTGCAGTGAGACTCAAGAAATACTATTACAGACCCACTCCCCGGGTTCTGCATGCGTGAGCTCGGAAGTGGACAATATACCAAACTATGATTCGTTGGATCCTAAAACTAGGAAGGTTTCAGACCAACTAGCCAACAAAATTTTCTTCCCAACAGAACGATTTGGGCAATCAAATCGATCGGATCGTTCAAATCCCTCGGAGGCGACGGAATATTCCAGATTTTCCTGCAAAGAGGTTTAGCTACCATTCTCCCATACCTCGAGCGTTTGTTTATAGCAAGTTTTAGTCTTGCGTACATTCCTCGGATATGGAGATAAGCTAGAGAGTATTCATTCCCAAGCCAGGAAAGAAATCGAACGAAGCCAAATCATACAGGCCAATAAGTCTTACATCTTTTCTTCTGAAAACGATGGAAAAGATGTTGGACTACTACATTCGGCATGTATGTTTTAGCCAAAACCCTCTCAACTGATGCCAACATGCATACCAAACTGGGAAATCTACAGAAACGGCATTGCATAAAGTTGTGCAAGAGATTGAGAGCACACTGATATACAAGGAGCCACTTGCATGGACATTTATGGACATACAGGGGGTCTTTGATAATGTGCATTGCCAATCTATTGCTGAAGTGGCCACTAAGAAAAATCTTAACACGGATATTTTGGCGTGGATCATCAACATGCTACAGAGTCGGAAAATTATAGCAACACTAGGAAATACATCGGTAATTGTCAGGGCCTCTAGAGGATGTCCCAGGGATGGGTACTCTCTCCGTTGCTCTAGCTGATAGTAGCTGATGATCTTCTAAATAGTATGAAAAGTTCTGGCTTTAACACTGTAGACTGCACAGACGATATAGCATTCATGGGGAGAGGGAAATATGAATCTACTGTCAGTGAACGAACCAAGGCAGCCCTGGACCTTGTGATAAATTGGTGCAACGAAGTTGGGCTGTCTGTCGACACACAAAAAACTAGTACCGTAGTCTTTACCAACAAAAGGAGTTTTAATTTCAATCCTCCTGAGTTTAACGGCGAACGGTTACAAGTAGTCAAAGAGATTAAGTATTTAGGTGTGATCCTTGGCAGCAAGCTCACTTGGAACTAAAATCTAAAACAGCAAATAAGGCTTTCTTCGCGTGTAGGAACTTGTTTTTGGAAAAACCTGGGGATTAAGCCCCAAAATGATACTTTGGTTACATCAAAGTATAATAAAACCCATACTGTCATACGCAGATTTGATCTGGAAGTCAAAATTAAACTAGATATCTGCTCAGACAGTGCTCACAAAAATACAGAGACTTGTGTGCCTCTGTGCCACAGGTGCTTTTAGAACCACACCAACATCTGCAATGGACGTACTTCTCCTACTTCCTCCATTGCACCTAAACATCAGATCTGCAGCATCTAGTGCTCACAGACTGCAGCTAGTCGAAACACTCAAACCTGAAACCTCAAACGGAGTGGAGATCCTCTACATTTCGGAATGTATGCCAAATATCACTGATCTAGATAGACGGATTATTGTACAAATTAAAGTCCAGGGAAGGAATCGAGAACTACTTACAAACATTACCATTTAATGCTAGTAGCTGGTATACGGATGGATCCCAAACTAATGAGGGCACTGGTGCAGGAGGTTTGGTCCCAGCGCCAAACGTGCGTTGGCACTGGGTGTTTCTGCAAGTACTTCTAGCCGAAATCTTTGCCATTAACTACTGTGCAATGCTGTGTGCCGAAAGAGGATACAGCAACACAGATATATACATTGTTGGCTCTGAAGTCGACGCGCTTCAACTCAAAGCTAGTATGGGAATTCTACCGGAATCTACAAAAAATTGCAGAAACTAACCGCGTCCCACTTGTGTGGGTCACTCACGAGTATACGGCAATGTAGTAGCAGACTTGCTAGCCAAAAAGGGCGCCACTACAAAGTATATTGGTTCAGAACCGTGGTTTGGATTATCCAAGAGGGAGCAGGAACAAAATAAACAACTATGGTGTATGCGGAAAGGTCTGCTGCACTCATAAAAGATTTTAGGCAGCTTCCTAGTCTCCCCTCTTAAAACAATCGATCTTGAGAGAGTCTCTGAAGATAATAACATGGTGCGTGACAGGACAAAGTCCTATAAATCACCACTTTAACAAATTAGGCCTTGTTGCCGCCGACAGATGCAGATTCTGCAACTCGGAGGCGGAAACCATGGAACACATTATCTGTAACTGATCTAAGCTTACATAGAGACTAGCACTTTCTCTACCAAAAAGCGTAAGTCCAATCCAGCTAATTAACTATGTTCGAATTCGACTGCATTGCACATTCTGCGGTGACATCGACGTCATCTGCATTATAACAACATCAGAGTTAAGCACAATAGATCTTTAGGTCGCAGTGCTAGTTCAGCTTCGGGACCCACCAATAAAAAAAAATACATGTTTGACAGGATACGTGAGTAATAGTATTGCTAGTTTGATTAATTGTTAACTTCGAAAGCCACTACAGCATACTCCAAGCACAACTGGTTGAGGTAAATAGAGCGTTGGATTCGTTAGAAAATGATGTAATACCATCGATTAACGAGAGCAGCTGAGACCGTACAGTTACGTTTATAGATGTAGTCCTATCATAACAAGATGGCTATTGGTTAGGATTGAAAGTTTGGTTCAAGGAATAGCAAAATACATTCGTATCACCTCAGGGAATTGGATTACAATCATGGTCATAGCCTTCTAACATAATGTATGCTTATAAAAAGAGTAATGCTAATTAACTGCAGCTTGTCCGTGACGATCTAGTAGTAAAAAAAATACAATTTTTCGCAGGTAATTTGATTCAGACCCGTTGAGAGCTTCCATTAGCTTGCATTAATCGCTGTCGATCGTTCCAATGTCATTAAGGAATTGGTTATCGATGGAAAAAATAGACAAAAACAAAATAAAAACAACCACACTTCTTCAAATTGTTCCATCCGTCCAGGATTGTTTTTAGACGAAGAAAATGTTAAAGTCGAGAAAAAATTGAATGAAAAATAATTAAAATTAGATAAAACTTTTAAAAAAATTGTTCTACTTACATCTAACTATAACTTGTGTCTTAACCTCTTCGTATTTTTGTGGCAATGCAAAATGATATGCACGACAAATTAAATCTTTTCGGTCATCTTCGGCACGTAAAAATCTTGAAATACCCAATCTTGACGTGAACAACGATGTATTATTAATTGAAATAATTTCTTGTGTTGATTGATCGGCAATTTGTTCATCCCCCATAAACCATGTTAAATTCGCTGCTGGACGTCCATCTCGTGATATGCATAAAGCTCTAAATTCTGTATTAGCCTCATATATTCCTTTTGAATTCGGAGGCAACTCAATTTCTGGACGTAATGGTGCTAATGCTACACTTATATCTATTGAGCCATCAACTTCACCATGCATTATACTACCTAAGAAACATTTCATTTGTCCATTTTGTGTTGCACGTACACTTTCTATTGTAACACCACATTGGCCAGCTTTCAATCCATTACCAAAATATTTAAAACCTGGTCGTTGACTTGGTAACGCGTCTGAAAGAACTAACGTTTGTTCGTTTGGTATCACAATTCGACAATAATTTAGTTCTACAGCTGCCCGACATAATAAATCTACACTTTCACCTTCCCGGACAGATGCAACGTTCGGTGTTACATCAACCTGTTGTGAATTTGTTTCTGTAAATAAAAAAAAAATATTTTATTTGTTTATTATTTTCTTTCTTTACAGGTTAAATTTCTATAAATAAAAATTTCTTTTCAATATAAATTTATGGTCTGCGGTAAATTTGTTTTTCTTCGTAATAATATATAGAAATATAATTCTCAATTATTTCTTGTTAAATTTTTTATTTTCAATTTCGAATCGTTTGTTATTCGATAAAAATAATAATAATAACAATAATAATAGTTTATGGACATCTGCTCTGGTTTACGTTTCATTTTTAATATTAATTTAAATTAGAATAACAAAAAATGTTAATATAGTTACTATTTTCCAAAAAAAATTATTGGTATACAAAACAATATGTTCGACTTTCCCAATCACTAGACATAAATGCATTTTAGTTAAACAAATAGAATTTAAATTAAAACAAAAAAAAATAAAAGTAAAATTTAGTTCAACTCATCAAAATATTCCAACTAAATAAATAAAAACGAAAAAATATTTAATTAATAATACAATTGGTTATACGTAATAGTTTTTCTTTATGTAATATTCTGAAATTAGTTCATAAATTAAAATTAAAACTAAACAAATAACATAACAAGCCAGCGTCATAAAAATATTTATATTATTTATTACAATTTACAACCATTTATGTAAACTAGAATATTTCTTAACAATTTTTTTTCTTTAATTTATTTACAGTTATTTTATTTAATGTAAGTGTATAATTCCATGAAATATATGAAAACAACAAAGAAAAAAGCGTTTCCCATTGGTATCGTTAGTCTAAAAGATAATAGTTTTATAGGTAATTGTTTTATAATTATTTTCCTTTGAACAATATTTTTTTTTCTCTGATATAATTGAAATATTAAAATAAAATTATGTCATAAGTATTTATATGAAAATTACTTTTAAAATCACTTATTTATTATGGTTTTACGATATTTATATGACATACAAAATAGAACAATAAAGAATTTAGTTTTTGAGTAAAGAAATAAATAAAAATTTACAGAAACTGTTGTGGGGAAAGACATAACAGCTGTGTTCACATAATCCGCAGTGAACGAGAAATGTAGGCCATTATTGGATTGGAAAAGATTTGAGGAAAACCTAACTTTACCGAAAAGAAATTGTAGCAAATATTTCCTTCACATATTGCACTACTCTTAAAAATACTTGAATCTAAAAAAGTCAGAAAATTTTCATGTGACCACACTAAATTCTAAAAAAACTTCTTCGTAATGTTAAAGACTTTCAAAGCAGTCGACATATTTTTTTTTGTATTAATTAAAATAAAACTTGAAGTGTTAATAAATTTTAGTGAACTTTACTATTATGTATTATTATTTTTTATAAAAACGAGAGAGGGCACATTTAAGAATTCATCCAAATTTCCTCTAGTCGGGAATATTCAAGTAAGATCAAATTAAGTCTCTACAAGTGGCGCCAAACGTGGTTCTCCATTTTTAATTAAAAATAAATCTGATCTGTCAAATATGTGGTGTTAAATGCCTCCTCCACAAAGGATCAACTCAAGTAATAAAGTTCTCAATAAAAATTTAACACAAATTCCGAAACGTTCAACAAGAAATACAAAAACAAATTTAACAACAAATATAAATCAAAAATCAAAACGAAACATGTCTGATCCTGATAAAATTGAAACGGCGAATGTCGTAATGACAAATAATCAGTTCCAAATGTTATTACAAACTATACAACAGGGTAGTTCAAGAAGTATTTCACCAAATAGTAATCTGTGCATACCTGGGAGTGGAAATTTTGCAAAATGCACATCACGTTTTAATGGGAGAAAAGATTCATGTGTAGAATCGTTTATCGATGCAGTTTCGGTCTATAAAGACTGTACAAATGTATCAGAAGAAAATGCATTGAAAGGTTTTCCAATGCTGCTTGAAGGGATAGCCGCAACTTGGTGGCAAGGTATAAAAAATACAATTTCAACATTTAATGAAGCAATTCAGGTATTACAATCAACATTTGGTCAAAAGAAACCAGCTTACCAAATATATAAAGAGATATTTGCAAAACCGCAATCCGAAAATACTAAAACGGATACTTTCATATGTAATATTCGTGCCCTCTTCGGACAATTACCCGATCCAAGTGTATTGTCTGAATCTGTTCAATTGGATATGATTTATGGATTATTATCTAAACGGATTCGGCAGAAAATAAAACGGGAATCATTCAAAACATTCAATGAATTATTAATATTGGCTCGTGAAGAGAAGCATTTCTTTGAAGACTTTAAAACATATGAGAATAATGAATTCGTTGCTTTAGAAACAAATAAAATAAAGAAACTATATTGTAGATACTGTAAAAGAACAGGTCACGACATAGCTTCATGTATGAGAAAACCAACTCGAGAGGAAGATAATTCGAATAAAACTGAGACTTCAAAGTCAAGTAAGTTCGACCCATCCTGTTTTCGTTGTGGATTAAAAGGATATATAAAAAGTAATTGTCCAAAGTGCCATGTAAAAACTGCCCAAATTTCAGTAACTGAAATCAATGAGCCTGAATCAAACTCTGAAGAACCTGCAGTAAATTTTGACTCTATTTACCTAGATGTAGATCCAGTTAACTCAACCCATTTGTATTCAGTAGGCGTTAAAGAAATAATTCCTCAACCGAGACCTATATTGAATATTGAAGTATTTGGGCTGAATGGAATCGGAATAATTGATACGGCGGCAAAATTAAGTATCGCATCTCATTCATTATACGAAGTTCTGGTTAAAAATGGATCTTATTTTGAGAATAAAAGTGTCACCATTATATTAGCTGATGGAACTGAAAAGATGAAAAATGTGTTGGTAACTACAACCAATGTTTGTGTTAAAAATAAAATAATTGTTACAAAATTTTTAATATTACCGGAATGTAAAAAAAATAAAACTTTACTTGGCATAGATTTTATTACTAAAGCTAGTCTCATATTAGATTTTGCAAATCACAAGTGGAAATTCGTTGATTCCAATGAAGTCTACCCTCTATTATATGAGAATGAAAAAAATTTATGTGAAGTATCATCCTTAAATATATTAAGAGCTGAAGAAGGTTCATCGTTGTCGAAAGATGAAAGAAATACGGTAAATAATCTATTGAAAGACAGTCAAGAGACTTTCGCGCTAGGGGGAGACCCTACACCATATGCAGAACATTGTATCATAACTGAAAATCATCCACCTATATCAGTTCCACCGTATAGAATGTCCAAAGATAAGCGAGAAATACTTGGACAAGAAATTCAGAAGATGATAATGAATGATATTGTCGAAGAGTGTGAATCACCATGGTCAGCGCCTGTCATCATGGTTCCTAAACCAGATAAAAGCTATAGAATCTGCATTGATTATAGACAGCTAAATTCTATAACAATACCAGATAGATATCCAATGCCACGCATTGATGAATTATTACATCTTGAGAAAAAATCATTGTTCATGTCTACAATTGATTTACGTTCGGGTTATTACCAAGTTTCGATCAGAAAAGAAGATAGAGATAAAACTGCATTTGTTTCTCCATTTGGATTGCATCGTTTCAAGCGTATGCCCTTCGGCTTACGTAATGCGCCATCAACTTTTCAACGCTTAATAGATCGATTTAGAACTGGAATACCACATATAATAATTTTAGCATATCTAGATGACATCGTAGTGATATCAGAAACATTTGATCAACATCTCAAGGATCTCACTGATGTTTTCACGCATCTTCGAAAATATAATTTACGTGCAAATAGAGGGAAATGTGTACTTTTCAGAGACAAAATAAAATTTTTGGGTCACATTATCGACAAAAATGGTATCCATCCCAATCCAGAGAAAATTTCAGCTATATCTGAGATGGAGGAACCGAAAAATATAAAACAATTGAAAACATTCCTTCAAACTGCCTCATGGTATAGAAAATTTGTTGAAAATTTTTCTGAAATTGCTCGTCCACTATCAAATTTAACAAAATTAAATGTAAAATGGGAATGGAACGAAGCCCAAAAGTCTGCATTTAAAAAACTCAAATTTGTATTAACTAATTCACCGATTTTACAACAAGCCGACTTTGATAAGCCGTTCATAATTAGGTCTGATGCTAGTGGCTATGCTTTAGGAGCGGTGTTACTACAAAAACATGGGGAAACTGAGTATCCTGTAGAATTCGCGAGCCGGTTGCTACTTCCGGCTGAACGTAATTACAATACCACGGAACGCGAAGCACTTGCTGTAATATGGGCTCTAAACAAATTTAGGGGATACATAGATGGTGCTCAAGTTTCAATTGGCACTGATCATCGACCACTTAAGTGGCTTATGTCACTTAAATCACCATCAGGCAGATTAGCCAGGTGGGTTATTCTAATTCAAAATTTTAACCTTGATTTTTTTTATACTCCAGGCAAGGTAAACTTAATCGCTGATACACTATCAAGGCCTTCAATGGAAGACATACCGATATCTTCATGCTAAATCAGTAGTTTTCAAATTGATTTCCCATCCAGAGGTCCTGCTGACATACGTAATTCGCAAGTGAAAGACGAAGAACTCTTGAAAATTATAAATTGCTTTGAGAGCAATGAGCATCCTGACTTATCGAATTATACTGGTCGTGGGTATATTATGGAACAAGGAATCCTCTACAGATATGCTCCAGATCAAGATTCAGATGATGCTCAGTTAGTAGTTCCAATTCAGGATCGTCAATATATACTACAGCGCTATCATAACGATTCAACTTCTGGTCATTATGGTATTGATCGTACAATTAGTCGGATAGTATCAAAATATTATTGGACTGGCATGAGAAAGAATATAACTGACTATGTCAAAGCCTGTGAATTATGTCAGAAATATAAACCAACAAATCTGAAACCTAGTGGATTATTAAAAACGCCAGTTTTACAACAACGTTTTGAAGTTATTGCAATAGACCTTTTCGGTCCACTACCGGAAACTGAAGATGGATATAAATGGGTATTCATTGTGGAAGATGTTTGTTCTCGATTTGTTGAGATGTTTCCGTTAAAGGTAGCTACTGCGGAAAATTGTTCGAAAGTCTTAATTTCGGACGTGTTTTTAAGATATGGGTTGCCACGCAGAATTATATCTGACAATGGAGTCCAATTTATAAGCCAAATAATGCAGTATACATGTGAATATTTTAACATTAAACAAAATCTTACTCCATTTTATCACCCCCAAGCAAATCCTGTAGAACGAAAGAATAGGGATTTAAAGACTCAAATTGGTATATATGTCAAGAACGAGCATACAAGATGGAAAGAAGTATTACCTACTATACGATTCGCTATGAACACTAATAAAAGCGAAGCTACTCAATGTACTCCAGCTTTTCTTACATTTGGAAGAGAACTTAGAAGTCCAGCTGATATTGATTATGATGTAAGACCAATAATAGAATCGGAAAATTTCATACCAGAAATCACACCCTATTTAAAAAATTTAAATGAAAAATTGAAAGATGTACGTGAAGTAAACGAGAAGGTACAAGATCGTCGAAAAACTTACGCAGATTCCTCAAGAAGATTGGCGCGTCCATTTAAGATCGGGGATCTCGTATTAGTTACCAGTCACGTAAAAAGTAACGCCTCAAAAGGAATTTCAAAAAAGATGGTTCCCCGCAGAGATGGCCCATATAAAATTTCAACAGTTGTTTCGTCGAGCACATATGAGGTACAAAGTAATGACAAAAACCATGTTGTTATTGGATGGTATCACGTTTCTGCACTTACGCCATTTAAAGCAGATCCAAGTAAAATGGCATCACCAACGATCGTGAAGCGATTTAAAGCAAAACCTATATCTAAACGTTCCTGAACACATCATCGAGACGATTTATGGTTCAGAGGGGGAGATTGTAGCAAATATTTCCTTCACATATTGCACTACTCTTAAAAATACTTGAATCTAAAAAAGTCAGAAAATTTTCATGTGACCACACTAAATTCTAAAAAAACTTCTTCGTAATGTTAAAGACTTTCAAAGCAGTCGACATATTTTTTTTTGTATTAATTAAAATAAAACTTGAAGTGTTAATAAATTTTAGTGAACTTTACTATTATGTATTATTATTTTTTATAAAAACGAGAGAGGGCACATTTAAGAATTCATCCAAATTTCCTCTAGTCGGGAATATTCAAGTAAGATCAAATTAAGTCTCTACAAAATGCTAAAAGTAAAAGTTAACCAAACTCGCATTATGTAAGGGCTCAGATCTGAACCGGATACGACTTTCCTTACTACTGAAAGAAACCGTATCACACTGAACAGGCACTGATCAGTAACGTAACGCCTCAAACTATCCAAACCGGATCAGGCAGCCCTACTAGAACCGGACCAGGACCAGCTCATTTAAAATAAGGAATTTACTACCACATACATTCAAAAAATAAGAAAATTTATGACTAAAGTATATGAGCGATAACTAAAGCGTATGAGAAATTTCGCAAACTATGTATATCTTAAATGGATAATACTCTAGTGAATTTTAACCAATTGAAATTTATTCAAATGAAATAGGGCTTAGATCAGGACAAATAGGGCATACATTAATTATAAAATTATATACGATTTTGTTCCGGTCCTGGTCCGGCATTTACTACTAAGGAATGAGGTACGTCTTTGAAATCGGGCCGGAACAGGTCAAATACGTCACGCCCCTTTAGTGAAATCAGATTTCTGATGGCGGCCAGATCCGGATGCAAATTCCTTATTAGGATTTGCCTTATTACACCCTGATCCGACTCGGATCATAATAGGGCACACCTGAACAAATTGCTAGTTGGGCAATAGTCCATTTACTTTCGAGAGTTTTCATTCGATCAGACCCAGTCTGCTTATGAATCGATCGACACAGGTAAAAGTACTGACAATTTTTTAACATTATTATTTTTTCGCCATTATCATTCAAGCTTAAATGCAGACTGCAGACAAATGCATAACTCCTTCAAGTGCTATATAAAAACCGGTCTGAATGCCAATAACAGAAGTTACTGTATGTTATCAGTTCCCATAGAAAACTGTTCCTTTCATTAAAAAGGATAAACTTAATCATGGCTTGAATGCGTACACCCAAAAAAACAACAATGTCACGTTTTTTTCCAAAGCTAGCACTTAGAATCTAGATATTAATTTTTCAGCAACTTTAACAATTGGCTTCTAATTTAATAGGCAATAAATATTAAGTATATCAAGCATAAACATTGAGCTAAGGAAAAATAGCAACATTAAACATTTTAATAGAGATCGAATAATAAATTGATGCTAAAATATTTAATGATTTAAAAGAATAAACTAAAACTAAATAAAACAAAATTTAATTAGCATTCATTAAAAACATATTAAACAAAAAAAAGTCCGAGGAGCAGTATGTCAGCTAGAAATAGGTAGATTTCGAGATCAGACAGTTTTGTGTACAAGTAGAATCTAATGTATCAGATTAGTTTAAACAAAACAAACTAATTACAAACAGATTTCAAACAAATTTTAAAAAGAAAATTAGCTACATATAAGCAAAACTACATCTATCAAATTTTGCAACAAACAAATATCAAATTTACCACAGAACATATGTGTGACAATGTATGACATTATATGAAAAACACGCGGCAAACTGGCAAAACTGTTATGATATTTTGCAATTACTGCAAAATATCATAACAGTTTTTTTCTACATCCGTACTATAATAGTACACTTATATGCCCATAATCCGTTTGATAATGATATCCATTATGATACAGATTTTTAATCAATAGAAACCCATAATTGTTCAATCAAGTATGCTGTGCATTTGACGTTAGTCCTAGATTCCTAATCTAATCTAATTGTTTTATTTGTAAATCAGTAAGTATTAAATTTTCGTAGAATATAGCTAAACTTCGATAATTGTACTATTAAAATACATATCTGATATCACCGATATAGAAGAATTACCATCGACTCCTCCACACATTTAGGAAAAAGCAGAAAATGGGCAATTCTTTTATAAACCGAACAGATGTGGACAAAATCTGACCGATACATTTTTGATTTGCCTGAAATTTTTTTACAGGTTTTATATCGAAAAAAAAAGATATACGTGTTCGAGGATTTTTTTTTTTTTTTTACAACGGAACGAGAACGGCTATACGGTTCTAAATTTCGAGAATTTCGTGATTTTTTGCTTGACGAGTTATTTTCAATTATTCATAACTTCGGTTTTATTAAAGATAGAAACCTCTAGTTTGTTTTATTTTGAAGTTAAAAGATGGTAGTTTACAAAAAAAATTAAAATTAATAAAAGTTATTAACAAACTCCTATTGTTATAAACAAATAAAATGTTCAAATCGATCTTCAAATCGACCATCGTATTCTACGTTTCATTTTCTATAAAAAACGTATTTTTAATCAATGGAGAAATGATTTTTACTGTAAGAAATAAATTTATTTATCGAGCGCGGGACGACAAAAATTCCATTTATGGATCATTCTTTTACATACCGAACAGATTAAGACAAAATGTGACTAAGAGATTTTTGATTCAGCTGAAAGTTTTTTTTAGGGGAAATAGAGCGGATCTAAATTTCGAGAATTTTGTGATTTTTGGCTTAAAGGCTTATTTTCAAAGATTCATAACTTCGGTTCTGGTAGAGATAGACACTTTTTGTCTGTTTTATTTTAAAGAATAAAAATGGAATTTAAAAAAAAATTTGTTATTTATAAAAATTATTAACAAATTCCTATTATTATAAACAAATAAAATGTTAAAATCAATCTTTCGTCATTCTCTAACAAAAATAAAGAGAGTTTAGTATGAATATCGTAATTAAATATGTTTATAACAATAGGAATTTGTTAATAACTTTTATAAATTTTAATTTTTTGTACACTACCTTCTTTTAACTGTAAAATAAAACAAACTAGAGGTTTCTATCTTTAATAAAATTGAAGTTATGAATATTTGAAAATAACTCGTCAAGCCAAAAATCACGAAATTCTCGAAATAGAACCGCTATAAATATTTTCAAGAACCGCTATATTTTCAAAAAAAAAAAACAAAAAAGCCTCGAATAAGTATATCTTTTTTTTCGATATAAGGCCCATAAAAAAAATTTCAGCCTAATTAAATATTTGTCGGGAATTAATACACTCGCATTAGCCATACGAAACTCGCCTTTGGCTCGTTTCGAATCCCGGTTAATGCTCGTGTATTAATAACCATCATTACATGATCGTTGCATAATGTTCTGGATATGTGGTGAGCTAATATCCATCAAATACTTTAATTAAAGGCTAATCAATGTTATAGATTTCGCGTATTTCTAATTATAAAAATATTAAAGAAAGCAGCATTATCCCAACTGCAGGAGGGATCGATTTTGATCGTTATGATCAATGTTGATCTACGGGTCTGACTACCCTGCATACTCCAGTCCCTGCCATTGACATATAAGCTAGCGTGAGATATCACATACCACTGGCAATGGCAGGAGATATCATTAGCCAAGATGATATCTTAGGCTGCTGGCGGACGAACTTTAATTAGTCAACGGCAGCACTTCCAGTCTTAGCTGGGCAGCGTTCCGTAGCGGTACCGCTCATTAGCTCTTCCGAGGAATCAGACCAACACATAGTTATGTGTGGGCTTTGTGCCTCGATTGAGGTGGTGAGCGGTGCGTCTGGGGTGCGCTGCATCAGCTGGATTATTGGCATTTATTTTTGTTTTGTTTTCTGCAAATTTCTCACAATTTGTTTTTCACTTATTATTTTGTTATTATTTCTTCATCTTATCATGAAATATTGGCATATGTCATATTTTGTTGTATGATAGGATTTTTTACTTAGTTATCCATTTTAAAATAAAACATAAAAAAATAAAATAAAACCCTTTTGATATATATATATATATATGGCAGTACAACCGAAAAAAAATAAGTCTGCAAGTGGTAAAGCAAATTTGCGCAATCCACCCGCCCATAAAGCGGCACGTCCACGGAATTTGCAGGGACAAAACATATATGATTCAATAAAAAACTTTAAAATACATTTCGGATTGGTTTTTGTGAACAATTAAGCTTAAGTACATATTGGAAATCACTTGAATTTTGCAATTCGAAATAACTTTTCATTTTCTCTAAAATTCCTTTAGAAAAAATTTTGTTGTGTTTCGTGTCAGAATTCGAACTACATTCATCAGAGACACATTGTTCAAATTCTGTGTGTCTTACACAACTTAGCCAAAGCGGCGATGACGAAACATATTTTAATTTTGATGTTCAGATAATTTCTAAATTGAAACTTCATCATTTTTCATATTTACTTAAGGTGAATTTTTCATCTTTGATTACGTATTGAAAATTGTATTTCTTTGGTATTTTTTTGTATTGTACCAAAGAAATACAATTTTCAATATGTAATCATAGATGAAAAATTCAACTTAAGTAAATATGAAAAATGATGAAGTTTCAATTTAGAAATTATCTGAACATGAAAATTAAAATATGGTACGTCATCGCCGCTTTGGCTAAGTTGTGTAAGACACACAGAATTTGAACAATGTGTCTCTGATGAATGTAGTTCGAATTCTGACACGAAACACAACAAAATTTTTTCTAAAGGAATTTTAGAGAAAATGAAAAGTTATTTTGAATTGCAAAATTCAAGTGATTTCCAATATGTACTTAAGCTTAATTGTTCACAAAAACCAATCCGAAATTAAAAATTCCCCTAATGTTGCCTATATTTCCTAACCAAAAATATAACAACATATTGACTTTACGTCAGATATTAAGTTTCGCATTGATTGGCAACAATCAATAATGACTTTACACTCGTGACTTAGGATGTTGATTAGAATGTTGACTTAGATGTTGACGAAATATTCTCTCATCCTATGAATTCACACATCGTAATATCTAGAAATTTAATACAAAAAAAATACCAAAGAGATTTAAAATACACGTTCAAAACATCTGCGGATTAAACGCTAACCATGACCACGTGCAACATCATCTTGAGCACGACAAACCGAACATTCTATTCCTTACAGAAACACAAGTTTCTGAAAATTTTCTCTTTATAGAATCGCTTAATTCCAAATATAGGCTCGAATCAGGTTTCAAACTCCATCAGGGCGTATGCGCATTCATTCATGAGAGTGTTGCGTACACGCGCTTTCCAAATTTTGAACTACACGGTGACGGCTTCAATACAATGGTTTTAAAGATTTGTCTTCTAGAAATGACTTTTTTTACAATAGATTTATACCGGTCCCCCAACAAACGTAACCCAAACTTTTTTAATATACTGACAAAAATTGTGGACGAGATTAGAGCAAAGTCCCCTAATTGTGAAGTTATCGTTACCGGTGACTTCAACGTCCACAACAAACCATGGTTGGAATTCTCCAAATCGACCGACGATGTTGACAATAGTGGAAAACTGGCAGAAATTTTTGCCGCATCTCAGGGCCTATTCCAAATTGTTAAAAGCCCGACTTTCACTCCTCGTAATGGCGGTGATAATAGTTTTCTTTTAGATCTCTATCTTACCACAATGCCAGATATTACGAGTGTCGATGTCGCGAAAGGTAGTATTGGAAATTCTGATCATTATTTAATCTCATCAGTTATCAAAACTGATTTACTTAAAACTACAGCTCCCAAACCCCGTAAAATATTTCACTACTCAAAAATGGATAAGAGTGGTCTTCAAAATTTTTTCCATGGTTTCCCTTTTGACCGTCATTGTTTTTACACTGACAATGTAAATGTTTCTGCTCAAAACTTTACAGAAACCATCCAATTTGCTATCAATAAATTTGTCCCTTTCTCCATAGTAAAACCCAAACAAAAATACTTGTATTCGAAAGCTGCCAAAACGGCACTTAGAAACAAACGTAGATCATTTAATATTTGCATTCATAACAAAACTCCCACTAATCGATCCCAATATCTAAAGGCCAACAAAATATCTTACCAGATTATCTCAAACGAAAAGTCTGAAATTGACAAAGCGAAAGCCTCAAAACTTACGTCTGTGTCTGTTTCTGACAAGAGTTTTTACAGTGCCATTAATTCTTTAAATTCTGGTACAAAATTTTCTATTCCCCCTCTTATTGATGGTGATTTAATCGTCAATGATCCCGCAAGAAAAGCTAACTTGTTCGCTGAACGCTTTGCTCTGAACTCTACTGTTTTGGAAACTCCTAAAGAAATACCGCAAATCCAGTCTTCAGGAGTTAATATGAATGAACTTCACTTCAAACCCAAAATAGTCGCTAAACTTTTAAGGGGGTTAAACATCAACAAAGCCTCAGGAATGGACAATATTCCACCCATTATTTTAAAAACCTTTTCCAAAGAACTGGCACCAACTTTAACTATATTCTACCAATCCTACAAATCTGGTATATTTCCCTCGTGCTGGAAGTTGGCAAATGTCCAGCCCGTCCCCAAAAAGGGACCAAAATCCGATGTATCAAATTATAGGCCAATAGCTTTACTATCGGTCCTATCCAAAGTCTACGAGCATTATATTAATACACATATTTCAAAATTTCTGGAAGAATATCATTTAATATCCGACAGCCAATACGGTTTTCGAAACAAAAGATAACTACCGATCTATTAAACTATGTAGCGCATTGTTGGAACAGCATACTTGATAAAGGTGGTGAAACATACGTTATCGCTTTAGACATCTCCAAGGCATTCGATCGAGTCTGGCATGCCAACTTAATCAACAAGCTCGTTGCGTACGGTTTTCATCCCAATGTTGTGAAGCTGATTCAAAATTTTCTATCCAACCGATACATTTCGGTAACCTTAGACGGATTTTCTTCTGAGTCTAAACTAATTAACGCTGGTGTACCCCAAGGCTCAGTATTGTCCCCAACCCTATTTTTGATTTATATCAACGAATTGTTGAAAATCACCAGCAACCCAATAAATAGTTTTGCAGATGATAGTACTCTGCACAAGTCGTTCGAGCCCCTTCCTTCAAAAGGTAAAATGCACGAACGAATTAATCCTGCCCGGAGAGACGCTGCCATAAACGTGAACAAAGACCTGAATAAAGTCGCCGACTGGGGTGACCAAAACCTTGTCAATTTCAACTCTACCAAAACACAGCTGTTGATTGTTTCCAGATTAAAGACCGAGTTCCCCAAAGATATTTTATTTAGTATGTGTGATGAACCAATAGGTGAATGTAAAAACATTCGTTTATTGGGTGTCACAGTTTCAAATGACCTACTCTGGAACGATCATGTAATGGCGATGGCAAAAAGCGCGTCTAAAAAACTCGGCCTCCTAAATAGATGCAAAAAATTTTTCACTCCATACCAATTGCTCCATGTTTATAAGTCCTATATTCGTCCCTGTATGGAGTACTGCTGTCAAGTTTGGGGTGCTGCCTCTGTTTCCATCTTGGCCCTCTTGGACTCTGTTCAAAAGCGAGCTATACGAATTGTGGGTGATCGAACTTTGACATCAAAACTTGATTCCCTACAACATCGTCGCACTGTTGCTGACCTCGTTGTTTTTTACAAATATCGTCATCAGCAGTGCTCAGATGAAATCAGCGGCATCATGCCTCAAACTTATTTTTACCCCCGTTCCACTCGGCAATCGGCTGCCGCAACCAGTGAAACGGTAAAGATCCCGCGCTGTCATACTGGCAGATCGCAGAGAGACTTCTTTGTCCGAACTGCGTACAAATGGAATAGTTTGCCGGAACACTTAGTCTCAGGTGGCTTCAACCCACAGATGTTTAAAAAAAGTGTTAATCTACACCTTAGAACGCCAGTTGTTGTGGGACCCAGGTCTAGACCTAGGTCTTAAAAGGTATTTATGTGTTGTTGTGACACATATTCTAAACCCTATTACACAACACATTTTATTAAAAAAAAAAAAAAAACATAAATTCTGTTGTACGAGGAAAAGTAAAAAAAAATTTAACCGGAAGTGACAAACCGGAAGTTGGGATGCAGATCTGTTGTGAACCATACTAAATGCTTATGTACCAAGTTTCATCTTATTCGATTATCCGGTACAGATGTTATTGAGCTTTAAAAAAAACAAGTGCTCAGGGAACCCCCCACCACTTTGGTCACTATCGTTCAAAATCAATCAGTTCCTTGACATACATATTTGCATCTTTTTCCAAAGTGTCATCAAAATTCGTTCACGAACGAATGTGATATGCTGCCAACAAATATAAAAAACATGAAGGAAAAAACCACATGTTGTATGGTGAACCCCAACCCTTTATCCAATGCACTCCAAAAGCTGATAAAATATTTCTCATGTTACTTGAAAGCTTTTACCAACGTTTCATGAAAATCGATCTTTAATTGTAGACTACGGTAGGGCGATAAACACCTGAAAAAAAAACTTTTTAGCCGGGAGTGACAAACCGGAAGTTGGTATGCAGAAATAACTTAGAGGTGTTCGGGAGACCCCCCCCCCGCCATTTTGTTCAATGAATTGAAATGAATCCAGATCTACCATTTTGAACTAGTGAACCTGTATCGTTTGCCAAAGTTTCTTCAAGATCCTATGCAGAAAGGTCACCCACCCACACACCCATCCACCCACCCACACACAGACGTACACCAACATTTTTATTGGCTATATAGAAAGAGGATGGTCCAAAACAAAAGAAAAAACTAAACTTGTGGTATGTAAGATTTTTTTTTTCTCGATAGATTGCATTACTTCACACAATTTAAAATTGTGGTGAAGTAAAAAGATTAATATGTGTTGCGAGTTGAAACCTACTCCAAGGTACAAAAACTGCGGTCTGTGGGAAAAAATGGTTTGTGGATTTATTCCTGGTTAAAGATGTTAAGAAAAAACCGAATTCTTTGAAAGAAAACTAGTTTTCTTTCAAAGAATTCGGTTTTTTATTGCCGGTTAGACAAGTACAGCAAAGCTAACCCAAACCGTTTGTGTATAAACGTAACATATTGGTTAGAGTTTGACAAGTATTCAAATTGTACATTTTCATCAACAAAACGGAAATGATTTGAATCAACGTCATAAAATATTTGTTTCAAATTTAGTAGAGGAGCAAAAATTATGGTGAGAGGAATAAAATTACTAAGAATTGTTTATTGCAAAAAAGCTCTATAACGAATTAAATTGGACTTTAAATATATACAATAACAAAACAAAAACCAATTGCATACCGAAGGTGATATATTGTGTACATCAAATATATAACAAATTTGGATATATAACAATGTTGAAGCTAGTCGGAATTAATCATCGCAAGGCACGCAGTTCCCTTAATGTTCCTAATAGTGATCGCACTATCAGGATCTCTTTTCATTACATTACATTATAAATACAAGTAGCCAAAAGAAATCAACGAAAAGATATAGACAAATTTTAGCAACCATTTTAAAACATTTGAAATCTCGTTCCAAATATTTTCATGAAATTTTCGACCATCCTACGGTAAAACAAAAATACAGTACAAGATCTGAATGCAAATAGGAATTCGTTGCGCATCGTTACTCAATGATAATAGTGCGCAACTATTTTCATATTAAATATTTTTAAAATACAAATATTTGTTGTTTATTTTGATATATTCAACATTTATACGTCAACTAATACTATATGACCACTTTTATGTGACATTGAATTTTATAAGTCAATAAAAATTGTTTAAAAATATTCATAAAATTTTGAATGTTTTGAAACTTATCTTGTAAGAATTTTGAGTTCATTTAAATTATGGTATAAAAAAACAAAATGATGTTTATTGAACCTTGACCACGCATTTTTTTTCAATACACATTTCTCACAATTCCACATTACTCACTTATTCAATTTTGTGCTTTCACGTGTGACTATGTATAAACGTTGTTGTACTCCTATACAAAAAAAAAAATCTAAGTTAAACCAAACCAAATTCTTTAAGAAATTAATTCATAATATTTGTTCAAACTTTAATTATATAAAATGTTTTGTTAGGCAATTTAATAGAAATAAATTAAGAATCGAATTGAACAACCTAACTCAACGTCTATCTCTTAAAGTTCAAGGATTTTTTTGTTTTGTTATTCGTATATTATTATAATTCTAAAATGAATAGTTATAACATAAAAAAAACATCGAATAGGCGTATTATTTTCATTCGGATTTATTGTGTAAAATCGAATTCGATTTACAGTAATTATATCGAACAGTGGTATGATTCGGTGAGAAAGTGGAAAATTAATGTATATAATGACATGATTAATTTTGGTAATAGAATATTGTAAAACAAAACGAAGGCGTCCATTTTGTCAAACAGATTACCTATTATCAACCTATTGACACGATTAAGGATGTCGAAAAAAAAAATTTCTAATATGTTGTTCATTCTCTTTTGTGTCTGTTTAATGAGGTGTATTTTTTTAGTCGACAATTCAACTGTGGATAAGCAAAGGATAAAACCCAAGAGTAAAGAAAATGTTCTATACAAAATTTACAAGCGTTACATTAATAGGAAAATAATCATTTTATATCGGTAATATAAGATATTGAAAACACAAAATCAACGACAGAGTGTTTTATCTGTAAAGATTGTTGGATTATAATTCACTAGACTGAAAATGAATAGATTTTTGTGAACAATTAATCCCAAGTAACTCAGAGAATCATTTGATTTTTGTCATTTCGAATTTTTGAGTTTCTCTCTGCCATCATTTTCAAATTGCTAATAAAAAAAATATACTATAGTACAAATGTTATGATGAAGACGGCGTGTTTAATTTAGATTCGAATTTTTTTTTAAATATTTTGATGGTGACATTTACTTTTTCAGTTGAAACAAATATTTTCGATTGGAAATTCTAATATTTCGAAGGACAAAAATATTTTAATTTTTAGGTGTGGGGTTTTCGAAGGGTTTATGAGCAGAAATTGTAGCTTTTTGTCTCTAGTTTCCAATGCCGTGTGGTCTTTTCCGAAATTCAAAATGGTGAATAATTTGGTGGATAGGAGCCACAAAGATCCATGATCTTGATGTAAGAAACTTGCAAAAAGTAACATTAGTCTTGGTATGATATTGTTTTATGTAGACATGATAACTCGCTCATCAGGAATTCGCTGTTAGATTTTCGAAATTTAAAATGGCGGATCCAATATGGCCGACCGAAAAATTAATAAATTCTTTTTTATTAAATTTAATTCGACTAGCTTTTGGAGGTGTCAGTGACGAATCTAGGGTCATATTTTATGATATAAAAATGCCAGATTAAATCCTCGACCTCAAATTTGTGAATTTTGTAGGAAAATGGGTGCGACTGAAAAAGAAAACGGAAAAACAGAATTTTATGTACGAATACTTTGATATTTTTGAAATCTCAAAATTGAGCGGTTTTTTGAAAAGTTGCTCTCCAAACTTGATCCGCCATTTTGTTTTTTAAAATTTGACATTAGATAATATACTATTCTTTTACCGTTTATTATCACAAAGAATGAGAAAATACGCTAAAAACACGTCTTTTTCCCTTTTGGTCTTTTAGGGTCCATTTCCTGGTCGACACCCATCACAAAATTGAAAACTTACCCCCAAAAATCAAAAATTTTAAAAATATTTTTATCGTAATCTTTGAACAAAATTCTTACAGAAGAGAAATTTGAAAAAATTCACGGTTAAAGGAAATGTTGTAAAGATTGAAAGAAAACTATTGCGGAGTGGAAATTTTGAAAAAAAAATTATTTTTAACCTTGACGAGTGGGGTTGAAAGGTTTCTTTTTTCTAGTCCAAAAAAAAACTTTTTTCGTAATTTTCTAGGGCACAGTTTTTGACTTATTTTCAAAAATGTGAAAATTTTTTTTTACTTCCAACATTACAAAAGAAAAATTTTTAAAAAATCGCAGTTGTAACTTGTAGGAAATGTTGTAGAGTGAATGAAAACCATAGCGGTCGGTTCATCATTTAAAATGTTATTTGGATTTTGGATGAGGTTGAGAGTAGAAATTTTGAAAAAAAAAATTTTTTTCGGCAAACGACTGTAAAATTGAACTTTACTACCGTTAAACTCTTACTTTTTTGAGGTATAAACGCCATATGTTTATTTTTTTTATGGCGACAAAAAAGTAGTTCATAGTTTTATGGCGACAGAAAAAGTTTCGTCATTTATTTCTATTCGAAATATTTTATAACTATGACAACAAAAAATAACAAATATTTTGATTTTTGATTGGATTATGAAATTTTGAATTGAAAGGTTGCTTTGGTAATAGTATATTATGTAATTAGGAGCTAAAGTGCTCTTTTTTGTGTTGAGTCTATATAGTTTGGTAATTATTTATTTATTTAGCATATGGATACGTTTGTACAGTGATAAAAAACAAAGTTAACAACCAACGAAACCCAAATTTCAACGTCGAGATTTTTCAGCCATTCGAGTCCATTCAGTGTTGCGTCGATAAAATCTGTTATTGGTCCTTGAGCGTAAGGTGCATTCGGACACGATGTGACGAAGTGTTTGTTTTTGTGCTCCAATCACAAGACGGTGACGTTACTACTCCCTATTTGTAAAAATCATCAGCACATCTGTCATTTAATGTTCGGATTCCGTTTCAATTTCACCCATAAATTACGTGGAATGTCAAAGCCATCCAATTTGATATTGGGGTCTGTTATGTCCAGTCATAATGAATTATTAGATTTGAAAGATGTCCACTTATTTTTCCATGATTCTTTTTTGTCAAAATTACTTGCTTTGAGTTTTTCAAGGAAAAATGCAGGTGGCTTATGAGATTTCAATCGATGAAAATTTGGTGTAACGAGATCTTGATATGCTGGAAGTAATTGATTGTCCATTATTTTATCATATTTTTTTAATAAGGCCTGAGATCGTTGCAAATGCGAAAGTTCAATATTTTATAAAACTGGAAGTCATTATATTGGAGTCGGATCGATTGCACCAAATTTTCTTGATTGAGTTGTTGGTAAATCGATCAAGTAAATGTTGAAAAATAATGTAGCCAATACTGATCCTAGTGGGTGACCATTACTCAATTTCCTGAAAGAGCTCTTCTCATTATATCGATAGACTTGGAAAAGGCGCTTTGTGAGCATATTGTTGATTACTTGAGCAACTTTAAGGCATGAAATAATGTTAAGCAGCTTATATATTAGGCCTTTTCGCCAAACGATATCATAAGTCGCTGTGACGTCTATGAAAACAACAGACGTTTTTAATTTTTTTTGGAAAAAAATTTGATCTGTGCAATTGCGTCCACGACGAAAACCAGCGTATTTTTTGAGGTAAGACCTCATCGATTTTCGTTACAATTCGGTTGTAAATTAATCGTTCAAATAATTTGTATTTTGCAGCAGTGCGATTGGTTTATAATTTTTCGGATTTTCTACTATCTTTCCTGGTTTCAACAATGTTATACTTTTAGTTTTCTTGAACGCATTCGGTAATATTACAGTTTTCATTATGTTGGTGTAAAAGCGAGCAAGCCGTTTTCTTGTGCTTTCTCCGCAATTTTTGAGGAATTCTGGATAGGCATTATCGAAACCAACTGCTTTTCATGATTTCATGTCCGATAATGCCTTCGATGGTGAAAGGGCGACAAAATTCGGAAGATGAACCGTTTTTGCAAGTTCTTTATGTGGTTCAAATCTTGATACATTTGCTATCCTGTTCGCTATTAATTTTGGATTGATGTTTGTTTTATCAGCAAATTTCTTTTTTCCGGCACCCAATTTTCATCTTTGACTCCATGCTTTTCTACTAGAATGTGTAAAATCCATATTTTCCATAGCAGACATCCACTTTTCTTGTCGATTAGTATCTAAGGATCCTAATAGATCATCAGCTATTTCTGGGTCTCCACTTTCTTCAAATTCATCGAAAAGTCTTTCACATTCCTCGTTCCATCCTGAAATATATTCTAAACGATGGCCTCGCGGCATGAATTTTTTTGCAGCTGTTATAGTAGTGCCAACGAAACAATTGTAAGTTTTTGCAACTGGTGGAATAAATCGTACAGAAGCATATAAGTTTTTTGAAAAACTTTGCCATTAAGCCTTTCAAAAATTCCATCTAGGTTTTGGTATTGAATGTATCATCGGGATTTGTATTGCAGCCTCTACTATTACTGGTCGGTGCTGAGAATGTGGGGAACCCAATAATACTTGTCTTAAAGCATGGATTGGTTGACCATTAGAATTAGATGAAACGAAACATAGGTCTGGGTTGTAATCTCTGCGTCATCGGCCGGATTGAAAAGAACCAAAGCCTTTCGCGTCGAATATGAGATGCAAGTTTTGCTGTTCAGACGAATTTACAAGTGTGGTACCGCTGATGTCATCATTCTGATATTTCCATAAAAAATGGAAAATTATATTAAATTGATATAAATAAAATTTTTATCAAAGCAACCTTTCAATTCAAAATTTCATAATCCTTTCAAAACATTGGTTATTTTTTGTTGTGATAGTACAATAATTCTATATTTCACAATCCAATCAAAATATTTGTTTTGTTGTCATAGTTTTACAATTTGTTTGAAAAAATGACAAATATTATTCATAATCTCAAGTTATGCTACTTTTTCTGCCGCCGTAAAAATATGAGCTAATTTTTCTGCTTTTGTTAAATTTTAAAAAATTACGGTTATAGGAAATATTGTAAAAAGTGAATGAAAATTTTTTTGGAGGAAGTAGAAATTTTCAAAAAAAAAATTATTTTTGACCTTGACGAGTTATATTCTTAATTTTTGTATATGGGTCTTTTTTCTCAATACTGGCTTGATCTTTCACTTCACCTCCAGTACGTATTGGTTAATATTGATATTACGAACCTGGTTTTTAGCATTAAGTTCATCCAGGCGAAGCCCAAAGAATGGATGATTCGATTGTAATTTTATGGTTTATTTGCTGAGTTTTGCTTGCCTTCAGATATGTTCCGATTGCATGGCGGCTTTTTCTTGAAATTACACGTGGTTTACTGACGGAATGGTTCACAGTGAGCAACCGGCGCATAAGTTTATCAAAGTAATGTTGATAACAGCATATCGCTGAAATTGTGAAAGTTCGGAAAACAAAAAAACAGAAGCTTTTACTAAAATCAAGTCTTAGAAACTCTTATCAACATCAACAGTATTGCAAACAGTAACAATATTTTTATTGTATAGCCTATACGCATCGCTTATTTCAGCCTAAGGTTATTTTTGCTTACCTAGCCTAGTTCTACATAGACCAAACTTGAAACAGGTTATGGATTGCAAGTTCCTGTTAAATGTCCTAGCTAGAGGCTACCAACATTGTAAACTTCTTTTGATTTTTGGACATTAGACATTGTGGTATAGAGAACAGTAAAAAATGCAAATACCAGGAAAATTCAAATATTTCCTTATGTCGTCCAGAAGAGTTTGATATTTGTGAAATTTTAAAAACGGTTCTTTCCAAACAAACACCGCGTGCGTCATGGAATTGCCATGGCGTACTAACACTTTATGCCGTATCTTCGCGCTCGTTGTGCGTACATTTTTTCGCCACTTCGTGTCGTTACAAAATGACGGCACTTTGATAACCACATGCGGTCCTTTTTCGTGATAGCATTTAAATGAAAAAAAAAATCAGATAAATATTTGGCTTAAATATGAAAACTAATATTAATTTTCCACAATTTTCTTAATATTATATAAAACTACATTTAAATGTCACTAAACCGAGATGAGAAATGACCAACAAAAAAGAATTAAATAAATATAATAATTTTTTTGAATCACTAAAACTAATTATTTAAGGAGCCCATTTGTTTTTTATGTACTTTTTCATTACTTTCACAAAATAATTTCTTTCGCACATAATTTTAGATGAAAATAAAATGAAAATTATGAATTTATTATTAGCAAAGTCATATTATATTTTACATAAAGTCATTTAAAAAAATGTCAAACTATACTCTTTCACTCTCCATTTTTTTCTTTGAGTTTATTATGCTTATGATCATCATTAAATAAAATTCGTTTTTAGGGTTCCGTACTTTGAAAAAGTAAAAACGGTAGCGCTGATGATAACAAAAAAGTTTCATTTATTTGTTTTTATCTATATTTTATGGACATAGATAAGGAGATAGAAAAACAAAAGTTTTTTTTAAGGAATCGAGTTTGGTTTAGTAAAATCGAAAAAAAATGGAAGTATTTCAAAAAAAATGTTCAATGAATTTTCGACTGCTTAGTTTGAGTTATTACCAAAAACGAGTGGTTTTCTTTTGCTCCCCCCCTCCCCTTAACTTCGAAGATTACAAAAGAAAAAATTGAAAAAAATTCAAGGGTGCATGATCATTGATCATGGCATGTGGGGAGTCATATGAAAGGTGATTTTTTTGTAGTGTTAAAGAGTTTTTTTGGTAATTTTCGAAGACACAGTTCTCGATTTATTTTCAAAAATGTAAACATTTTTTTGTCCCCCCTTATCGAACATTACAAAAGAAAAAATTTAAAAAAAATTCGTGGGTGTAGAGATTTTGCTAAATCTAAACTAAAATTTTTTGTTGTTGTTATAATTTCAAATGTTCATTAGAGGGGTTTAAAGTAGAAATTTTGAAAAAAAATTATTTTCGATCATGGCATGTGGGGTGTCATATGAAAGGTGTTTTTTTTTTGTAGTGCAAAAGAGTTTTTTTGTAATTTTCGAAAGCACGACAAAATGAAGAAAATGAAGAATGAAGAAAGCACGACAAAAACCAATAAAAATTTTTAAAAAAAATCAACGGGCGTAGGGATTTTACTAAATATTCTCAAATGTTATATACACGGATGACGGAACCCTCAGCCAGCGAATTATATTAGCACTTGCCTGACTTTTTAGTATTACTATACTGACATTAATAATAAAAAAAAGTCAGACAAGTGCGAATAAAATTCGCTCGTCAAGAGTTCCGTGAATGTAAAAGAACACAATATCAAAAATTAATGGCAAAAAGTTGTGTTGCAATGTCTTTATATTTCCAGATCATAGACGCATAACAAAATAAATGTTTAATCGTACATGTCAATAGTGAATTACAATCAAATCTTCATTGATCAAAAAGGACTCAAAAAATGTTACTTTAGGTTAAATCTCATCCATAGATGTTTATGGTAACTCAAGAAAGATTCAATTACACCAGCTTGTAAATGGTTTAAATTTGATTATTTTTTCGGTCAATTAAGTGTTGAAATTTAGAGGGGTGGAGAGGCTACATACTAAAAATATTTTTTTTTCAATAACATGAAAACTGCACCGTAAAATTCTAAAAAAAAATTGTAATGTTTCTTAAATTATGTACTCCTTCATATGACACCCCACTCGCTTGGGTAAAAAATGTTTTTTTGACTTTCCCCACACCCATCCCCTAAACACACAGAAATATAGTTATTTGAGATTTCGCTATGATTTTCATTCAAAATTTACATACTTTCCCATTTCTGTGAATTTTTTCAAATTTTTCTGTCAATCATCGTCGCAACGTAGGGAGCGAAACGGTCTGAATTTTGCACTTTTTTGTCGAATGTCTTTTGCAACGAATTCTAAATTAGATGCTCTCGTATGACACCTCAAAAAAGTTTTTTTACCCTCTCTACCCCCGTCCCCTAAACACACAGAAATATAATTATTTGAGGCTTGTATAGTTTTCATACAAAATTTACCGAATTTCCTAGCTCTGTAAATTTTTACAACTTTTTCTGTCAATCAGTGTCGCAACGAAGGGGGAGGAACGGTCTGGATTTTGCACTTTTTTGTCCATAACTCAAAACCTGGGCACCGCAAAATTCTAAAAAAAATTGCAATAAATTTTACATCTCTTTCAAATGACACCCCACTAGCTTGGGTCAAAAAAAATTTTTTTTACCCTCTTTACCCCGGTCCCCTAAATACACAGAAATATAATTATTTGAGACGTCGCTATAATTTTCATACAAAATTTACCAAATTACCTAGCTCCGTGAATTTTAACAAATTTTTCTGTCAATCAGTGTCGAAACGTAGGGGGGTCTCCCCATAACTCAAAAACTGTGCACCACAAAATTCTAAAAAAAATTACAACAAATTCTGAATTAAGTGTTCTTTCAAATGACACCCCACTCGCTTGGGTCAAAAAATGTTTTTTTTTTACCCTCTTTACACCGGTCCCCTAAACACACAGAAATATAATTATTTGAGACTTCGCTATAATTTTCATACAAAATTTACCAAATTTCCTAGCTCTGTGATTTTTTTCAAATTCTTCTGTCAATCAGTGTCGAAACGTAGTCGAACGGTTTGAATTTTGCACTTTTTTGTCCATAACTCAAAAACTGTGCACCGCAAATTCTAAAAAAAAATTGCAACGAATTTTAAATTAAGTGCTCTTTCAAATGACACCCCACTCGCTTGGGTCAAAAAAGGTTTTTTTTACCCTCTTTACACCGATCCCCTAAACACACAGAAATATAATTATTTGAGACGTCGCTATAATTTTCATACAAAATTTACCAAATTACCTAGCTCCGTGAATTTGTACAAATTTTTCTGTCAATCAGTGTCGAAACATAGGGGGGGAACGGTCTGAAAGTGTAATGGATAGCCTGGAAGAATGCGTGAGCCCAGTGTAGTATAGTCTCAGATTTATTAGTTTTCATTTTTTTTTTAACATGTCAAAAGCTGGACAGACATATTTGAAAAAAAATTGAGCCAATTACACTGATTTTATTTATTAATTAATATAATATAATATTGGTTAATTTGAATTAATTAATAATTTTCTTTAAATATCATCCATATAAACATTAAAATTTAATCTTACAACACCCTAAAATTGACGCGCGCTACGTTTCCATTCGAGTATTTTCAATATACTCCTTGAATTTGAATTTTCTAAACACCAACCGTAATTAACCAATGAAGTTTTCAAACCTCATAACAGCTGTGCGTATTTTTTCCAAGCGTCAACATACCAAGAACTACTATCTTGCTTTGTTAAAATATTCGATTTATCTTTGTATGAATGTAATATTTTGCTTCAAACAATCTTTCCGTTATGGAACTGAGCTTCACTGTGCTGATATAGTAGATTGTATTTTCGTAATACCTAAACATCATAACATCGATCGAACTTGCATTTAATTCATTTTAAATTCAATGATAAATGTTATTGATGTATTGGAAATATTTTGTATCACAAACTTATTTTTGTGCAATTTGTATAACTTTGTTTTGTATAACTATAAAAAGTTCCCAACAATTGAAAACTAGATGGAAATTAATTATATTACATCTAAAACACTGTATTCGAGTTATTTCGACACAAAAAATTTGACTATATAATAAGCCACTGTAAATTGTTCCCTCTCTTAGTTTATTACATTTTGTATTCGTTGTTTTGACGTCTCTGAGTCTAACTAATTTTTTTCTAATTGGATTTTTGCCGTCATTTTGTTTGCATTGTTTGCTTTTGGTTGGTTTGACATCTGAGAAGATTGTTTTATCGTGTGATGGATTGTCGTCAAAAGTAAAGCAAAATTTATATTAAATCATAGAAAGTGAATCACACAATCCACGGGAGCTGGTGGACTTTCCTTTTTATCAACGAAGCCGAGGGAAATACATCACGCTTAGGGTAAGAAGATCGGAAACCTATGCAAGTAAATCAAACGGTGCGGAATTTGACCTTGGAGCACTAGACAACCATAGTTTTTTTTGGTTTGGTTACAAATATGAAAATGTTCCGGTGGCTACTGGAGAAAACGCTAACAGCTATTTAACCAAGGTAACAAATTTTAATATTTCTTTCGTGTATTTAAACCAAAGTGCAGTGACGGAATAAATTAAAGATATGGAATAGAAACTTTCCTATATATTGGTTGCAATAAAGAAATTAATTACAAAGTCGAAAGTTAGCAAGCAGATCATAAATATTGTTATAACTCGCGTTTGCATAATACTTATCCGGAAATCTCGGTTTGATTTTGTATCCGGACCACCGATTAAGGTGGGAACATTATAGTGGTATTTTTTTTGTGTGTATTGTGTCAAGTACCCGTTAATCATCCCAAAACCAACCTCTTGGTTTGTGAACTTTGTTCATAACGCATCTATGTAACCATGCTCTGGCTACGATTATTTAGACAAATAAATAGTGAAATCGTTGGATGCGCTAGAAATAAAATATTCTAGAGGTAGTATTCGTTATGGAATATAGTGTAGTTTCTCGCCATACCTTGAGGCGATGCTATTATACAGTTGTCAGATGACCTTGAGTGCTAGAAAACCCGTAAGGAACTTGTTTTTTTTTTGGTGAAGAACGGGATTTAACGTTAATTGTTTTAACGATTCAGAAATTAAAAATTAAGAACGAAGGAAATTTCGCTACTCGAATAAATAAAACGGGAACCAAAAACTGGTACTACAGTTGGTTCAGCTTCATCCTAGTCATTGATGTGTGGACCTATATTTACCTAACACGAGTTTGGTTTGCCTCTTGCCGGGTTGCATTGGTTGTTTTTTTTTGTTTTCCGGTGTTAGTTTCTTTTAATGAATAATAGACCGATTATCGTCTTAGAACAATTTATTTAAACAAAAAGTAATCTTAGTTCTCGTTATTTATTATTAGTGTAATTCAGTGTAAATATTAAAGTAAATAGAGAATTATAAATAAATCCAAAGATTAATTAAACTCAATAATTACCATAGACTAAGTAAAACAGCGTAAAGCAAATATTAATCTTACATTGTTGGATTATATAATATATATTTTTTCGGGTAGTTTTGTTTTTTTTTTATTTATTTTTCGGTGGTAGTTATTTTTAACTAGTGTTAGACTGATTGTCGTGTTGGCACGATTTATTTAACTAAAAAGTAATCTTAGTGCTCGATATTCATTGTTAGTGTAATGTAGTGTGAAAAGAAAAATAAATAAAGAATTGTAAATAAAATTCAACGATTAATTAAGTTCAGTAAATACCATAGACTGTGTAAAACAACGCAAAGCAAATATTAATCTTATATTTTTTTGAATAATAAATAAAATCTTATACTGTACCTTTAACCAGGGATTAAACTTTCTTTGGCTTGAATAATTAAGACGTTCGGAACAGAAGGGAGTTGGTGTCATATTTATTTTGTATGAAATTTTTTTTTCGGTGTTTGTGTCAGGCAGAACCTACACTAAAAACAAAAAAAAAAATACGGGGGTGTTGAGCTCCGATAACGTTATTTATAGAGTCATATATAATATAAAAGGAAATCAAGGAACGTGCAATCGATAAAAAAAAAAAATAATTGTAAATGTTTGTTTTGTCCTCCCGGATTTCACAACACAAAAGGAACTCCGGAGCTTTACCTGGCTTCTGAGATTACGGCAGTCCTCCCTATTATTACTACTGTGTATTGCACATATTACCACGCTATATAGATGTTAAATTATTGGCTGGGATCCAATCGACACTTACATTGAATTTTTTCTATTGCTGTCAGACATTTTATTCGTAGAAATACATCACCTGTATCAAATTATTCGCTTGGTATTTAATCCAAATGGTTCAACTACCATCATGAATTTTGTTCATCGAAGGTTCATCCCGATTATTTGTTTGATTACACAACGATAATTATAAATATTATCCATCGATTTCCATTTATTCAAATTACTCAACGTTCATAAGTACAAAATTGTTCAACGCTGATGATGGCAAGTTTATTTAACACTTCTCCTTCTCAATTCATTCAACGTTTATAAGTACAAAAGCGTACGACGCTGTTGATTGCAAGTGTGGTGAACGTTTCTACTGAACATTTTAGTCAACCAAATTATTCAACGCGGTTGATTGCAAGTTTATTTAACTTTTCTACCTAACGTTTTATTCAACCAAATCGTTTAATGCTGATGATTGCAAGTTTTATGTAACGTTTCTACTTATCATTTTGATTCAACAAAATTATCTAACGATTGCAAGTTTATTGAACGTTTCTACCTAACATTTTGTACAACGGTTGTACGTGCAGCTTGGTTCAACAATTTGGGATATACAAGTATTTTCGAGAGATTTCCAACGTGACCAACGAGCTGATGGAGGGCTGATGGAGTCGGAATAGGAGGTCAGGATTTAATCATGGGGTGAGTACACTTAGTTTGTTTAATTTTTTTTTTGATTAACGTAGGGGTGTGAATGGGTGTGAAAGGGCGTGTCCGTGATTGAATGGGGGCATGTTAGTCGTCGAATGTGTGGGTGAATGTGTGAAGCGTGGGTGCGTGGGGGTCTGAGAGTGATTGTGGGGGTTGGACGTGTTGATCGTGGGTCTTTCGCAAAAGGGGTCGCCAGAGTCTCCATTTTTCCACTTGTATTTCTTTCCATTTCTGCAAATTTTCGTAAATAGCGTACATTTCTGTATTTGTGCTGAAGTAGCAGGGTTTCTTTATCGTTCCCATGGGCTGAAGCTAGCTTGGGGCAAGAAAATAAATCTCGCTAGGTACGCTTCCTGCAATGCCATTCTCATTGGTTCGCCATTGAGAAAGCGCTTCATTACAAAAGTTGCACCTTTTTGAAAATAACTCAAAAACTGTGCATCGCAAAATTCTAAAAAAATTGATATTAGAAAACATAAGTGCTCTTTCAAATGACACCCCACTTGACCACATTCTAAATAGTGTATTTACCCATCCTCATTTCCACCCCCTTAATAAATCTAATTATGAGAATATGACACTTTTATATATTTTTTATTAAAAAAGTACTAGTTTTTCTATCATTCCAAATACATTTGAAGATTTTCGATCAGTTAGGTTCGGAGCTAATCGAGGTAAGAAAACACGAAAAAACGTCATTATTCAAAATTATACAAAAAATGGTGAGGTGTAAAATTCCAAAATGAATTTTTAAGGAATACTGAAATGAAGCCTTTTCATATGATACCCTACTTGAATCTATAAAAAATGTATTTTCTCAAAGGTCTCACATCGAACCCCTGTAAACCAAACGAAAACCACTTTAGTTTTATTTGTATTCGTCATTTCATGTGGACCGATTAGTTTTATACGCACCTCAAAGTTCATAGCATTTATAGTTTACGAGATAATCGATATAATTTGAAAAACTCGTTTTACTCTCACCAATAGTGTTCCGTATAAAAAACGGAACCCTAAAAACGAAGTGAAACACGTTATGCATTGCGCATAGTGACATAATTGCCACAAAATAAATAGCAAATGCGTACATTTTGCCACTATATCATATCTGCCGTCACTCTAAGATGACACTATGATAGCTATGCGGATTCACTTGGAGTCCAAGTGACAACATGCCATGACACACGTGAACGTATTGTGCTAGCATTGGGCCACCACAGTGTTTGTTGAGTTGTTTCGGTTTGGGCGCCAAAGGTAACCAAAATAAATAATTATCATGTATAAACAATAACATAAATCTCAAAAATATGCATTAAAATCAAATTGTTTTCATTTTTTTGTTGTTTTTCAAATGATTTTTTTTGTAAATTTCAGAAAATCAGCGCCATGACCATATCGCTCGATTTAACATCAATCTTCTTGTATGAAAATCCTGTTACATTAAATATGTTTTATAAATGCTTATTATCGTTATCGATATATAAATATAATACATATTGATTGATAAAAGAAAAAAATTATTTACCGATGACACCATTTTTGTACAAAAAAACGTGTAAAGAAGTTAAAACAAGTTAAGACGAAAGAACAAAAAAATAAAAAGAAATGATTGTTTTTTTTAATTTTAATACTCATGATGTGAATTGATCACTGACATAGATTTATATTTTAAGTAGAACAAAAAAAAAACATTCCATTTGTGGTTCTTTAATTTTATTTTAATATTTTATTACCAATGCAAGACAGAAAAAAGTTATTCTTTTAATATTAGTTTAACGACCATGTGTGAAGTTGGTGACGATTAGTGATGCAAACGTTTCAAATTTAATCTACTCAAATTAAACGTTTGTTTGTTTTTAATGACGTGCCATTAATTTTTTTAATTCAAAGCAATGATAAGGTGAAATGAGTTCAAATAATTGAAATAAGAGAAAACAGAAGTTACGATTGATTACTTGGGAGATTTAGTCGTTTTTAAAAGATATAAATTTTTGGTTTTTTTTTTGTTTAGTTTTAGGTTTCCGGTCCGTTTGGTCAGAATTGTATTGATTGGAGAAAGTTTGTGAAAACGCAAAATATGTTTATTAAACTTTTATTTGGTCTTCTAAAATCAGTATAATTCTACTTGTATATTTTGTGTTTGATGACCATCACAACTAAAAATGTCGGTTTTAATTACAAAAACATTCAATTAATATTGTCATACATTAACAAGCTAAAATTGATATCCATTATATCGAAACTTCATATCACTTCAATGTCAATGCTATATAAATATGAATGAAAACAATGAATGTTAAAATAATTATCCAACTGATGGAAAAATATATAACATGAATTCTATTAAATTAGTTGAAAAGATGTTAACCTGACACACATATGTCATTTATGATTCTGTCTATGTACACCATATCAAGTCCATCTGTCAAATCATTTTTTTTTATGTGAAGCAAAACTCAGTTTAAAGACAAAACCACATATCAACCTATTATGGTCTATGGGAAGTACTTCTATAGAAAATTGAGAACAATTTGATTATGATTCTAACAGTATTTTTCATTTGTTATATTCTATTCATATTATAAATTACTATAGATAGAATAAATAAATATATTATTAAGAATACAAAAAAAAATGTGTTGATTTATTATTATAACTATTATTAGTTGTTTGTTGTAGTTTTTTGTTTGTTTAACTCGTGAGTTGTGATCACTGACCAAACATTATAGTTAGTTAAATCCATATTGTGATAGACATCGAAAGAGGGGAGACAAATTTTATGTTATTATTACTTTTATTGTATTGTACTCAAACGTCAAAATGAATAAAAACAAATATTCTAATGCAATTAGAGAAAGGATTGAATTTTAAATTTAACTTTATTTGATTAAATATGAAAGATATGAATTGTGGATATGAATTAAATACAATCAACTTGATTACATGATGTAGAATATATTTATTCGTTCGTTAATTATATTGTTACAACAATTAAGCCAACCTCTCCAATCTCCAATTTAGTGAATAAGGTATCCGGCTAGGTCTATAACATGGTGTTCACTTTTTTTCAAACAAAATTTCAGACCAAAGATATGAAAATTCCATGACTTTTTAAAAATAAATCCAATAATTTTCTAACAAAAAAGAAACAAAATTAATTTCAATTCCAACAAAGGCATGTAAAGGTATAAAAAAGATTGAAAATTCCGACTATCATTTAAATACATCAATGCAGTACAATGGTACAAGAATTTCAAATCTATTCCCCGTTTGCTGTCTAAATACCTCGCTGTAGAATTATCGCTGGCCAGAACCATTATTTTAGAGTGACCAAATTTTAGAACCCATTGCCACTCATTAGTATAGTCATCCCCGTTTCATCATTCCTTTAATTTGCTTATCTCCGTTGAAATGCTATCTTCGGCTATTCAAAGAATCCAAATAATGAATAGTTCAGGTTTAGTCTGCTTAACATGTTTAACTAATTAAAAACAAAATTACTTATCAAAACCGATAGTCCCTGGGCCGGCGCTGATTTCATGTGAAGATTACCACATATTTTATACTTCATGAGACGCCTGTCCTTGACGAGCGCGAAAACATTTGTTCTGCGTTTTTTATTTAAATCGGTCGCTTTTTCGTTCGGCAAGTTCCGAAGAAATGCGGGATCTTGTAAATGTTTGTTACTACGAGCTACTAAAACTAAGAGTTTCTAAGTTTGGTAAAATGTTTAACTTTTCAAAAAAAGGCACCAATGGTCTTCGATGTTTTTTCATAGGTTCCCATTTCGATCGTCATTGTTTTATACTGACGCATAAACGTTTCTGTACAAAACTTTACTGAAACCATTCAATGCTGGTAGGTATAATAAACTCGTCCTCCTTTGAAAAATGAAACACAAAAACCAAATATTTCCAAGGGTGTCGAAATTGGTAGAAGCTAATTTATTATTTAACATTTGAATGCATAACAAAAGTCTTTGTAAAGCGATCCTATAGTATCTAAAAGCTAACAGTAGATCAAACTAGAAAATTTAAAACAAATAAGCCGAAATTGACAGAACGAAAACGGCAAATTAATTAAAGTAATTGTCAAAAAGCAATAAAGCATTAAAGCAGTATAGTAATAAAGCATTAAAGTAATTGTCAAAAGCATTAAAGTAACTGACAAAAGCTTTTACAGCGTCATTTATTCTTTAAATTCTGAAGGACATTTTGTTCGTAAACATTTTGCTTCAAACTCGACTGTTCTGGGTACTCTTGAAGAAATGCCTCAAATTCAGCCTTCAGGAGGTAATATCAAAGAACTTCAATTCAAACCCAAGATTTAAAAAAACCTTTAAGGGCTGGTTAAACATCAACAAAGCAGGATCAACATGCTCGTTGCGTACGGCTTTCATTCCGCAATCGAAAAGTTAATTCAAAATTTTCTGCTGGATGATACATTTTGTTTTTCTTTATGTTTCATGTTTGGTGTGAATTATAATAAATTATATATCAATGTCTATGAATATTCGAAGGTAACAAGTTAACTCAGGTTCAAGATTTGTATGATTTTTTTGGGATTAGGAATTTTAGGAATTTTCAGAAGTGCTTATTTGACATGTAACCTCACTTAGACCCGTCATTTTTAAAAAAAATTAAAAACAAAGATTGTGCTGTATTGTGTTACAGTTGTGCCGGATGGGTTACTCCGAAAAAATGCCATATGCCAATGGAAAAAAGTTGGCACGCTAAAACAATTTTTCGAGCAGAAGTTAGCTCCGCCATTTTGAAAAATCTTAAAAACAAAGGTTGTCCTGTATTGTCCTCGAGTTGTGCTGGTTGTGCCATTTAGAAAAAAATGTCATATCCCTAGTGGAAACATTTTATAACACTAAAATGATTTTTTCGAGTAAAAAATAGCCTCGCCATTTTGGAAAAAAAGAAAAACAAAGGGTCTGCTGTACGGTGAGAGTTGTGCTAGTTGAACTATTCAAGAACAAATTTGTACCACCAGCAGAATAATTTAAACACGCTAAAATGATTTTTCAAGTTGAAGTTAGCCCCGCCATTTTGAAAAAAATTAAAAGCAAAGATTGTGCTGTATTGTGCTGGTTGTGCTACTCCGAAATAGTTCCATATTATCAATGAAAAAAAGTTGGCACGCTAAAACAACTTTTCGAGCCGAAGTTAGCCCCACCATTTTGAAAAAAAAATGGCAACCAAAGGTTGTGCTGTATTGTGCTCGAGTTGTGCTGGTTGTGCTACTTAGACAAAAATTTCGTAGCTCTAACAGAAATTTTTTACAAAGTTAGCATCATTTTTTCCGAATAGAAGTTAGCCTCGCCATTTTGGAAGAAATCAAAAACAAAAGAAGTGCTGTATTGTGTTAAAGTTGTGCTGGTTGTGCTACTGAAAAAATATCGTTTCACCAACAAAATAATTTAAACCATGCTAAAACCATTTTTCGAATGAAAGTTAGCCCCGCCATTTTATAAAAATCAAAGAAGAAAGGTTGTGCTGTATTGTGCTACAGTTGTGCTGAATGAGCCACTCAAAAAGAATCTTATATTAACAATGGATAAAAGTTGGCACGCTAAAACGATTTTTCGAGCAGAAGGATATTTTCGAGCAGAAAACTTTCGAGCAGAAGTTAGACCCGCCATTTTGAAAAAAAAAAAATGAAAAACAAAGGTTGTTATGTATTGTACTCTAGTTGTACTGGTTGTGCTACTCAGAAAGAATTGCATATATAAGCAATGAATAAGAGTTGGCAGACTAAACCGATTTTTCGAGCACAAGTTAGCCCCGCCACTTAGAAAAAAATAAAAAAACAAAGGTTGTACGGTATTTTGCTTGAGTTGTGCTGGTGGTGCTATTCAGACAAAAATTTCGTATTCCTAACAGAAAAATTTTATAACGTTAACATCATTTCTTCAAATAGAAGTTAGCCCCGCCATTTTGGAAAAAAAAAATAAATTGAGTGCTGTATTGTGTTAAAGTTGTGCGAGTTGTGCTACTCCAAAACAAATTCGTACCCACCAACGGAAAAATTTAAACATGCTAAAACGATTTTTCGAGTAGAAGTTAGAATGGCGGGGCTAACTTCTGTTTAACCTTCTGCTCGAAAATATTCTTCTGCTCGAAAAATCGTTTTAGCGTGCCAACTTTTATTCATTGTTGATATGGGATTCTTTTTGAGTTGCACATCCAGTACAACTGTAGCACAATACAGCACAACCTTTCATTTTTGTTTTTTGCAAAATGGCGGGGCTATCATGGCTATCCTTAACTATGTTCAAAACTTTGTTATACGAATTGTGCGTGATAGAAATTTAACATCAAATCTTGATTACCTTCATCTTCCTCGCACTGTTGCTGATCTCGTCGTTTTTATAAATTTCGTCACCAATAGTAGTCGGATGAATCGGGCGCATCATACGGGTGCCCCAACAATATTGGTTTACCCGTCTTGTCAAACGGTTAGTGCCTTGTTAGTAACTGTTGAGATCACGGATCTTGGAAAAAGTACGGTAACATACCATGTACAGCGATAACTAAAAGAAGTTTTTTCATTAATTTAAAATATAATATAAGATATTAATTATTGGTTGACTCCGTTTAGTATTCTATTAGCGTCGACACTGGTTTTTGTTATTCACGCACTGACCATCAGATAATGCAGAAAAAGTAGTAATAAGGAAAATATTCTGTTTATTATGTTAACGAACTTATAAATATAAATCAAGAAGTTATTCAACAATCGCACGGCACATTGTCGCGCCTTTTGGTTATTAAATCATCTTGTTATTAATATTCAACAATCGTCTGGACCATTGGTGCAACGATTGGTTGTTTCGTACTATTAATTACTAGTTTATTCAGTATGATTGGCTGAATTGCTAAAGGGTGAAGAGTAGGATCAAAGGCCAGTAATGGGGTGAGTGAAACATTGAATTTGTAGATATATTAGTCGTAGTTAGCGTGGTGTTGGTGATGATCTTGGTTCTTCTGTCTATTGGGGTCGTCAGGGTCCCTATTCCTTACTAATTTAAATCCGTCTTTTTGTGAACTATTTGCGTGAAATTCAGCATTCAGCTGGGTAGAGGAAAAACATTCTCAATTTCATAGACTGCGTTTGTCGGAAATAAAAAAATCTCATGGCACGCAACTCCTCTGAAGTTCCTAATAGTGATCTCAATATCAGGAATGCACAGTGTCCATTAAAGATGCATATGGAAATATAAATAGGGTGAATAAATATTATAATAAAAGTGAAGTTTTTCCTTCTGGTCGTAAATGAAATCACCAGTTCTCATCTGATCACCGAAGTTAAGCAACATTGGGCGTGATTGGTACTTAGATGGGTGACCGCTTGGGAATACTACTTGTTGTTAGCTTTTTAACTACACCTAGTCGTAGTGAACAAAAAACAGTAGCAATATTTTTAAAAAACGATCTTCTCGATTTTAATTTGAATATTTAATATTCGTTATTTTAAAAATACTTAAGTGAATGGATCTTCTATTAGAATGAACATCGAATCGAATGAACACAAAATTTAGGGGACCTCCAGAAGGGCGGTCCCCTAAAGGGAGGTAGGAGATATAGGTATATTTGAAAGAAATTTTAGAAATTAAAAATAAATAGGGATCACCCCGTGGGAGCTACGCATTATTTTTTAACATTTTTCTTCATTTTTTGAGTTTTTTGTATGGAAAGCCGCCGAGGGGTTACAGATGGGTGCTAGATGAGTTTGAGTGAAATTGTTGAGATGGAAAAAATATTACGACCTTGTCATACATTTGCCACATCCAGGGGTCACTTTGGGGCAGTCACACCGAATACAGACAAAAAATGAATTTTTCCACCTTTGTATGGGGACCTACAGAAGGAAAGCAGATAGGAGATAGGTTTATTTGGAAGAAATGTTTGAAATAAAAAATTAATAGGACTAAGTAATACATTTGACCCTCTAAGGGGCTGAATTATTTTTTTAACTTTTTCTTCATATTTTGAGTTTTTTGTATCGGAACCCGGGAAGGGTGACAGATAAGAAAAAATATTAGGACCTTGTCATACATTTGCCACATCTAGGAGTCACTTTGGGGCAGTCACACCGAATTTAGACGAAAAATTAATTTTTCCATTTTTATATGGGGACCTCCAGAAGGGAGGCAGATAGGAGAAAGGTATATTTGGAAGAAATGTTGAAAATGAAAAATTAATAGGACTAAGTATTACAATTGACCCCTCTATTTTCCTTCATTTTTTAAGTTTTTTGTATGTGAACCCTGAGAAGGGAAGCAAATAGGGGATACAAAATATTAGGACATATTAAGAAGTATTAGGACCTTGTCATACCTTTGCCCCATCTAAGAGTCACTTTGGGGCAGTCACCGCCATTTTAGACAAAATATGAATTTTTCCACTTTTGTCTCCAGAAGGGAGAAAAATTTTCTTCATATTTTGAGTTTTTTGTATAGGAACACCTCCAAGGGTTGCAGATGGGGTTGGATGAGTAGGAGTGAAATGTTACGATGGAAAAAATATTAGGAACTTGTCATACATTTGCCACATCTAGAGGTCACTTAGGGGCAGTCACACCGAATACAGACAAAAAATGAATTTTTCCACTTTTGTATGGGGACCTCCAGAAGGGAGGCAGATAGAAGATAGGTTTTATAGTCCTGAATGTCCTGAAACCCGATGTTAGTATGAACGGTACGCGGTTTGCCCTATTTTCATAAATAAACAGTTTATCTCTAAAAACATAACTGATTGACATTATATGGGATTTTTTGCATTAAATTTCTAGACAATACTTTGTGTGAATTCATAGAATGGGGAACATTTCTATTCTAATTAACATCCTAAGTCACGATTGTATAGTCATTATTGATTGTTTCCAATCAATGTGAAATCAATGGCTGACACTTGGTCAATTTGTAGTCCTATATGTATTAACATTAGACTACATTAAGGGAATTTAAATTAATTTTGGATTTTTGAGATCAATTAAACTCAAGTAAGTAAAGAAGTAATTGGAATTTTTTCAATTCAAAGGTATGGTTTGAAGTTTCTCAGAAAAAAACTCCACTTCACATTTTTCGGGTTTTGGTTGGGATTCAAACCTACATCGTCATTGCCCGGCTCGAATCCTTGGGCAGACACGATATCGATTACGCCGTTGAGGCGATGACAATGACGGCGTAATGCTCTTGGGTAGCAATTTCATGATCTTGTGACTTTTACGGTTTTTCATTGATTACATTTAAAATTGAGAGATGGGGGGTAGAATAAAATAAGAAATTACTCTTAATATATAAACAAGTCAACAACTTTTCATGTAACCTCATAAGTCATATAAGTTCCTGGCATTAGGGGGGCGAGAAACAAAAATAATTTGAAAGGTGTAAATTGTTATTAAAATCATATAAAATATTGGAGTCGTACGATCCTTCAAAATCACTGAATTTGACGTCCCACCATACGGAATAGGTGAATTTCAAGCCAAAAGTTGAATCAGAAGTAGAAGATAAACCAATTTCTTTGTTTAACAAAATGTGTTACGTGTCAAGGTTTGGAAATTTTTAAAGTAACATTAGCAGATAATGAACAAGTATAGTTCTAGAATATTTATGATGACAAAATTAAACAAACTTGTCGTTTTTTGTTCTTCCAGTTTGTTCAATAATAAAAAAAACCGAAAGCATATAGCTCGCAAGAACATTTACATATTTTTATTACCATTTCGTAACGCATTTCCGATTCGAATCTTAATTTGATCTAAAAAAAAATTACGCATATTATACAACAAAAAAAACAAATATAATTTCACTTTTACCGCATAAATTAATTTGCAACAAAAATATGAAAAATCAAGTATTTCTGAGCTTTTAAGCAAATATTATGTTATTTCTTTTATTTATTTTTTTTTCTTACAAGTTTCTTAAAATTTATTATGTGAATTTTTGCTTTTCTTTATAAATAATGATGGAAATCTTGAGGGGATATAATGTAATTTTTTTTTTTATTATTTTTAACGAACTTTCTTTTCTTTTTTACTCTTTGTTATTAAATTTTTGTGTTATGCTTTTTAATATGCCATAAATAAATTTATTTAAGAAGTTTTTCTTGTTGATATTTTTGTTGTGTTGTTGTTGAAATGAAAATGAAAAAAAAAAAAAAAGTTTTATATATATTTTCTTGAAAAGCAATGGATAAAAGTTTAACACGAATAGGGTGACAATTTGTCAGTGATCTTGTTAAATGGAGAAAACAAGAATCATAAGAAAAGATATTTATGGAAGCAATTAAATTATTGGAGGGTAAGTAACGATTGTTTAGTGTTTTGGATAGCATGTTAAGATTTATTTTTATTTTCAGATTTATTAGTTGTTGTGTTTTGGGGGAAAACTGTTATTGTTACTGATAGATTTTTTTTTATTTTTGTTTTTTAATGTAGTTGAATTCAACATGTTTTTCTAACAACGGTATTTACTTTACCTGTAAGTGAAATTAGATTCAGTTGTTAAATAGTATGATTGTAATTTCATTACCTGAAAATAAAAACAGAAAAATTATTAGTTAAAATGTTTTAAGCTGCGCCAGATAATTAGTTTTAGTTGAATAAGTTGATAATCAAATTAAACTTATTTTATTTAATCAACATAAATAAAAAATGTAACCTTAAATTATACATAAAATTTTATTCCATAAACAAATATTGAAAATTAAATTATTATTAATTTTGTGCCATACTCTAAAACGTCAATTGCATCATGATTATACAAAAAAAAATATAAATGCAAAAACTTGCAATTGAAATTGTAAAACTAACGTTAAGAATTCTTTCAATAAACTAGAATTTTTTTTAATTTATTATAATTATTGTACAATTAATTAATAAACATTTGTTTATAATTCATTATGCATAATTTAAATTAAATTGACAATTTTAATATTTAAATATGTAAAGGTCGCAAATGTGACTTTTCTGTGTTGGGAAATATTTAAAACATTATTTGTTAATTGATTGAATAATGGGTCCCACACAATATAATAATGTCTATGGATTGGATAGTTTATTTTCAATAATAATTAAAAATGGGTCAGACTGAATGAAGTCAGTGGATGAAGAAATCTCAAAACACCGTGTAGCCTTCTCTCGGTTAGGATCAAATGCGAGGATACAAAATTGTGATTACCAGTTTGATGATATTTAATTTCATTATTTCGTTCCACTTTAATACCATCCATCATTTTATGTTTTCCTTTTCACATATGATGCGAATGTCACGTAACACATCGTGTCACACTTCCTGACTTTGCATATAACTTAATCGATCTTAATCATTAATTTGACACAATACAGAAAAAAATTAGTCAATTATCATATTCCGCTATTAATATCGTTATTGACTTTAACAGTAGAATAAATTTGTAAAGGTTATATTTTCTTACTCAATCTTATTGTTTTCTTTATAACCATTCTTTTGTAATCATATATGTTTATATATTTTTTTTTTTAAATTAACAAGAATTATAAGTTATGAAATAAAGAACATTTAAAAAATATTAATTTACATAAACGAATAAAACAAATTGAACGACCTATTTTATTTATTGATTCAAACTTTTGAAGTTACATCAATCGATCTAGATTATAAGAAAATTGGAGGCAGATGCTGATATCATTTCGATTTCCGTGAAGCTTCCACATTTCTCTCAATTTGACAGAATTTAAATAGAATTAACATTTATTTGTTTATTATCAACGAAAAATAAACTTTCACAATTATTAGTTTGAAATAAATTTAATTAATTAAAAGTTTTCACGATAGCAAATTAAATTGTTTTGAACATTCTAAAAGTTTTAGATTTTAAAAATCGTGATTTTCATTGATAAAAATTTAAAGTTTAATCCATTTAATCGTTGATATGTTGATGATTATTTATACAAACGTGTCATCGTCCCGCATTGAACATTCATGGAAGTGTTTTTGCTAATATATTTGTGTTTGTATTGTTTCGATGCAATGGATAGCAAACGTATAATGAAATCAATCAAGTATTTTATAAACGCATTCATCTGAAATCATGACCTATAAATATTTTTCGTGTTGAGACCCTTGGTCAGTATGATGAGAACATGAGACTTGTGTCTGGGTGCGAACCCTTTCATAATCTTTTTTTCTCTTTTTGTTCTCCTTTCATCCTTCCCTGTAACGATCGAGACCTTATTTCTTAAACCTTTCTCATCTTATGAATATAATTCTTCCACAACTACAACTTGAGAACAAACTCGTATGTGGTTCCACTACTTTTCAACGATCTTATTTTCTTTTATCAAAATATAATAATTAAAGTTAATAAAATAAAATTTGTTATATTAGCTTAGCTTCCACTTGTTTAAAAAAAATTAGAATTCTGGGTTCCCCACACTCGCGGACGTTGTTTGATACAAAACAATAGAAAATATTGATACAAAAGTCAACCCACGGTTCGGTTTGAACGAGAAATGGTCCGGTGAAACAAATCCTCGAACACACAGAAGGTTTGTTTTCGAAATTTCATAATAAAACAAAATTGTAAGTCTGTCAAATCAATCTTATCTTATTCAGTTTTGTATGCACAAAAGAAGCTTAATAAACGTAGTTATATTAAATAAAACTAAATGTCTATCTTTGTTATACTCAAGAAAGCTTATGAGAATTACTTTAAAAGAATGTCTTCCACTTTTCTAAAATACATTAACAACTTTTTTTAAAAGTTGTCTTCTGCTTTGTCGTTAGATTTTCGGTAACTAAACTGTCAATTTAATTTTTGTTATCGTAGAGTAATTTGTATAAAAACAACTTAGTGTCAATAAAAATATTCTTTCTAGTAGATATACATAAAAAATCGAACAATACACTTTTACATAATATTACTTATTTGTTCTGCTTGATAATTTCTAACAAACCATTTCAGCAGCTTTCTTAACAGATAAAACAAGATGAAATATTGATGTGCAAAAACTTAGAATCCACAAACTTGTGACGCCTGATTTATTGGGAAGAAGGGTTTTATCCACACTACAACCAACTAATTTTTGAAGTGTTATAAATGAATAAAGTAATGTCCAAGAGTTCTCATTAAATTTGAAAACTGTTGATTTTGAAGTTATACTTCTTTGCGCTCGTTGTAAATATTTTGATGGGGTGTTAATCGAGAAACCGCGTCACGCTTGTTTAAGTTATATTTTAACCTTTATGCTGTATGGTAATAAAGACGAAATTAGTAAATCAACCTTATGCTATATGGTAATAGAGACGAAATTACTAGATCAATCATATTTTATAATAATAAAACATTATTCGCTTAGTTATCTTTGATCAATTTTTTTTTTTCACTTTTCGGAATTATCATTAAAATGAATAGTTAATGTATAATATGACAAACAATGTGACAACAACATTTATATGAAAATTATGTTAAATTATTTTTTAACAAATACATATTTCTAATTTACAACAAATATGTTCTTATGGTTTGCAATTATATAAAATATGTACATATTTCTATGCATTAGCACCAATACGATACATATAAGCATTGCTTATATATGATTAAACAAACCTGCTTGCATTAGCAGAACTACCCTCACATGTTCCAAAAATTGGAAATTGACGTTTCTTTTCCTCTTCTTAGAAACATTGATTAACCAAGAATTTGCATTGGAACCTTAGTACCGAAGAAAAAGATTATGAACAATATCAAAGTTACAGATTTAAAGTGTTTTACTTATTGAGTGAAATATGCTTCTTCATTACTTTCAAAACTATTATTGTTATTGCAAGGGATCTATAAAATATATGCAAATATGTTAACATACTAGGTCATTCAATAAGTCCGTAGGATGACACATAGATGGCGTTACTAGAATTTTTTCCGTATGATTTTTATTTAGTACTAACCTTCAAACGATACGTGTATAAATTTGACAGCAATCTGACTATTGATTCGTGAGTTATAGCATTTTTTGTGAACCAACTTTTGTTTTTGAAAAAAAAAATGGAAAAAAGTGAATTTCGAATTTTAATAAAGCATTGCTTTTTGATGAAAAAAAATACAGTGGAAACCAAACAATGGCTTGATAAACATTATCCAAACTCTGCTCCATCGAGACAAATGGTAGAGAAGTGGATTGCTGGATTTAAATGTGGTCGTACCAGCACAAAAGATGCAGAGCGCAGTGGACGCCCAAATGAGGCTGTTATTCCAGAAAACATAAAAAAAACTCCACAAATTGGTTATGAACGATCGCAAATTGAAGGTGCACGAAATAGCTGACATTGTAAAGGTAGCAGATGGTAGTGTTTTTACCATTTTACATGAACATTTGGGTATGCGAAAGCTCTGTGCAAATTGGGTGCCGCATGAGCTCACAGTCGACCAAAAACAACAACGAATCGATGCTTCGGAGGAGTCTATGGCACTGTTAAACCGCAATAAAATGGAATTCTATCGTAGATATATGACAATGGATGAGACATGGCTTCCCAATTACACACAAGAATCCAAAAGACAGTCAGCTGAGTGGACAGCAGTCGACGAACCGAATCCAAAGCGAGCAAAGACGCAACAGTCGGCCGGTAAAGTGATGGCGTCTGCATTTTGGGATACGAACGGAATAATATTCATCGACTATCTCCAAAAAGGAACCACCATCAACAGCGACTATTACTGTGAACTTTTGGATCGATTGAAGGCTGAAATCGCAAAGAAACGGCCACAATTGCAAAAGAAAAAAGTGTTGTTTCACCAAGATAATGCACCGTGTCACAGATCGATGAAAACGATGGCAAAATTGAATGAATTGGGCTTTGAAATGCTTACCCACCCACCATATTCTCCAGATTTAGCCCCTAGCGACTTTTTCCTGTTTTCAGATCTCAAGAGAATGCTTGCTGGAAAGAAATTTAAGTCCAATGATGAAGTAATCGCTGAAACTGAGGCCTATTTTGACGAGAAAGAGAAATCATACTATAAAAGTGGTATAGAAAAGTTGGGAAATTGCTATACTCGTTGTATCGCCCTCGAAGGCAACTATGTTGAATAAAAAAATCGAGTTTTGTCAAAATGTTGTTTTTTTCTTACTTATCCTACGGACTTATTGAATGACCTTATGTTGTGATTTGACTGTTTTAATAATAATATATAAGTCTGAATTTACAAATGAAATTATTCTTATTATTATTTTTTTCAATTTTTGTTTTAAGTTGTGGGAAGGAATGTCGAAATAAGACGATGACTATAAAGCGATAAAACCCATTAAACGAAAATATTCACTAAAAATGGTGGTATTCTTTAACCGGCCGGCGTATGCATCAATGTAGTAGAGTATTGCAGACAATCGATAAAATATATTTGCAAATTGCAATACGACCCTCTTCAGAACAGCAAAACTTCTGGATTGATAAATGATTATAAGTCTACATGAAATAGGACGCTAAACCAATAGCAATGAGCCAGTGTACCTATTTTTTATAACGAGTACGGTGGTTTCGGAGTAAGTAATTGACAATTGTGACATCCTAGAGACATTTACATAATGGCTTTTGCTGACTGTAAAATGATACTATTACATTTTTTTCAAATTTTTATATACATATTACTAATAAAATAAGTTAAATTAAATGACACTAAAAAAAACTATAGGAGAATTTACTCAAAAAAAACAGTTTTCAACCACTTTATCTGGGAAGCACGGGCAACGCCGCCGTGTGGGTACCTTCTAGTAATTATTAATTATTAGTTTTTTGAATAATATTTTTTTTGAATAATATTTTTTTCTTCTTTTTGGATAATATTTTTTTGACTAAGAAAACTAAGAAAATTCGAAGATTATACGTTCTTATACTTTTTGAATAATAATTTTTTTTTGAATAATATTTTTTTTTATTTATTTTTTGAATAATATGTTTTTTTTTGCTTTTTTTTTGAACGATATTTTTTTTTTTTTTTGTATTATATTTTTTTTTTTGAATAATATTTTTTTTTTTGAATAATATTTTTTTTTATTTTTTTTTTTTTTGAATATTATTTTGGTTTTTTTTTTAGTTATTTTTTTTTAATGTATCCTATCTGTCTGTCTGTGTGCGTGTGTGCGAGCAAATGGCCAAAGAAGTATGACTTCCACCGTCTGGTCCGACGCAGACCCTACTTTTTTTTTAATTGTTTTTAGTTAAATGATTTTATTAAAATATTTTATAATAATTTTTATTAAACTTTTAATAAGTTTCTAATTAAATTTTGATCAAAATTAGTTTGGGAATGATTACTGTTTATTAAACGATTAGCAAATTTTTAATTTAAATTAATTTGACACATGTTTGTTGGTTGATTCTTTAAATGTTCTACCAGTTTGACAAATACAAATATTTGGGTCTGATTCCACACTACGATCTTTGTTCATGAGATTCAATTTTTAAGAATTTGCATTACAAATTATAAATTTATCCAAAAACGAACTAAATATTTTTGGGCGATGTTGAACAAAGGCATGGAATTGGTTGGTTTTATATAAAAAATGTATATATAACTCATTATTATAATAACAATTTAACTAAAATTATGACTCAGAAAAATATGAGAGGAGCAAAGAATGAATAAAAGAGTATAAGCACGCTATATTTTCTAATGACGAGGTCCACCAATACATCGCCGTTGCTTCCTTTTCTTTTTGTGTATTTTGTGCATTTGTGAATTTGGACTCTTTAAATTTGAAATCACATAAGGCGTATTTTATTTGCCAAATTACGCTAACAATTTCATGTATCCAAATCCAAATCTGACAAAACAGTTGGTTTTGAAAAGTCAGAATTGTATTTTAGTTCGCGTACTCAACAAGTACTCAACATGTATAACTGAAAGAAAAAAGTGGTTAGATTCAATTTTTTTATACAAGATCTGCCACCCGCTTTTTGACTGTTCTGAAATTTTTAGATCTATTGAAACATTTTATGTTACAAACTCTAATTCTAACTTCAACTATTTTTGTTTTTCAAATCGGTGTATAAGAAACTTTCGAATTCAAAGGTTTAACAATTTGTGTTGGGATAAAACTCATAAATAACTAAATTTTCCTTTTAAGATTTATTTCCTTTTAATTTATTTTTAGTTTCTCTTTTGATTTTGTCTCTTTTACAAACGCAAACTTAAAAATTGAATAATTGAATAGTTTAAATAAAGTAATAAAAAAAACTAAATAAAATTAAATTAAAATAAAATAAATTAAAATAAAATAAAAAAGTAAAAATAAGATTAAATGAAATAATATAAAAAAACAAAATAAAATATAATGAAATGAAATAAAATAAAATAACATAAAGTAAAATAAAATAAATTAAAATAAAATAAAATAAAAAAACAAAATAAAATTCTTCAATTACATTAACAACGGTTAACAACGCTTTTTTACCCTTCTCCACTTCCATCACCCAAAACACACAAATATAATTATTTGAGACCTCGCTATAATTTTCGGTAAAAATTTACCAAACTTCCTGTCTTTATGAATTTTTTCAAATTTTGCTGTTAATCAACGTCGAAACGTAGGCGGGACCCGTTCTGAAAGTTGCACTTTTAGATAACAGCTCAAAAATAGTGCACCGTAAAATTCTAAAAAATTGCAATATTTCTTATATTAGGTGCTGTTTCAAATGACACCCTTTTGACCGGATTTTAAATGGTGTTTTTACCCTTTCTCATTCACACCTTCTTAATAAATATAATTATTAGCATACGACACTTTTACATATTTTTCGATTTGAGGTTTACGGAAAATTGATATACCAAAAACGGTAAAAACACGTTTTACTCTCACCAATAGGGTTCGTAATTAAAAACGGAACCCTAATAAAATAAAATAAGATATAAAAATAAAATAAAAAATAAAATAAAATAAAATAAAATGAAATAAAAAAAAATTAAATTAAATTAAATAAGATAAGATAAGATATAATAAAATAAAATAAAATAAAATAAAATAAAATAAAATAAAATAAAATAAAATAAAACAAAATAAAAAAAATAAAACAAAATAAAAAAAATAAAACAAAATAAAATGAAATAAAATTAAACAAAAATAAAATAAAGTAAAATAAAATAAAATAAAATATACCAAAATAATATAAAATAAAATAAAATGGAATAAAATAAATAAAATGAAATTATATAAAATAAAATAACAAGAACAAATAAATTATACCAGAATTATTTTTAAAATTAAATATGCATGTATTGAGATTGCCTCCTGTTTTGTATCCTTATAAAAATAAAACTGTTAAAATTAATATTTTCAGTTTCTTGTCTACCTACGTATATTTATATATAAATTTCATACGGACAAAATATATTCGAATTATATCGTTTTCACGAAATCAAATCATTTCTGAAAAATCTTTAACGAAATTTTTATAATATTGTCACGCATATAAAATGTTGGTTTATTATTAAAAACTAAAATTAACCTTCGAAGTTAAAAATAATGCTAAGCTAACATGGGAAAAATATAATAATAATAATAATGATAATTCCCAACGAGGGGGAAATGCCTTCCTTCCCGCACGTGGGGAGTCACCATCAACTACAACTGTAATCGACTGGAATCATAGAAGATGGTGTCAACAAAACTATAATACAAAAATGAATGAACAAGAACATGAAGGGAACAAGAAGTTGGGTCTACTTAGAATAAGCAGATTAAAAATCGGTCAAAAACCTCAAGCCAATAAAAAAACAAAACAAAACAAAGAAAGATAAAACTAGGAATAAAATTAAGGCACACAATACAATTAACACAAAAAAGAAAAAAACATAGGATAAAATAGAGGAGTAGTTTAAGCGCCGATTTACTCAAATTGTAGTCAAATAAGGTGAAATTATGATTAACCTTAACCAATTATGATTAGCATCCTAGTGAAAGGCTCGTTCTGGCCGTATTTAGTTTTGTGAAGCGCAAATCTAAATGCGGGTATCAATCTTAAATTACGTGGATTCAGGTTAAAATTTATCGTCTAAAGAAGGGCTGAGGAGTCGATTTCGCCAGTTAATACTTGGTGAACAAATACAATGTCTGCAACAATACGTCGCTCCACAAGTGGTTGCAGTTTAATTAAGTTTAAGCGACATAGGGAGGCAAAATGAAATTGACCATCCTTGGCAGACCTCGCAGACCAAAGAAGAGAAATCTGCGTCGCACGCTCTCGATTCTTTCTATATGGACTTTGTGGTGTGGTGACCAAACTTGACTGACGTATTCAAGCAATGGTCTTACAAAAGTCGTATAAAGAGCTTTTGTTACGTAAGGTTTTAAAAATTCTTTTGACCACCGTTTGACGAATCCAAGCATAGAGTTATGTTCGTGATGTATATTCGGAAGTCCAGATTAACATCACATGTAACCCCAAGGTCTCGAATGAACGTGACTCGATTGATGATGTCATAATTAATAAAGTAATCACAATGTGGGTAATTAGTGCGTTTGCGGGAGTATGTAATGTACTGACATTTGATGTAGCTCCAACTACTTTAAATATTTGAATGCGTCATCTGCATAGGCCAAAATGGAAGTATGGAGTATTGTGGAAGAATTGTTAGGATAAACAAAATAGGTCCCAGGTGACTACCCTGTGGTACACCAGAGGTGGCGATGAATGATGCAGAGATTGCTGATCTAAAAAGTACATGGTATTTACGTCCAGGAGGTAAGACTTAATCCACTGTATGAGTTGGGGTGGAAACCAAGTATTTTTTAATTTGAATAAAATGACCTCGTGTAAGATCCTATCGAATGCTTTACTAAGGTCAGTGGCAATAACATCAAACTCGAGTCCTTTATCCATAGCATTTAGGGTACGCGAAACAAATTCAGAAAGATTAGTGGTGCTGGAACGTCCTTTAAGGAAGCCATGATGATTTCGTGAAAAAATTGGTTTACAATGAAAGTATAGTGTCATATATCACGCTTTCCAGCAACTTAGAAATGCAAGACAGCTTCTCAATCGTTCGATAATTAGAAACAACCGATCTGCAACCTGACTTATGAGTCGGTATTATAAATGAGGTTTTCCGTATTAACGGAAAAATACCCAAAGAAAGGCATTTCTGAAAAAGAGTTCAAAGAGGGCCGGTTAAGAAGCTAGTGCAGTTCTTTAGTACAAATGAAAGAACACTATCTGGTCCAGACGAAAAATCATCTTGAAGTTGTTTGATCGTTGCTATAATAGTGTCGCAGTTGATATTTATATAGCGAAGAGTTGTTTGTGGACAATTGTTCATATAGTTAAAATAATTCATATCTGGCTCAAAGTCACTGTTGGAGAAAGCCTTATTGAAAAAAGATGCAAACATGTTGGTAATATTATTAGATCATCAGATAGTTCATCTTCATATACTTCATGCTTGACGAGAAACTGTCAAAATTTTTTTAACGTTTATAAATTGCCAGAATCGCTTTGGATTGGCTATTAGATCTGTACGCATGTCATTAATGTACTCATTGTAAAGCTCGTTTGATTAGGATGAGAAATCATTATAGGTATTTAAACATGCAGTGTAGTCCGAATCAGACTTTGTTCTTAAAAACTTATGCCATTGGCGGTTTCTATGATTACAAAGTGATCGAAGTTGTCTGTTGAACCATGGAGGAGATGAGACCCCATATATTCAACGGACATGTAAGGTACTGATTGGTCAAAACATTCAAAGATTTTGGAATAAAAGTTAACTGTTTGAAGATTTTTTTTTTGATTTTCGAGTCCCAACCGAAACACGTCAAATAGAAAAACAAAGTTTTTTTCTGAAATATTTCCAACCATACCTTTGAATTGGAAAAATTCAAATTAATTCCATAGTTACTTGAGTTTAATTGCTCACAAAAATCCTGAATAGATAAAATCCCTAAAATGTTGGCAAATATGCAAGCGCGCATATATGATAATAATTGACCAAGTGTCGATCATTGATTTTCTCATTGATTGCAAACAATCAATAATGACTATGCACTGGTGACTTAGAATGTTGACTATAATAGAAATATTACACATCCTATGAATTCACACAATGGTACTGTCAAGAAAAGTCTGATATATACTGAATGAGCTATTTTGGAAAAAAAGTGAGCTGATATCAATCAAATATTTTAATTAAAAGCTGGAAGTTGGGATGCAGAACTGTTGTGAACCGTACTAAATGCTTATGTACCAAGTTTCATCCAATTCTATTATCAAGTACAGATATTATTGACCTTTCAAAATACAGGTGCTCCAGGGAGCCCACATCATTTTGTTCACTATCGCTCAAAAACTAATCAGTTCCTTGCCATACATATTTGCATCTTTTTCCAAAGTGTTATCAAAATTCATTCACGAACGAATGTTGTATGCTCCCAACAAACATAAAAAAAAGAAATATCAACCTAGAATCGGCCATCAAGATCCAAGCCATCTATCTCACTTCGCTATCCACGACCCTCTTACAGCAGCCCCGTTAGGAAAACGTTTGAATGACCTTTCCTATCTTTGTCTTTAATTAAACACAAAAAAAGTCAAACATATATGTTGTCGGTGTGTCAAGGACTTACGAATTCTGCCTTTCACCACCAGGACAAGAACTCAAAAACAAACACACAAAAAACATAAAAATAAAACACAAAAATTGTCTGCGCGTCAGGACTTACAACGATCGTGCCTTTCGCCCACAGAACAAAACTTACAAGCACCTTGCCTTTCTCCCACAGAACAAAATTTAACAAAAACAAACCTCAAAACACAAAATGTTGTCTGCCCGTAAGGACTTATAGGTCATCTTGCCCTCCGTCTACAGAACAACACACAAAACAACTCACACCTCATACACAAAAACAAATTATCCTAGCGGGATTCAAAAAATGAAATTCGCAAAAATTAAAATTAACAACAATTCAAATACAATTCAAACAAAAAACCTATATAGAATAGAATTTAAAAAAACAGAATCAAAATAAAAAAAAATAACCAAAACAATTATTTACCCGCTCAACCTATCCATTTTTGAACGGCACAGGTTACACACTGTGATGCTGTTGACAAGTCTTGACTGAACGCCATTCAAAGAGGAACCGTATGAAAAAAAACGGACAAAAGAATGACGAAGTGAGGGTATCACCAAAAGTGAAATAAGTAGCGGAGGAGACTGATTCCGAAAAAAAACAAGCTAAGACAACAAAAAAATGCGAAAATTTTTGAGGAAAACCAAATAAATTTAAATAAAATCAAAACATTCCAAAAATTCGATAACAATTAAAAAAAATTATGCGTTCAAAAAATTAAGAATTAACGAAAAATCCGTGCAATTCGAAATTTATAAACAAATTTCAAAATCGAAAACGTCTTAAAAAATAATTTTGAAAACAAAAGTTAAAAAAAAAAAATAACAATCTAGAGTTGGAGGTTGGCAGTTGGACGCAGTAGTTGGGTTTTGGTGGTCAAAAAATTATTTTAAAAAATCTATTCCTTTCTTTAAAGCAACATTAAAACTTTCAAAATTAGCTGAAATTCAAAAAAAAAATATTGCGACGCTGATGCATAGGCTGACTTCACCACAGCTCTGGAAACATATTGTTCTGGATGTATAATGAGCTAATATCCATAAAATACTTTAATTAAAAGCTAACCAATATTATGGACTTCGTAGTTCTAATAATAAAAATATTAAAGCAGGCAGTAGTATCCCAACAAACATAAATTCTGTTGTACGAGAAAAAGTAAAAAAAAATTTATCGTAAGTGACAAAGCGGAAGTAAGGATGCAGAACTGTTGTAAACCGTACTAAATGTGTATTATGTACCAAATTTCATCAAACTCGATTATCAGGTACAGAAGTTATTGAGCTTCCAAAATAACAGGTGCTTGGGGGACCCCCTACCACTTTGTTCACTATCGCTAAAAAAACTAATCAGTTCCTTGCCATACATATTTGCATCTTTTTGCAAAGTGTAATCAAAATTACTTAACGAACGAATGTTGTATGCTTCCAACAAACATTGAAACAATAAACAAGTGTTCGGGAGGACCCCACCACTTATCCCAATATTGTCCAAAAACTAGTCAATAAAGCCTTTATCTTTTTTTCAAAGTGCCATTAAAATTGATTAATGAATGAAATCTGTATGCTCCCAACAAACTTTAAAAACAAAGTGTGATAAGTCAGCAGTTGTATGGTAGATCCCCCGCCACTTTGATCAATGTGTCCCAAAAGATGATAATTATCTTCTTACACTAATTGAAACCTTTCCATAAGTTTTATCATAATCACCTCATTATTGTAGGTTGTAGTGTGCATAAAGATACTGAAAAAACTGCCAACAATTAAAAAAAATTTTTTTACCGGAAATAAAAAACCGGAAGTTGGGATGCAGAATTTTTGTAAATTATACTAAATGCTTATGTACAAAGTTTCATCCAATTCGATTATCAGGTACAGATGTTATTGAGCTTTAAAAAAAACAGGTGTATGGGACACCCCCCACCACTTTGTCCACTATCGCTCAAAAACTAATCAGTTCTTTGTCATACATGTTTGCGTCTTTTTCCAAAGTGTTATCAAAATTCATTCACGAATGAATGTTTTATACTCCCAACAAACTTAAAAACTTTGTGGAAAAAACCACCTGTTGTATGGTGGACCCCCCAACCCTTTATCCAATGTGCTCCAAAAGCTGATAAAATCTTTCTCATGTTATTTAAAAGCTTTTCGCAACGTTTCATGAAAATCGATCGGTAATTGTAGGCTACAGTAGGGATAAACACCTGAAAAAAAAACTTTTTAACCGGAAGTGACAAACCGGAAGTTGGTATGCAGAAATATTGTAAACTGTACTAAAACCTTATATACTAAGTTTCAATAAGATCATAGCCCGGGATCAGAAGTTATTCAAGATTTAAACTTAGAGGTGTTCGGGAGACCCCCCGCCATTTTGTCCAAATTTGAAATGAATCCAGATCTTCCATTTTCAAGTGAACCTGTATCATTTGCCAAAGTTTCATCAAGATCCTATGCAGAAAACTCACCCACCCACCCACCCACCCACCCACCCACACACAGACGTACACCAAATTTTTTTTTGCTATTTAGATAGAGGATGGTCCAAAACAAAAGATAAAATAAAATTTAGGGTATGTAAGATTTTTTTTTTTCACGATAGATTGCATTACTTCACACAATTTAAAATTGTGGTGAAGTAAAAATTACTAAACCTACTAAAATAGACCTCTAACCTCTAAAATAAAAACTGGTTGGAGTTGGTTGGTTGAATTCCGGATCGAGAGCTGATAAAATTTTTAACACAAAAAAATTCAAAATATCAAAAAAAAAAATTGTTTAAAAAATCTAAAACTTACAAAACAAATAAATTTCTAAAACAAAAAATTAAAAAAAAAAACTTCTACGTTCTAGTAATGTTCAAACAAAAATTTACTCTAGAAGAATTTAAAAAAAAAAAACTAAAAAATTCTAACAAACAAAAATAAGCAAACACAACAAATTTAAAATTTAAAATTCTACACAATTGAAAAAAAAATTCCAAAAATTAGAAATTCACAAAAATTTAAAACTTATGTTAAAAATATTCAAAAATTCTAAACAATTTCAAAAACTTATCAAATTCGAAAAGCTAAAAGTTCAAGAAAATTCTAAAAATTTCTACTAAAATTATTCACAAAAATTTTCAAAAAATATCCAAAAATTTAAATTGAAAAAAAAAAGTTTAAAAATTTACAAAAAAAACTGTAATGGGCAAGATATTCTGGAAGCTGGACAGTCAGTCTTATATGACAGTCTAATATTCTTTTTATTTTACATTAATAATATTCTTTTTATTTACATGATAATGGAAAAATAAAAAAATATGAAACTGTTTTCCCGGAAGTGTCAAATGTATTTGTAAGAAATAAAAATTTATTGCACACAAAACAGGTTGAAAGTATTTGAAAATGTATATTAACATTTTTGAACTACGCTATTGTATACATATTGCTATAGGTAAAGAGAACGGGAAATGTAAATATGGTAAGATGTGATCTGAACAAAGACAGAAATAAAAGGAATCCTGCATTCTTAAATTAAAAAAATTGTACCCAAACAAAGAATACGAAAAACAATTCACACCATCATCTTAACTTTTTAAATTGCCAAACAAAAAAAAATTTCCCAAACAATGAAAACACAAAATTTCCTTTTTAATGTTTTAATTTAATTTGATTTCTTTGTTTCGTATGGTAAAAAGTAAACAATAAATAAACTAGAAATACTTATTTGCCAATTTTTTTTTTTGTTTGTTGAGGATAGAGATGTATTATTCAAATTGAAAAATCTTATTTCATTTATTTTGTAGGCAAAAAAAAATAGAAATAGAAAAGAAAATTCAAAACAATTTAGAACATTTTCTTTTAAACTTAACCTTTTTCTTTTCCTAACCTCTTGTAAGATATTTGTTTTTATATTTTCTTATATTGTTGTAATTTTTGTTTCCTTATAACCTTTTTTTTTTATTCTAATCTAATTTAGGTTTTTCTTTATTTTACTTTTATAAATGAAAATTTGAATAAGGCGTTACGGAGGGTGGGTAGATAATAAGATGGTTGTGTTTACAATGTAAAACCTAATAACAATATACATTATACATATTTCAAAATAAAAAGTTTCTGGCTTTTACTCTTATTGGAATTTTTTGCAACTACTTTAGATACAAAATGAATTGTTGGATGGGATAATATTTATAAAGGAAAAGATACGACGACCTTTATTCCTCAAGTAAACAATTTTGAAAATCATTTTTCAAATCTTATATCAAAGCTGAAAACTGATTTCTTGTACCACACCTTAGAAAATCTACACCAAAAAAAAAACTAAGAATGTGTTAATTTACATTATTTTCCTTAAAGATTAAACTTGAAATATTTAATTATTTTAATACTGTCTTGGATTACAAATTAAGTTCTTTTATTTTTTTGTTTTATTGTTGTTGATGTTACATACCAGATAGAATTCTATGGCAATGGAAATTAAATGCTTTCAGAATATTTTAAATTTTTCTGTAGTTTGTAAAATGATATGCAGAATGAGAACTAACTTCTCTGATATGTGAGATGAAAAGTATAATGGAAAATGATTTATATTTCCGTGGAAAATATATAATGCAAAATATTTTCATTTTTGGATACTTCTTTTAGCTAACATGAGAATGACATTTAAAAAAAATAACGGTTAGAATTTATACATAAAATAATTACGTGAGAAGACAATTACTTACAAACAAATAAACATTCAATCACGTTTGTGTGTTTTTATTTATAATCAGAAATTAATCATAGATAATTAAATTCTAAACAGTAAGTCTTCAAAATTGTATATTTTATTTTTAATTAAAGAAAATTTTTATTTCTATGAAAATTAATCGATTTGTTATGGTTTCGTACAAACAATAAGAAGTAAATACATAAACGATTTCAGTTAATTTTTTTGGTTTCGATTTGCTTTTTGTAATATTTTAAAATGAAATCATTCGTAATTACTTAAATAAATAAATTTATTGGTTATAAATTTTGAAATGATTGATGAAAAGTTACGGAGAAAGGTTTATATTTTAACTATAAATATTTCAAAGGGTTAAAAATGTTAATGATTTAATTTATTTTGTTGATTGAAAGCAACATATCACCACAACTAATAATTAGCGTGGGTCAGATCTGGGCCGGATTCGACTTTTCCTACTACTGATAGGGGCCGGATGAGGCACACTGAACAGACGCTGATGAGTAATGTAACGCCTCAAACTATCCAAACCGGATCAGGCAGCCCTACTAAAACCAGACCAGGAATGGATGAGTTCAAATAGGACATTCACTACTAGACCATTTAGCACAATTTTTATAAATGAGCAATTTCACGAAAGTTCAGCAAATTTTTGGGAAATTTTGACTTGACCCCTTTTAATTTTGGTTATTTTTTGTTTATAGATAGTCTTTGATAAATAAAAAATACAAGTTCTCTTAGAATTTTTTTTTCGACCAGGGGTCTTCACAGGGTGCCCCTCAATTTTTTGTTATTTTGTGATGTGACTGTATTTTGACGAGCGATTGTAGAAAAACTACTGAATCGATTTTCATAAATGATATGTCGTTGAATAGGTATTAGAACAAAGTTTTTAAAAATGTACACTGTTAATTTTTTGAAATAATTTTTAACGGTGTAACATAAGAAAAAAACGGTGTAATTGAAAAAAAGATGGCATAGCCTCTTTTTTTTTTTTTTTTTTTTTAACTAAATTGAAGCTTATTTTATATCTAACCACTTGTGAAAGTTGAGGACACGCGTTATTTTTTGTTTTAAAGATAAAATTCGTTGTGCATATGACTGTCGGGAATCAGTTTTTTTTGTTCTGAAGGAAAATTATAAAAATGGCGTTATAAACTAAGAGATATTTTTTTTATGTTAAATATCAAATATTTTATTATTAGATGAACTTTTTAAAATATTATAAAAATTATATATGTAGTACAATAAATAAAATAAATACAATTGTTAAAAATGATTTACTTATTTTACAAACAGAAGTTTCTTTTGAATAGGAAAGCACTTCTGCAATTATTTTCTTTGTATTAGATGGCATAAAAAATGAAATGTTTATTTATCACTTTTAGTAATCACTTGTCACTCTTATAAAAAATAATTTGACAGTCTCGACTGCAAACAAAAAAGCCGTATAAATAACTAAATCTATTTAGGAACTTTTGACTGGAGAAGCATTATGTTCGTATTATGTTATTATGGAATCATAAAGTAAAGGATTGTTTTTCAACATTAAATTACAAATATTTTATTATTGAATAAACTTTTTAAAATATCATACAAATTATATATGTGAAAATAAATATAGTTATTAAAAATTATTTACTTATTTTACATTCAAAAGTTTCTTTTGAGTTGGAAAACATTTTTGCATTTATTGTCTTAGTATCTACTGGTACAAAAGAATGAAATTTTTGAGTTCCACTTATAGTAATCGCATTTTTATATCGATTTTGTAATTTTTCTTTTGTTAATTGATATTCATTTTTATCGGCGTATCCAAAGTTCATGGTAGATTCCCATTTTAAAGCCCATTCGAAAAGTTTTTTTGGTGTATCATTAATATTATCTTCGCTCGCCATACAATAACGGTGTGCAGCACGCTTCAGTGTACCACCAATTCCATCACAAGGTCCCTTTCCATGGCTGGTAGCATGAAAATGCCATTCAGCGTCAACCTTAAAGTCTTCTTTATGGTGGCATAAGTTAATTAGTTAATTTAAGGTTGACGCTGAGTGACAAGTGATTACTAAAAGTGATAAATAAACATTTCATTTTTTATGCCATCTAATACAAAGAAAATAATTGCAGAAGTGCTTTCCTATTCAAAAGAAACTTCTGTTTGTAAAATAAGTAAATCATTTTTAACAATTGTATTTATTTTATTTATTGTACTACATATATAATTTTTATAATATTTTAAAAAGTTCATCTAATAATAAAATATTTGATATTTAACATAAAAAAAATATCTCTTAGTTTATAACGCCATTTTTATAATTTTCCTTCAGAACAAAAAAAACTGATTCCCGACAGTCATATGCACAACGAATTTTATCTTTAAAACAAAAAATAACGCGTGTCCTCAACTTTCACAAGTGGTTAGATATAAAATAAGCTTCAATTTAGTTTAAAAAAAAAAAAAAAAAAAGAGGCTATGCCATCTTTTTTTCAATTACACCGTTTTTTTCTTATGTTACACCGTTAAAAATTATTTCAAAAAATTAACAGTGTACATTTTTAAAAACTTTGTTCTAATACCTATTCAACGACATATCATTTATGAAAATCGATTCAGTAGTTTTTCTACAATCGCTCGTCAAAATGCACTCACATCACAAAATAACAAAAAATTGAGGGGCACCCTGTGAAGACCCCTGGTCGAAAAAAAAAATTCTAAGAGAACTTGTATTTTTTATTTATCAAAGACTATCTATAAACAAAAAATAATCAAAATTAAAAGGGGTCAACTCAAAACGTTGTTGAATCTTCGTGAAATTGCTCAAATACATCATTTTCAAAATGTCCAAAAATTCGTTTGTAAAAATATTCTATGTTTACACTTACTTACCGTATACGTAGTCATAACGCAAAGAAGCGAAAACTAAAGTATATGTGAAATTTCGCAAACTATGTATATCTAAAATGGATAATACTCTAGTGAATTTGAACAAAATGAAATTCATTCAAATAAAATAAGGCTCAAATCAGGACAAATAGGGCATACCTTTATTGTAAAATCATATAGGATTATGATCGGGCCCTGGTCCGGCATTTACTACTAGGGATGAGATAGGTCGTCGCAGTCCCGACCGGATCAGTGTCCTATTAGTGAAATCAGTTATGGTTTCGGATAGGAGCCGAATGCAAATACGCTATAAGAACTAACCTTACTACACCCTGATCCGGCCCGGATCATAAAAGGGCATGCCGGAACAAAATGCTAGTCGAGTTATGTCAAATCGATTTTTTTTTTGTGTTCCTCTCTTTGTCTCAGAGAGAAACAGTTATGTCTTTCCATAGAAGTGCGTAACTTTTTCATTTGATTCAAAATTGTACAATTATTGCGAGTTATTTTTATATATACAGGAATACCTCGCATAGTACGGCTTCGATTAGTCCGGTTTCACTATAGTACGGTTTTGAAATTTTCAAAAAAAAACAAATGAAAAGGAAAAAAATTCTAGGGAAAAATTATTCTTAAAAAAAATAATACATATGTACATACATAATACATAAAATTATTTTTATAAGCAAAACTCAGACAACGATGACTGTGCTGAAATGTCTTGAGAGATTTAACGTCTAAAAAGCTTTCAAAAATTATTGGAATGGTCGAAAAAGTTTCAGGTTATGTTAAGGAAGTTGATCCTAATATCGAACGTAGCATTACAATTCGTCGAACAATAAACAATAAAGGGTAGTGAAAATCCGAAATTCTACGTTCACGCCATGCTACCTAGGTAACGCTAACAGAAGCAGGTTGGTGTAGTGCAGAGTAAATACTGCTTATTCTCAATGATTCTGCACCATGGCGAGTCATTGGCGCCATAAAACCAATGCAACTCAAGCGTCTGTTCTCCATGTTAGGGGCGGCTTGGAGCGGGCATCTGTCTTGGATCAAGCGGCTCGCGGCTGTCTTGGATCAAGTGTAGAAAGCGTCTGTTCTCCATGTTAGGGGCGGCTTGCAGCGGGCGTCTGTCTTGGATCAAGCGGCTCGCTATATAAACGTGTAAAAAGGTTGTTTCTGGTGACCTTAAGATGCAGAATGAACCCATTCACAAAAATTTGAATTAGGTGAAGGGCTAACACCCCATTTTCGTATAAAAACTATTGTCATGAATTCTGTACACAGGCCTTGGAATATCTCGGATTCATTATTAGAACAACCTCGGAAAGTGTACCCGGACTACGATTTAAAAATGGGAACCTGGAACGTGCTAAGTCTTAGAAGACCAGGAGATCTCAATAATTATCATCACTCGTTTGATACAGACGTGTTTTATTTTGCTTTAAAAAGAATTAATTTAAAATTTTTAATTATTATAAGTGGATTCATAATTTAAGCCTAAAGTTGTTTTTAATTTATTTTGGTTCTTGAACTATAAACTTTTAAGTTAATTGTTATAATATATTAGTTCTAGCTGAAAATTACTATTTTTTATGATACGTAAAACTAATTAGTGAATAACATAACGGATTTATTAATACAGTAAACATTTTATGTAATTTCTCGTATGTGAATACAGTAAACATTTTATGTAATTTTTCGTGTGTGTGCATTAACCAGTCTTTTGGTGTTAGTCATTCAAATAAAATTTTTAGTATTACCTGCTGGTGTAGTTAAATATATATTTCGTATATTCAATTATTTATAATGAGCAACAACAGTGAATGCCATAAGTGTGATGCAAAATTTAGTGACAATAATATCTTGAAATGTTTTGGTGACTGTAGTAAAATGCTACAGTACACTTGCTCGACCTTATCTAATGCAACCGCGAAATTATGTAACAACACGGCGAATGTTTGATTTGTTTGTGATGACTGCTTAACAAAACATGGGATGCTCCAACAAACTATGCAAGCATTGATGACGCAACTAAGCGAGGTTACCACCATATTATCAAAACTATTTGCCAACTTCCAGTTATTATCGTCAACGCAGTTTCTGGGCTCGGTAGCAAATCATCCGACATCATCACAAACTGATACCAGCTCTCAAGCTATAAATTTTAGTGGGAAATGACTCATCGAATACCGAATTGTTGATGGTCAAACCGAAAAAATACCAGCATGTCTCAAACTTTAAACCAACAACAACTAGCAGTGATATCAAAAACCATATTGTCAACAAGTTGCAGATCTCTGCTGAAGACATTGAATGCCATGAATTAGTGTCAAAGAATGCTGATAGGAGCAGATTAAATTTTATCTCATTTAAGGTCGGCCTGGATCCTGCATTGTATGATAGAGCTTATGTTGGCGATATATGGCCGCTTGAATGTTGCATCAAACCATTTATTACCTTTCGCCACTCACGAAAGGTTCCTACCACCGCGTCTTTACCAGGATAACCACTCACTTACCAGCAATCAACGTTCCAATTCAACGGAAGTCTATTTAAAATTTTATAATTTTTATTTCTTATGTTTAAATGTTTTTTTATATTTTAGGTCATTTACGCATTTCAACATCAACAGGAACTCGTCCTTGAATCGATTATTGTCACGGAAACATGTTGTGAATCGGGATGATACATGTATAAACTTTGGCTTCATCAATGCTCGAAGCCTATTTTGCCATATCGACAAACTCAGAATTTTTCTCAGAACCAAAGAGCTTGATGTATTTTGTGTTGCAGAAACATGGCTCACCAGTAAAATTAATGATCAATCTGTTGCGTTGAACGGATATAAAATCCTGCGATTTGATAGAGCGCATAAGACAGGTGGTGGTGTTTGCATTTACTACAAAAATTGTTATAAACTTAAAGTAATTCATTCTTCAATCCATGGTAAAACTGAAGTACTGATGGCTGAAATGATACTTCCATCCATGACTATTTTGATAGTGATGGGTTATAACCCTCCAACCGCTTTAATGGCTGACTTAAATGATTTTCAGGATCTTCTATCCTCATATATCCTTAACTACAGTCATTTTATAATTGGCTGTGATTTAAATTTTAATATTGTCGATGATTCTCATAAGTTCCATAACTTGCTAAGAGTTAACCCCTTAATCTCTGTCCCATTTTCACCTACTCGGGGGGAAACTTGGCTTGACCAATGTATTATTGCTGAAGCGGAGCAATTTAGGATTCTTCGATCTAGTCAATACACGCTTCCAGATATTTCTGATCATGATTTACTTATTATGTCGTATAAAGTAAAGTCTAAGCGCGTCGATACTGAGTACAAGCTGGTTTACGATTATAGTCATTTGGATGCTGAAATGATCATGAACTATTTCTCTGAAGTCAATTGGAGTTTCTTGCATTCAACTGATGATATCAATACATTGTTTTACTTTCTATATGATCATCTTTGCCATGCTCATAATAATTGCGTTCCTGTGAAACGGATAGTAGATAATCAATCTACAGCTCCGTGGATTAATATTAATATTTTACAACGTATGTGTAGGCGGGATCGTTTATTTGCTAAGTATAAAAAAACAAGAGATTTAAAATTCCTTGAATTATCCGATATAATCGCAGTGAGCGCAATGTGGTAACCAGTTTGATTCGAAGTGCGAAACAAAATTACTTTTTTGGGAATAGCAAGCAAACTATGAAAAAAATATGGAATAATATCAACAGTATCGGAATCGGTAAAAGTAAGTTTGATGGTTCAACTAACATTGACCCAACAATCATTAACAGTTATTTTTGCAATATAACCCCAGCTCCTGTAGTTATACCTTTACCTAACGTTGGTGGGGTATTAACTACTGATCAAACTTATTTGTCATTCTGTAGTGTAAATGAATGTGACATTTTCAAGGCAATATATGAGATAAAGTCCAATTCACCTGGCCACGATTTAATCAATTTGAAATTCTTGAAGTTTATTTTGCCCTACATTGTATCTCCCTTGACATATCTTATTAATAATTGCATTATGCGTTCCGAATTTCCGGATATTTGGAAGATGAACATAGTTATCTCAGTTTTAAAAAAGAAGGGAAGAGATTCTCTTGATAATCTTAGACCAATCAGTATGGTTTCGATCTTGTCTAAAGTTTTTGAGATCATTATTCGAGATCAAATAATTCAGCATATAGAAAAGTTCAAGTATCTAAATCAATATCAGTCTGGATTTCGCAATAATCACAGTACAGCGACTGCCTTGTTGCATGTTGTTGATGATTTAGCGCGTCACCTTGATCAAAAAGGAGCCTTTGTCGTTCTAATTTTGTTGGATTTCTCAAAGGCATTTGATTCGTTAGTTCATTTCTTATTATTACAAAAGTTAATGCTTTTTTTTAATTTTGACACCACAGCTATTAAACTGATGTTCAGTTATTTGTCTGATAGATATCAAAAGGTCAGCATAAATGGCAAGGAATCTGACCCTGAACGCATTCTAGCTGGTGTGTTTCAGGGAACCATGCTCGGTCCTATATTATTTTCACTTTTCATTAATGACCTCGCACAAGTAATAACACATTGTAAATTCCATATGTATGCCGATGACTGTCAGTTATATCTCGGCGGTACTAGTACTAATATTTATGAAACTTTCAATAAGATTAATTCTGACCTTTCCAATATTTTAGGCTGGTCCAAATCTAATGGTGTCTCATTGAACATTAGAAAAACGCAAGCGATTTTCATTTCAAAAAGAACATTTCCAGTTGTACCGGATATGTATATATATCGATAATGTGAAAATTCCATTTCTGAATGTTATTAACAACCTTGGAATCTGTATAAACAACAAGTTCACGTGGGACTCCCAAGTTGTCAACGTATGTAACAAAATTAATTCAATATTATACGGCTTAAGACTTCACAAGAATATTTGCCCCAAAACCATCAGAATATTGTTAGCAAAAACGTTAGTAATACCCCACATTCTATATTGTGAATTTCTCTACATAAGTTGCGATTCTACCTCCAGAGATATTATGCAGGTTACGTTAAATAATATTGTGAGATATGTGAATGGGGTGAGAAAGTTTGACCACATTTCGGCCTTATTTCTCGAATTCTTTGGCTGCACGATGATGCAGTTCTTTTATTTTAGAGCGCTACTATTTCTCTACAAAATTATGAACAGTCGGGTTCCAATATATTTATTTGAGAAAATCAAGGTCGGTTCGATTCGGAATGGCAATATATGCCTGCCCCTTAACTATACCAATATCTATAATAAGTCACCCCTCTTCACTTTATTCAGTATTCGGAATAGAGTTCCTGTTGAGGTAAGAAATGCTAAACCACTTATTAAATTTAAATCTCTTGTGTTCGATTATGTTAAAAATAATTTTTAGTCATGTAATATTAATGTGTAATATTTAAAATGTCAATTGTACTTTATAGGATGGATAAGCCATGCTTTATCCTTACTTTGTTTTGAATAAATAAATAAAAAAATAAATAAATCTCCTAAAACTCACTCAACAAGTCGAGACCTACACACTGGATATAATGGCATTACAAGAACTAAGATGGCCATGCAGTGCAATCCATGAAACAGCGAAAGGATACACTCTTTATTATTGCGGTCATCAAAATGGAGGAGAATTTGAAGTTGGCTTTCTTATACACCGTCGCGTGAATCAGTATGTTATCGACTTCTGCCCAATTAATATGCGGTTGTGCACACTGAGAATCCGCACGCAAAAATTCAATGTAACGATCGTCAATGTTCATGCACCTACTGAAGATAAAACAGATGATATTAAAGAACCTGTTCTTCCTAGAACTCGAAGAAGTTATCAATAAAATCCCGCGGCACTATGTAAAATCGTGGTAGGTGACTTTAATGCTGAAATTGGTAGGATTGCAAAACTTAAAACACATATTGGCCCTAACAGCTTGCATCATACCAGCAACAACAAAGGCTTCCCCGCAGCCGAGCTGGCTATGATGTATGATCTAGTAATTCCCAGCACTTTCTTCCCTCACAAGAGAATTCACAAGGCAACATGGAAATCAAATGACGGAAGAATGGAAAATCAAAGTATAACTGACGTTCGATCATACAGAGGTGCTGATATGGATACTGAGAAAAAAGACCGTGCGCTGGAATGTCGAAGCATTTAAACATCCGGAAACGCTGAATAAATATCAGGAAGTAATAACACAAAACATAGAAGAGACATCTCTTCTGAGATGCCATTAAACATACAAGAAGAATGGCAAACGCTTCAATCAACCATTATAGCCGCAACACAAACTACAATCGGAAAACGACCCACTAAAACAAAACAAAAACTGCGAGAAAAATGGTTAACAAGGAACACCCGAAGCTCCCAAGCTGATTATCTATGCGACAAGAAAGCCTCAGCAAAACTTCTACGTAAAAAGAAACTCGAAAACATGAAGAGCTGCATCAAAAACATCAACCAACATGCGGCCAACGGAAATTCAAAACAGTGTTTTGCCAATGCACGGAATCTGACAAAAGATTTCCACCCAAGATCGACAGGGAGAGGGAGAACAACAAACAATACAATTCATTGCTACAAAGAATTGTTGAGGAGAAACCACCAAAAATGATCCAGACATCGTTATTGCAATTTTTTGGCAAAAAAAATTAATTAAAACATTAAAATTTAAAGTGAATTGTGTGAATTTTGTTTATCTTGTTGTTTTAACCATTTTAAATTAACTTTTTTTTGTTTGTTCAGTTATTAAATAATAAATATATGTTCATTTGAATATATTACTCTCGTTTTCTTTATCGAAAAACAGGAAAAAACAAATTGTATGGAACAAATTATCGTTTTTTGTATGTAGTTAGTTCCTCGATTAGTCCGGTTTCAAATAGTACGGCTAAATGGTGGAACCGATTAACCGTACTATACGAGGTATTCCTGTATAACAAAAAAACCACACCACAAAAAAATAACAGTTTCTCCTTCCCTGCGATTGTATAAAAATAAATTTAAAAAATAACGTTTTGTCTTTATTATATAATTAAAATATAATTTTTGGTATTTTATCAATGAAAAATAAATTTGTCCATAATGAAAAAAGTTTGACAGAAAGTTTTCATAATACACTTTGAAAATATTTACATAAGTTAAATATTTGTTCGTGTCGTTATAAAATATTGCTCGTCCTTTTTAAAATATTTGAGTTAAATAATCACCGGAAATAACACAATAAATTTATATCTCGTATTTATTTTCATTCATTTTATAAAAATTAGCAAAACTATGAAGAAAACATTTAACTCTTTTTGTCGTTTTAAATGATTTAATTGTTTTAAATTTATAATTTAATTATTATAATTTGTAAATAAAAACAAATCAAAATGGAGAAAAAAGAAATTGAATATGACATATCAGTGATCACCATTTATAATATCTCTCTTCATAGAATTTTAAAGTTATGTTTTCTCTATATTTACATATACTCTAAGATAGAAACAGAAGGAAGATAGAAACAAACGTATTGGAAGTTACAAACGACAACTGTTGGAGCTTTTTAGAGTAGATAAGCCTCCACTTCAAACCGAACTTAATATTTGACACTTCAAACTAAAAATGTTCCTCAAAATTCAAATTTTTTTTAGGGGCCAAAACAAAACCTCTCCACTTTAAGTGGCCAGGGGCACGCCTTATAATTGAAAAATTGATTTCAAATTTTGCAAATAATATTTTTCTGGGTATTGACACGAAATGGGAGGGTATCGCACGAAAAATTAAAATTTTTTTTTTAAGGTTCAGAACAAAACCTCTCAAATTTAAAATGGCCGGGCCACGCCTTAGAATTGAACGATTGATTTCAAATTTTGCAAATGATATTTTTATGGGTATTGACACAGAATGGGAGGGTGTCCTACAAAAAATTTAAATTTTTTTTAAGTCCAGACCAAAACCTGTCAATTTTAGGTGGCCACGCTTTAGAGTTAAACGATTGATTTAAAATTTTGCAAATAATGTTTTTATGGGTATTGACACGAAATGAGAGGGTGTCATACACAAAATTTAAATTTTTTTTTTAGGTCCAGAACAAAACTTCTCAAATTTAAAGTGGCCGGGCCACGCCTTAGAATTGATCGATTGATTTCAAATTTTGCAAATAATATTTTTGTGGGTATTGAGTTGACACGAAATGGGAGGGTGTCGTTACAAAAAATTAAAGTTTTTTTTAGGTCCATAACAAAACCTCTCAATTTTAAGTGGCCGGGAGCACGCCTTAGAGTTGAACGATTCATTTCAGATTTTGCAAATTATATTTTTATGGGTATTGACACGAAATGGGAGGGTGTCCTACAAACAATTTAATTTTGTTTTTTAAGGGCCACCCTAGTATGTATATGTTGTCCTGAGGGCTATTCCGAGTATTTTTGGGTACGACGTTACGCATTGACTCACGTAATATTTCGACTAGTGAAGTAGGATTTGTCGATTGCGCAGGTGAGGGATGCATTACTAGTTCTCCTGGAACCGTAAGCCGTTCTCCGTAGACAAGGTCAGTAGGAGTGCATCCGAGATCTGTTTTAATCGAAGTCCTAATTCCAAGGAGGATAAGTGCGAGTTCATCACTCCAATTTTGAGAGTTTGATGTGGCGTAAATTGAGGCTTTGAATGGCGATGTAGCCGTTCTACCATGCCATTTGCCTGTTGGTGATAAGTCGTCGTCCGTATTCTATGAGAACCCAAACATTTTGTGAGTTCTTTGAAAAGGTTGCTTTCATTCTGACTGCCTTGGTCAGTCGTGATTTCGAGTGGAACATCAAATCTCGAAATGTACTGCTCTACAAAAGCTTTAACTACGGTAGAAGCTTTCATGTCAGCCGGTGGTATAGCTTCGGGCCATCGAGTAATTTTTGATTTTTGGCAAGGAATGCATGTCTTTGACGTATAATCTGCGTCAAGGTTCATGCTGGGCCAAAAATACTTAGTTGCAACTAATTTACACGTTGCTCGTACTCCCGGATTAGACAGATTATGGAGTTTATCAAATATTACTCGACGCATCTCTTCAGGGATGTTAGGTCGGATAGTGCCTGTTGAGGTTTCACACTATATTAATAGACCAAAATATATATCTGAAATTAGCTCTAGTTTACGTTTAGAATTACGAGAATCATGTAATATGGTTTGTAATTCTTTATCTGATTCCTGTAAATGAGCTAGTTTGATTCCTGTAATTAAGCTAGTTTTTAATAAAGTGTTTGCTACTTTGTTGCTCTCGCCTTTAACGAACCCAATATCTGTGGTGAACTAACTGATGTAGTCCAATTGACGACTTTGGCGGGGACTACGCTCCGACTTTGATGCAATTACGGTAGTCAGTGATTTATGATCAGTATTGACATGAAATATTCTACCCTCGACAAAACATCGGAAGTGTTTGATGCCACAATAAATTCCTAATAATTCTCTGTCGAAAGCCGAATATTTTTGTTCGGTCTGGGAGCGTTTTTTGGAAAAGAAGGATATAGGTTCACAACTTCTATTATTTAGTTGCTCCAATACGGCACCAACTACAAAACTCAGGTTTTGGTTTTTGAGCATTTTATTGTGAGGCGACGATTTTGAAACGTCCCGTCCTCGTCGCATGTACTTTGGGACGTTTCAGTTTTTCGATGCTGACTATGTCTTTGGGGTTCCTGAGTTTTTATCGAATGAACACTCTTCACATTTCTTAGCTCGTTCTTTAAACTTTCGGGGATACCAGCATATCCACCTGCCCGTTCGTTGTCGAGATTTGCTGCGACTGTTTGAGCGATAAGGTTCTCTACTATTAGATCTATTTCTCGATCGATGTAAGACGATGCGAATTATTCTCATGAGAATATATGTATTTATTCTCATTCTCACCGTGTAAGCTTCGACGAGAATGCATTCTCATTCTCATCGGACGATTCTCATGGGATGTTGTTTGTATTTGTGAAGGTTATGTGTTTTTTTTGTAAATTAAGTTGTTGATTCGATAAAGAAATTGTAAATTCTGCTGTTAGTCGAGGCAATGAAGCACTAAAACAGCCAAAAATTTTGGAATTTTGGTTGCGATTTTGGCCTTCGCTTCCAAAAATTATTTGTAAAAAATGTATCTACTTTCTATCTTATACAAACCGGAAATTGCATTCCTGCAGTCAAAAATGCATTCAAAACATTCAATTTTTGAAGTCGCTTTAAGAAAATTAAATAAGTTTTTTAATAAGACTTAGAATTGGATCATACCGGGTTCCCGGGCGTCTTGGAGGTCGCTGATCACGATTTTGGTGTTCAAATTGACCCACAGCCGACCTGAAGCTCAGGATCGCTAATGAACGTCATCTCTGTGGGACTCTCCCGAAATTCACGCGGGGGAAGGAGAGAAACTCGGCGCCCGGTGATTTTTGGGGTTGCTGAATTCAAATATGGCATCGGCGAACACCACCTTGGATACTTGGTGCGCCGGAACCTTGACGTGGACGTCATCCCCGAGAGTTTTCCTGACAAGATCGCAAAAAACAAATCGAAAATCGTTGTGTGGGCGTTTTTTTGGGCACAGATTCCAAATTTCACATCGAAAACGTCCCCCGAACACCTGCTGCACCGGAACCTGGGCCTGAACGTCATCTCCCGGTGTCATATTTGCAAAAAATGAAAGGAAATTTTGAAATAAAATATAATTAATTATGGACGAACGTTCGCATAATTCATAATGTTTAATACTTGCAGAAGTGATTATCCAATGTCAAAATATACCAGTTTCTTCTACATTTATTTATGAGAAAAGCGTACATTACAGACAGTATCAATTAATGTAATCAGGGTACAGAATATTCACATGTCTATCATTTTTATGAAAAATATGATTAACGGAGTGGGGTGCTAAACTGGGTGAGTTCCTCATAAGTTGGATAATTAACTCTAAATTTGCGTTATTTTATTGGACTTTATTTAACAATTATAACTTCTGATAAGGAGAAGTATCAACGGAAAATATCCAGTACCAAGAGAATATAGACATTCAGAAAGGTCAGGATATTCAGCACATTCAGGACATTCAGCACCAGGTGTCCGGAGGGTGTTCGCCGATGCCATATTTGAATTCAGCAACCCAAAAAACCACCGAGCGCCGAGTTTCTCTCCTTCCTCGCGTGAATTTTGGGAGAGTCCCTTGGAGATGACGTTCATCAGCGATCCTGAGCTCCAGGTCGGCTGTGGGTCAATTTAAACATCATAATCGTGATCAGCGACGACCTCCAAAACCCCGGGTTCAGGGGGTTGAGCCAATTCTGAGTTTTATTAACAAAGTTACTTAATTTTCTTAAAGCGACTCTAAAAAACGCATTTTTTTAACGCATTTTTGGATGCAGCATTGAAAATTTCCGGTTTGTATAAGATACAAAGTAGAAACATTTTTTACAAAAAATTTTTGGAAGCGGATGCACAAAACCCCATTCCGATCCGTCTTAGTGCAAAAAATTTCGAGGTTAGGTGCTTCATTGCCTCGAATATGTTGAAAGTCCAAAAAAGGGGAAATCTTTGGATCTCTTTTGCTTGTAATCATGGATTTTGTATTAAAATTCGATCGAAAGGATTGAATCCTTCAAGCGATTCAAAACGCCAGTTGTCTGATCTTAAACATCATCCACCTCTGATTCAATGTAAGAAACAGGTGCATATAATAGTCCTTTTGTTCGATGGTCTAGCAGATGAAATTCCAAAAGCATTTTAATAATTAGCTTGGCGCGTGAAAACCGATAGTTATAGATTTTTCTATGCCTAATAATGGACGATCAGGTAAAATATTTAATTCAGCGTTCTGGGAACTTTTCGTTAACTTTATATCGATTAAATGCTCCGTTATCTGAACCTAATCTTTTGCACCGATGTTTTGATCCGATAATGCCATGATAACAATACTACAATGAACCTTGTAACTACGGTAATCACTTCAACTTATGTCTCCACCAGTCAATAATGTCTGAAAAACAAAAGGAAAACGTTAATCCGAAGATTTCAGCAGATGAAATTGAAATCATGACACTATCAACTGCCGCATCCACAAGAACAAGTACTTCATCAAAAAAGAGGAAAAAGAATGAAAACGTGAATGAAAAATATATTATTGTTGTAACATTTCTTACCGAAATCAATAAGCGTGATGAATATGAAGTAGGTTTGGCACAGCTAAAATATCACGAAATTACGGTTAATATGCAGCTTAAATGGCATGGAGAAGGTATAGAGACATAACAGCGTTTGTCAAAGTCACAACTCATAAAACGCGACGATGTGTACAAACAACAACTTTCGAATGATTATAGTTCTACCAATTGTTCAGGCGCAATGTCGTATCAAACACGTGAAAATTTAAATAAATTAACACTAATGTTTTAATTTCAATGTATTTTATGCAATAAATATAATGAGCATCATATACATAGCTTTGATAGTAGCGGTCAAAAAGACCAAATCATTAATCGTCGCTTGACTCGATGCTTGAGTCCTTTATCGATGCTTCAACATAAACACTCCTCACTCTTAGTTGTAAGCATGTGTTTATTTTCTTCGCTTGACTTGAGTCGAGGTCGACTCTATTATCAAAGTTTCAACCCTTATCATTTTAATGTAGTAAATGATATTTCATGCGTCACATCGGATGACATTTAAATATAATTATGTTTGAGTTCTCAATAATTTTAAGTTCGTTGGTTTGCACTTTGCATACAGTTGAAATGTATCGGTGTAAAACATAAGTTCAACAAAAACGGCAATTTCCGGTAATTGCAAATAGAATATCAATATTTTTATATTTCAATTTCATATTTAGTAAAGTGCTCGTGCAAGAAAGAACAATTTCAAATAAAACAGAATCTAAAAATCATTTGTAAACGCGGTAAGTTAGATAATTTTAATAACCTAACAATTTCAGTAATTCTAATTTCTAGTTTGCAGTGTACGTACTAAATTTTGGAAGTTTATAAAATGGAAAGTCTTTTGGATTATGTAGAGGATGATGGATTAACAAACCAACAGATCACCGAATTACTGTTGAACAATGAATACTTGTCTGACATAAAATTCAAAGTAGATGATGTTATAATTCATGCGCATCGTTTGGAATTGTCGAAAAGAAGTTCTGTATTTCGTGAAGAGCTCAAAGAAAACAGTGAGGAGAAAATTATTTTGATAAAAAATGTCACATATACCGATTTCTTTGAGTTTCTATCATATATATATTGCGATTCGTGTGAGATAATTACAAACAATGTAATTAATTTATTAAGATTATCTAATCAGTACAAAGTTTACGGTTTGGAGGAAAAAGTTTGGGATTTCGTCACAACTGTTGATGATGATTCTCCGCTGAGTATATGGTTGTTTGAATTTTGTATTTCTGAAAACTATACGTTTTTGGTGGAGTATAGTAAATACGAAACGAGTTTAAATTTTCATTCAATTCTAGATTTCAATGAAGTTTTAATGATTAAAAAAACCACATTGGAAAAGATTTTGCAGTTTGATTGCATTGAGTGTTCTGAAAAGAAACTATTCGATTTTGTTTTCGAGTGGGTAAAATGCAATTGTGCTCAAAACCATTTAAGTGCATCTGATCGTAAAGAATTGATCGAAGACCTAATCAAGTATATTCGATTTCCGAGTATGTCACAAGTTGATTTTAAGAATTGTACAACAGAGCAACCCAATCTCTTTGATTCTGTAGAAACTGAGTTGATTATGAGATCGATTCGAAACGGTAAGAATGAGACTCGGTTTATCAAGGAAGCTCGAAACACTTTCGAAGAGCTTCGGATGACAATAATATCTGAGAGTATATCTAATAGAGGAGAAGCAATATTTTACTGTAGAAAATCCACATTTATTAAGGGATTATGGATCTATTTTCGCACAAGGGTACCTAAATTTACAGTTTATTTAACGCTTCAAAATGAAAAAATATTGAAGGAAGTGGTGTCAAAGAAGAAAAAGGAATACGAAACTCATTTGGTCTGTTTCAAGAAACCATATCAGTTGAAATCGTTACTTAAATACAAAATAACAATACTTTGCGAACAGGCTATTCATGAATTGGTGCCTGTAGAAATTGAGCATTTAAATGTTACTTTCAATAAACGGTGCGGTTGGATAAAAGAAATAATATTTGCTGAATAATTTGATTTTTTGTATATAATAAAATGAATTGAAATTAAATAAATAAAAAAACAAAAGTATTTTATTTTATTTTTCTAAAGCGTTAAAATAAAATAAAACTTCAACACTGGATGTAAAATACGGTATTTTCTGTTTTGTTGCAATCAAACCTATAACTAGGTCGCAATCTCTGCGGATCATGCTACCCCAAGCTTTGATTAGTTGTTCGCACATTGTTTTGCTTTGTAAAAGGTCACTATTTTTTTGCGAAATAAAAAAATATAGTATAGTCAGATAGGATTATGCTACCTTCAATGGTGACTTTCATTTTGATGTAGGATTGGAGTTGGTTTTATAGTCCTTGTAAGTAAAGTTACAAACAACAAAGACCTTAGTTTATACAAATAGATCCTTAATTTCGTTTGTTTTCATGATAACGTTTTAAGTGGTGGCACATAATAAATTTTTTAAAACATTACTAGCTCTTAGTAATCTTATATATTAATACGCTAGATTAAAACTTTGTGGAGCATTAGGCTTTTTTATTCGCAGATGGATTCATTTGAAATTTTCACAGCTAACTGATATTAGTGTAACCTATAGTCGGATCCGGATTCAAACTAATCGGATCATAAATAAAAAAGTTATTATATACGGAAAACTTTTTCTATACATATGCATTATAAGTTTACATACATCTTTCTTTTTGCTTTAAAACAATGCTTTAAAATTTTTCTTTTTTATATATTAGCTATCGAACCGAACAACGAATAACAAAAACGAAAATTTTTATATTTATTTTATATTCATTTCAGTCGTCGTATTTATTTTATATTTTAGTCGTCTTTTATCTTTCAAGAAGGACGGTTTTCGATATTTTTCGATTATTTTGTTTTTTATTGATATAAAGATTTTTGAGATATTTTGATATTTGAGTTATTTCATATATTTGATATATATTGATATATTTATTTATTTCGATGCCAAGACTACGTCGTAAACGTCGTTTGGATGTGAGTGGTACATCGAGTCGTCGGAATAAAAGAGATTATATGCGTAATATGCGTAATAATGTTGATTTTATGAATCATGAAATGAATGGTAATAATGATGGAATGAATGCTGAAGCTGATGTTGTTGTGAATGATGAAGTGAATGTTGATGATATGAATGGTGTCATGAACGGTGTCATGAATGGTGTCATGAATGTTGCGAATGATTTAGAATTGAATGTGGTGAATGATGAAATTCCCTTTGTAATTTTGAGAGATTCGTTCAAGTGTGCTTTGAATGTGATTCCAGGTAAATTTGATTCGTATGTTTGTGGTGCTTTGGATATGAGTTGTCATTTTTGTCATGCCAAACATTTTGCAAGAGAAGTTACTTCAAATAATAATGAAGCGTTTTCTTTGTGTTGCCATAAAGGCAAGGTCAATTTACCTCCTCTTTCTGAAAATGCATTTTTCTCTAATATTTTCGAAGGATTGAATTCAAATGATAATGCTATAAAAAAACGTTCTAAAAGTTTTCTTTCAAATATTCGTTCCTATAATTCGGCATTTGCAATGATCAGTTCTGAATGTAATATAGCGGATTCTACTGCACGTGGTATTTATCATTTTAAAATTCATAATATTTTTTATCATCGTACTGGTGCTTTAATTCCTGCTTATTCCTCGGTCGACCTCCAATGTATGCACAATTATATTTTTATGATGTTGATACTGCTGCTAATATGAGAATGAATAGAAATACCAATGTATGTGAAATTTTTCTTATGCGTGAGATAGGTTTTGAGTTAGATCGTGTGAATCCTTTTGTTCGTTCTTTCAAATCAATGCATGAATTTTGTGAAAGACCTGAGAATGTTACTGCTGATGTGTCAATGGTTATAAAAGTTAACAGAGAATGTGATATTCGTCGTTTTAATGATGCTGTTCAAACTGATGTGGCTGCTATTTTTAAAAATGATGATGGTGAACCACCTTTTGAAAGAAATATGATTGTTTTTTCAAAAAATGCAAATGAAATTCGTTCTGTTTCTGTCCTTGATTCTTCTTTGGATCCTTTAGCTTATCCTTTGTTGTTTCCAAATGGTGATACTGGGTGGCACGTTAATATTCCACATAATTTAGTTTCAACTTCACGTGCTAATGTGTCACGTACAAAAGTTACAATGTTGCAATATGCATCTTATCGCCTTGCTATACGTGATGGTTTTAGTCTTTTGCATCGTTCTCAAAAATTATTTCTTCAATGGATTGTTGATATGTATGTTCGTATCGAAGGTACACGGCTTCATTACATTCGTTCAAATCAATCTGCTCTTCGTGCTGATTTGTACAATAATTTAACAGATTTCTTGCATCAAAATCGCAATGGCGATGATAATATGCAAGTAGTTGGTCGTAAAGTAATTTTGCCATCTTCTTTCACCGGTTCACCACGTAACATGTATCAAAATTACTTGGATGCAATGTCTATTGTACAACATTTCGGTAAACCTTCTTTATTTATAACAATGACATGTAATCCTCAATGGCCAGAAATTGTTGATAATTTGAGTAATTATGAGTCTTCGAATTTTCGTCCTGATATTGTTGTGCGTGTGTTTAAAGTGAAACTTAAAGAGCTCATAGATTGTTTAATGAAAAAAAAGATTTTCGGTTCTGTCAAAGCACTTATATATACCATTGAATTTCAAAAACGTGGTCTTCCGCATGCCCATATTTTGTTAAATTTATCAGATGAAGATAGAATTGATGGAAATGAAATGATTAATAAATTTGTATGTACTGAAATCCCTGATCCCATTCTTTTTCCTAAATTACATGAATACTAGGAGGGCCCGGCGTGCTTCGCTACGCTTATAAATAAAGTTTTTGCGTAGACATTTTGTTGACGTAGAAGCAATGATTTCAAAAAGTGGTAATGAGAAATGCTACCATATAATTTTTAATTTTTCTTTTTAAATATATGAACGAAAAATAATCAGAACTCTAGCTGATCAGTTCGGATATATGAAAAATTAGCGATCAAATAAGTTAGAAATCAAATAAGCTTACTTGAAAACTTATTTGATCGCTAATTTTTTATATATCCGAACTGATCAGCTAGAGTTCTGATTATTTTTCATTCATATATTTAAAAAGAAAAATTAAAAATTATATGGTAGCATTTCTCATTACCACTTTTTGAAATCATTGCTTCTACGTCAACAAAATGTCTACGCAAAAACTTTATTTATAAGCGTAGCGAAGCACGCCGGGCCCTCCTAGTGTACAATTATTAGGTCACGAGATATAACGTCGTAAAAGATATCACAATTTCCTGACGCACTTTAATCTCCATATAAAAGTTTACTTTTATATTGGAAGAAATCCAATTTCACAATAAAAAATATTGTGACGTTGATGCATAGGCTGACTTCACCACAGCTCTGAAAACATAGTGTTCTGAATATAAAGTGAGCTAAATCCATCAAATACTTTAATTAAATCCTAACCAATGTTATAGATTTCGCGTAGTTCTAATTATTATCATTGTGGAAACATGGCTTGTCGACTCCATTAACTCAAAAGAATTTTTTCCGTCTTCATACGCGATATATCGCAGAGATCGCCATTCGGAAGAGAGCTCATCGCTTCGAGGTGGTGGTTTAATAATGCCTGTATTAAACAAATATAAATCTGAAATAGTGTACTCATGTCACGGAGTGATTGAACTGATGGCGGTACGATTGAAATTCGGCAACAAATCAATTCTAGTAATGGTACTTTATTTACCTTTCGATGATCATTTACAACTTAACACCATCTATGTCAAATCCTTATCAACCATCAGAATCTATGGTCACTAACCCTGACTTTAAGGGATTTCAAATATAGGAATCTGACATTCAATCGGTGTTAAATGAACTTGATATAAGTAAGAGTGCCCGACCAGACAATATTCCGCCAATATTTTTAAAACAGACAATTTCCTCAGCCAACATCCGTTCAACAGGTTCAGCGGTTTGTGGGTATGGTAAATTATTACCATAGGTTTATGCCTAAACTGGCCGAATTACTCGCACCAGTTCATACCCACCTTGCAGCCCTTATTAAACAAGGCAAGGAAGTAAAATTTTCTTGGCCCGTTGAATGTAGTGCAGCTATTGACATTGTCAAACAAGCACTTGAGCATACAACACTTCTGGCACATCCTCAACAGAACTCATTTTTCTGTTTAAAAACGGTTGCTTCAGGTACTGCGATAGGAGCAGTACTAGAACAGTATGCAGATAAATGTTGCAGCCATTAGCATTTTTCTCTCGCAAGCTTTCGCTTGCTGAAACTAAATATTCTGCGATCGTGAGCTTTTAGCAATATTTGTTGCGATCAAACATTTTCGATATTTCATCGAGGGTCGAAAGTTCACTGTGTTCACTGACCACAAACCTCTGACTACTGCTATTATATCCAAGACGGAACGTAGTCCTAGACAGGCTCGTCATTTGGACTATGTGGCGTAGTTTACCACTGATATTAGACATATATCAGGAAAAGGGAATGTTGTGGCGGATACACTATCACGATCATTTGAGGAAATGGCTCTTTGTCTAACCGGGTTGGATATCTCTCAACTCATTTAACTTCAGGAGTCCGACAAAGAACTCCAAGACTTATTGGTTGTTCAAAAGACAAAAAATTTTAAGTTCAAACTGGAACTCATTTCTTGTGAGCACACTCATAAGCTAATTTGGTGTGAGACTACCTCGGGAAAAACTCGTCCGTATATCTCCGACGAATTAAGACGAAATATAATTAATAATTTGCATAATTTGTCCCACCCAGGTGTTCGTGCTTCACGGAAGTTAATTTCTTCTAGGTGCTTTTGGTCATCTATGAATATCGACGTTGGTTTTTGATCTAAAATATGCCTGGCATGTCAACGATCCAAAATCAACCGTCAACCGTTTTTCTAGATCACGTCGGGATCACCAATTTTAGCGGTTCTGCTACCAGTTAAATTTCTACTGCAGCGTTATATTTGATTTTAATTGTCGGTCAAACAATATATGTAAAAAACCACTTAATAAATTTTTGATTCACAATATATATATATATATATATATATATATATATATATATATATATATATATATATATATATATATATATATATATATATATATATATATATATATATATATATATATATATATATATATATATATATATATATATATATATATATATATATATATATATATATATATATATATATATATATATATATATATATATAAAATGTTTTTTTTTATATAATTTTGATAATTTATTGCACTATAATAGCACAATAATTTAATTTTGAACTTAATTGTAACACCACAAATTATGTTATATAATTTCAATTATTTAATTTGAGAGTCTAAACCAGAATGATGAAGTTTTCTTTCTTTTCCGCAATCAAAACCAATTTCCGAAAATATATCGTTTTTATTTGTATTAGTTTAATAAGGTAGGGAGCGTTGTTTGTTTGTGGGATGAAGTTATAAAACCGAAGTCCCACAAGCTTATATCTCCTTAAATAATAATCGTAATGAATAACGAAAAAAACACCGTTAGACAACTGATGTAGTCTGATTTATTCAAAAATATGAAATTCCATCGAATTCTGCATAGAGCAAACTTTAACTTAATTTTAATTTTATTATTCAATTCAAACGCAGATTTAGCTTTTCCAAAGAGTTTTCTAAATATCAAGGTTTGAGTTAGAAATCGCTGAGTGAAAGCCTCAAAAAAGTTGGTCATTCTAAATACAACATATAGTTGGCACATTAAAATTTTTTTAAAACGCATACTATAAACATATAATCGGCAGCCGATTAATCGGTATCGGCCGATAATGTAAGCCGATTAATCGGTAATCGGCCGTTTTGCTTATCGGTGCCACCCTAGTTTTCGTTATATCTCATATCGCTTATATATATATATATACAATTTAGACTGGTCGTTAAAAACTAAATTTTCCGAGACGCCCCCTAGAAAAATTCTTTGTGGTCAAAAAACCACAACGGCATTATTTTTTTTTTTAAATCAAAAGAACACGTGCCGCAAAATCACCGAAGCTGATTTTTTGATAAAATCGTTAATATCTTATAAAATATGCAGATGTCAAAAAAAATCACAATCATTTTTGTAGGAAATTTAAATCTCTACAAAAAAGGTCTACGTAATTTTTTTCCTAAAACCAATATTTCTGATGATATTTTGAAATAAAACTTCAAATTCTTCGAAACTCGTAAAACCAAATAATGAAAATTTCGACGAAAAAGTACTAATTTTGATTTTTTTTGTCAGGATTATTTTTTTATACATAACATTCAATAGCATAAGAAGAAAATTAGGACTTTTTCGTCATCTTTCTTTTTTATGTTTTTTAAAAATTACGAAAACTTACAAGTTCATTTTGAAAATATCATGAGAACTATACCTTTTCGGGAAAAAATGGCTTGGACTTTTTTGTAGAAAATTAAATTTCCTACAAAAATGATTATGTGATTTTTTTTTGACATCTGCATGTTTTATGAGATATTTGAAAAAATCTAAGAATTTTTCAAAAACTCAAATTCGACGATTTTGCGGCACGTGTTCTTTTGATTTAAAAAAAAAATAATGCCATTGTGGTTTTTTGACCACAAAGAATTTAGTTTTTAACGACCAGTCTAATATACATATATATATATAAATTTTTTTTTTGTGTTTTTTCGTCTCCGCTTATCATATTTAGTCGTTTGGCACAAAACTTTTTCCGAAATTTCGAGATGCCTCATCTTATTACATTACAATAGGTAGATGTTTATATGAAATCTACCTAAAAAAAAAAGAAGTTGAATATTTGTTGTGATTGTCTTCGTGCTAACTACGGTTACGGATTATGACATCGTTTTAAAAGGAAACGATATTAAATTTGATAATTTAACAGAAATACGGAAATTTTGAAAATATACGATGATGCGAAAACAAAGATCAGAGACTCTGACGACCCCAACGGTCGAAGAAACCGAGATCATCCAAATCCCTGTTCGCTTGTTTGTTGTTTTCGTTTATTTAATTACGTTTACACAATCTCATTTGCGTGCATATCTGATTATTTGTACTAAACTGAGGGAAATTGCTTCTCGGACACACATGGCTGAAGCTCGCTGGAACAAAACCTCGCTTCGCACGCAGTCCTTTAATTGCTTCCTGTTAGTGACATGCCCAGCAGTTCCAGTGTTCATTACACATTCTTTTAAATTTATAACTTATAATTTTTTCATTTATTATTCTTTAGTTATTATCTGCTAAAGGAAAAATACTCCCGTTTAGAATATAAACATTTTATTAATGAACTTTTGGTTTGTAATTAGTTTGTAGGTACATAATTTTTATACAAATTATACTGGTCGAGTGACTAATTGTTTTGAGAAAACATAAATCTATAATGAAACTACAAGCTACAAAATAATCTCTTATTCTCTGTTCAGCAATGACACAATATGCAATCAGAATTTTCCGACAAATTGTGTCATTTCTAATCTGTTGACATTGAAATATTGTATTAATAATTCCAGTAAAAATTGTTTAAGTTTAGATAGTTTTCTATTATTCAACACTTCATTCAAGATACAAATATCATCATCATCACATCACACATTCATCATGAGAATGTTTCTTTGTTGTGTCTTTTTGCATTCTTAGAATAAACAATAAATTTATTGTTAGCTGTAATACATTTTATAGTTATTATAGTATTTTATGTTGTGATTAATATTATAAAAATATGATAGTCATCATAGTAGTGTTGTGATATTTTATAGAGGAAAAAAGAAGAAGAAACTTTGAAATTCCGTTCGTATAATCTTATCCATGCACATATGTAAGAAATAGCATTTTTCTTGAATGAGTCAATTTCGTTAAGTGCATTATATTTTTATTGAAAAGTTGCCAAATCTTTTTGCTGACTTTCACAAAAAAAACATAAAGAAAAATTAACATTCAAAAAATAACAAAGTGAATCTGATTATCCACAAAAGGATTGTTTGCACTTTATGTGTTTGGAATTTTGAAGTTAGTATTTTTTTCCAATATGCTTGAGTTAAAAAAATATCATTTCACATAATTCTAATAGCCTATAAATTGAATAACATAAATTATTGACAGCAATATAACTCACAACAACAATAACAAGAAGGAGCGTTAAACTGTTGAAGCATAAATCTTTAACATCCCGATAGGCGATAATAAATAATAACAAGGCAATAGCTATCCTTAATAAATTTACGAGTACGACAGCAATATTCATTCTTTTTCGTAAATAAATTCTTCGATACACATTCTTCCATTTTATTTTTATCGAATTTTTAAATAAATAAAAATTTATTGTGACACATTTGTTTGGTGATTAAATTAAATTAAATTTCGTTTAATTTATTTTTTTTTCTATTGTAATCGAGAAATTAATAGACTGAAGAAAAAAAATTATCGTTGACATAATTTCATCTCGTCTTAAGAAAATTAAAATTTTTTTTATATAGTTTTTATTAAATGAAAATAAAAATTAAATAAATTATCGTGATTACTCTTTTATAATAGTAAGTTACGAAACAGTAAGACAACAAAAATCGTAGAAATTAACATATTTTTACTATTTACTATTCTGAATTGTTTGGTAAATTGAATAGAAAAAAAAAACAAACAAAAATGTGAAATTTGTTAATTCAAACATCACCAGTCTTATGATTTGACAAAAAAAAATTTTTTTTAACCAAATATAAACATCACGAGAATAATATTTGGTGGTTTGTCAATATATTTGTAACTATTCAATTTTGATTAATAGTTTGTGTTATTCTCAGATTAAGAACGATTCGATTAGCATTAAAAGATGGTAAATATGTTAATATTTGCTGATGGTAGGTGCATTTAAATTAGAAACTTTTCAAACTGGAATTTTGTTTACGTATCTTTTATAGTTATCAAAATTTAAAATTGGAATTTTTATTGTATATGTTGGTATAAAAAATATTCAAAATGATGATGAACTTGAAATATCGTAATAATAAAAAATACATAACTTCGCCCACAGAAAACAAGAAATGATATGCAAAGGAACATGCACAAAACTTACACTCATTAACGTTTAAGGAATGGGCTACGAGTTCAGCTTGTATAATTATGATTTGAATTGCAAACAGTGGAGAATATGAAATGTTACCATTTGGAACTTCTAATTCGTTTGAAGGTGGTATAACGGAACATTGTCATATTAGATAATTGATTTTACGGTTATATTACATCGACAGCCTCTTGAGCACTCTTGAATAATACAAGTGGTCAAAAGCAGCATATTTGCACCAGTTTTTTTGCACCAGCAAATACCTGTTTCTTTTGAAGCAACAATATTCGTAGGTACAAAAAATTCTCAACAATCACCTGTTTATTTTGGTGCAACAGTTTTGGCATTTTCACAATTGTTATAATAAATTCTCAAAAATCACCTGTTTAATTTTGGTGCAACCGTTTTGGCATTTACACAATTGTTTTCATCAATCACGCGTTTATTTTGTGCAACATTTTTGTTAGTTACAATAAATGTTCAACAATCACCTGTTCAATTTTGGTGCAACAATTTTGACATTTACACAAGTTTTTTCAACAATCTCGCAATTTATTTTGTGCAACATTTTATGTTAGTTACAATAAAATCTCAACAATCACCTGTTTAATTTTGGTGCAACAATTTTGGCATTTATACAATTGTTATCAACAATCACGCGTTTATTTTGTGCAACATTGTTTGTTTAGTTGCAACAAATTCTTAACAATCACCTGTTAATTTTGGTGTAATAATTTTAGCATTTTCACAAATGTTTTCAACAATCACGCGTTTGTTTGTGCAACATTTTTTGTTAGTTTAGTTCCAATAAATTCTCAACAATCACCTGTTTAATTTTGGTGCAACAATTTGTTTATCTATATAATTTATTTGATAATCATATGATATGGTGCAACAATTTATTCATTTATAAAATTATCTCGACAATCACCCGTTTTGGTGCATTATCAGTTGGTTTTTTTGTGTTATGTTATGTTATGTTTTTAAGTTATATGAAGGGCGAGATCCGTAACCAATCATAGGATGAGTTAAATTTTTTCAAATATAATTTGATAGTAGAGACTTAGATGATGAAGGGTTGGAGATGGCCTTTTGTTTTCTGAGTATTCAGAGCCTACCATATTTTCAACCTTTGTTTTAGTACAACTAAAAATAATTACATGCAGCATTTGTAAAGCACTGAGGGTAAAGCTTATCGAATCCACATACTGAAGCTAGGCGGAACGGACTCAAGGCGCGCGCGTGTTCGTATGAAGTCGCCAGGAATCTTGACCCCTAGTCAGCCGTTCGTCTCAATCTGACCAGAAACTAGCCTAGGATGCCACGCTCAATTACCGAGAGATACTTTTCCTATAAATTATTTAATTTCAGGAAAAGTTTTATTATATAATTTCAGAATGTCTGTTTTCAGACCAGGTTTTTCAACTAATCATTCTAAATGTACAGTAAATGCCATTTAAATTAAATGTTTGTTTGCTTATAGTTTTTTATGAATCAAATCAACATATTTAGCATGGAAGTCCACCATTTAAAAATCAATAGCCTTAAATATCCTTGATACCATGTTGACCGTCATCTTTTATTATACACATTCAGAGATTAATACGATATATTCACGATTAATTCACGACCAAGTCTGAAAACACACACACTTGGATACAATAATTTTGGATAAAAAAATATTTTACTATTTTATGTAAATATATGTATTTTTATTTATGCAAATAATGCAGAATCTTATTAGTACAAAAAATCTTGTATACAATTCGGGCATAAAGTATCTTTTTTACAAAAGACATACCCTACGCCCTTAATACATAAATAGCTATTAAATTGATTATTTTTTCTCATTTCTAAAAAAATTATTATTTTTGAACCTATTGCGAGCAATTTGTACAACCTGTACAAATTTTACTGCAAAATTAGTCGCTGCATCAGAAATGTCGGAATAACCGAAGTCGTTTTAAATGAATATTTTTAAATAGGAACAAAATCAAGTTGAACCTTTACTTTAATTTTATGACGCAAAAACTATGTAAATGGAAAAACTTTGGAGAAGTCATGAATGCACTAGCACCGAAGTATGACAACGACTATAAGAAAGAACTCACATCACAAATACACAAAAATTTAGATATTCACTTACGGCATTAGTGAGTCGCACGTCAGACTAGCAGTAATAGCACTAAAATCGATTTTCCATGAAACAGTCAGTGGATCGAAGATTACATTGTGCGGTAGGGCAGAAAAAAGTAGGGACCATAAGCTGATATGTATAATAGAATAGTCAAAGAGTGCTGTGGTGCATGATTATTTCAAAGAACTGCTGATACAAGAAGTTCATAATACAAAATAAAATGTTAAGAAAACTGAAATTTATTTACTATAACTAAAAGATGATGAATGGTTGGGCTTCCCAGAAGAGGAGGATAGCAATTGCTTCGCGGAGTGAAGGGATTAATTGGCTCAGATATAAAAACAGTAGAGCTAATAAGAGTTAAAGAATTATCTGGCGGTTAGTCTGGTATTTATAGTAAAAGAATGATACTGGTGCCAGTAATGGTAGAAATCATTTTTGAGAGAGACTTGTATAGCTAAGGAAATTTTTTTCTCTAAGAACACCCTGTGTCACTTCTATTGATTGAAGCAAGCTACGAAAATACTGTAAAAATACTGAGGAAAACCAAAAGCGCACCGAACAGCGTGATACGAAAGCATTATAAAAACCCAAGTCCAAGATGGCCTGGTCCACCTTGAAATTTGAACGAACAGCAAGTGGAGTTAATCAAAAGACATCAGTCGAGAATGTGCTGTTTATAGTTGAAAATGTAAACTGAATAGTATATAAATCAGGCTGTAAAACATATCAACCAGCTAAACCGAAGGAAACAAACAGATTGAGTGATAAGAACATAAATCGCATCTTCAAGGAATCGCTCCAGCTCAATATCCACAGAACGAAACAACAAGGCTTGATCAAAAGTGGGATCAAATTAAAAAAGCCTACGTAAAAACTGCTACGGATGTGCTCGGATACCAGGACGAGTCCCGAAAACCATGGATTGGTGATGATACCTGGAAGAAAATCGAAGAACGTCGTCTGCTCAAAGTGCAACACTGTCGGAAATATATATACATAACGGAAATTCGAATGAAGTATGAGAGTACAGCTAAACAAGTAAAAAAAAGACAAGAAAAGATCGTAGAAGATATACGGAAAACTTTTTTAAAACCGCTGGTTAACAGCAGCTGGTTATAGAAACATACGCACTCTACATCAATTTGTGAAGAAGGTCACTAACAAATATACAAACACACCATCAATAAAAGATGAATCTGGTCAAACTTTTACAACAAATGAACAACAGCTTAATAGATGGAAAGAATAATTTAATTCAATTTCTATTTTCTCCATTTTGATTTGTTTTTCAATGTTTATATTTACAACCATCAACTCTTTTAATAAATTACAAATTAAAAACAATTGTAAAATTAAAATGCTAAAAAATATTAAATGTTTTTCTAATTTTTATAAAATGAATGATAGGAATTACAAAAGTAATTTAAATTAATTGAGTTATTTCCATGGGTAGCGAAAATCCGAAATTCTGCGTCCACGCCGTGCTACCTGGGTAACGCCAACAGAATTAGGTTGGTGTAGTTGAGAGGACAGAGTAAATACTGCTTATACTCAATGATTCTGCACCATGACGAGTCATTGGCGCCATAAAACCAATGCAACTCAAGCGTCTGTACTAAATGTTAGGGGCGGCTTTCAGCGGGCGTCTGTCTTGGATCAAGCGGCTCGCTATGTAAACGTGTTAAAAGGTTATTTCTGGTGACCCTAAGATGCAGAAAAAACCCATTCACGAAAATTTGGGTTGGGCGAAGGGCTAACACCCCATTTCCGTAAAAAAATTATTGTCATGAATTCTGTACACAGGCCTTGGATTATCTCGGATTCATTATTGGAACGAACTCGGAAACTGTACCCGGACTACGATTTAAAAATGGGAACCTCGTACGTGCTAAGCCTCAGAAGACCAGGAGATCTCCTAGAGCTCACTCAACAAGTCGAGAGCTATACACTGGATATAGTGGCATTACAAGAACTAAGATGGCCAGGCAGTGGAATTCATGAAACAGCGAAAGGAAAAACTCTGTATTATTGTGGTCATCAAAACGGAGGAGAATTTGAAGTTGGCTTTCTTATACACCGTCGCGTGAATCAGCATGTTATCGACTCCTGCCCAATTAATATGCGGTTATGCACAATGAGAATCTGCACGCAAAAGTTCAATGTAACGATCGTCAATGTTCATGCACCTAGTGAAGATAAAGCAGATGATATTAAAGACCTGTTCTTCATAGAACTCGAAGAAGTCATCAATAACATCCCGCGGCACGATGTAAAAATCGTGGTAGGTGACTTTAATGCTCAAATCGGTAGGATTGCAGAACTTAAAACACATATCGGCCCTAACAGGGTCCTAATTTCCAGCACTTTCTTCCCTCATAAGAGAATTCACAAGGCAACGTGGAAATCAAATGACGGAAGAACGGAAAATCAAATCGATCACGTCATGATCTCAGAGACACTCTACAAGTATAACTGACGTTCGATCATACAGAGGTGCTGATATGGACACCGATCATATGCTTGTCATCTTTAAGTACAAGTACAAATTATCATCTACATTTAACAGACAAGCAAAAAAGACCGTGCGCTGGAATGTCGAAACATTTAAACATCCGGAATCGCTGAATAGATATCAGGAAATAATAACACAAAACATAGAAGAACATGACATCTTTTCTGAGATGCTATTAAACATACAAGAAGAATGGCAAACGCTTCAATCAACCATTATAACCGCAGCACAAACTACAATCGGAAAACGACCACCGAAATCACACAACGAATGGTTTGACGATGGAGTACCGCCAATCCGTTGAACATAAACAAAAACTGCGAGAAAAATGGTTAACAAGGAACACCCGAAGCTCCCAAGCTGATTATCTATGCGCCAGGGAAGCCTCAACAAAACTTCTACGTAAAAAGAAGAGCAGCATCGAAAACATCAACCAACATGCGGCCAACGGAAATTCAAAAGAGTGTTTTGCCAATGCACGGAATCTGACAAAAGATTTCTACCCAAGATCTACAAACTGCTGGCAGTGTGGCGATCCCACTTTCAAGACCTACTGAATAGGACGAATGAAGTTCATCCTATTCGAGCAATTGCTCCATCAACTGAGGAGATTTTTGTCCCTTACCCAGCAATAGAAGAAGTGGAAGTTGCCATTAAAAAACTGAAAAATGGCAAATCACCAGGTTTCGATGGAATTCCCGCAGAACTTCTGAAAAATGGAGGAGCAGCTCTGGTCTCACGTATATACGATCTGATTCTTGCAATCTGGGACCAAGAAGAACTACCTGCTGAATGGAAAACAGCTCTCATTGTTCCGCTACATAAGAAAGGTGACCGTCTAAAGTGTGCAAATCATCGTGGCATCGCACCGTTGAATACTGCATACAAAATACTAGCTAATGTCGTACTTGCTCGACTCATCCCGTTTGCCGAATCTATCATCGGTGACTATCAGTGTGGTTTTCGTCCCAGCCGCTCAACCACAGATCAATGTTTTACCTTAAGGATGATTCTGGAAAAATGTTGGGAGTACAACATCAGCATTCACCAGCTCTACGTTATTTCAGCCAAGCATATGATAGTATCATCCGCGACAACCTCTGGTCCGCACTCATATGCCTTGGTATCCCAGAGAAACTCGTTTCTCTGTGCAAACTCACAACATCGGGATCAAATTGTAGAATAGTAACCGAAGCGTCAGTTTCTGATCCTTTCGATATAACATCAGGTGTTCGACAAGGTGATGCACTCGCGCCCGTACTATTTAATTTGGCGCTGGAGTACGCGATCAGAAAAAGCCGAATTGAGACGCAAAACTGCATATATAATAAATCTAGTCAAGTTCTTGGCTACGCAGATGATATTGTGCTTCTCGGACGTAGAACGAGCGATATTAAGGATAGTCTCTCTCAGCTTGAAAGAAATGCCAAACGACTTGGATTATGCATCAACACTGGCAAAACTAAAGTGTTAACAAACATCTAAGAACATACCTCCCGGAAATCTGGATACTGGCGATTATGAAGTGGGACGCGTGGAAAACTTCAAATATCTCGGGTCTGTAATGACATCGTCAAATGACATGCAGGCAGATATCAAATCCCGTGTCTGCCGCATACAGAGTACGCTTCTGCGATCAAAACATCTTTCGCGGTCGTGTAAACTCACACTTTACAAAGCATTAATCCGACCTGTGCTTACATTTGGAAGTGAAAGCTGGACACTGACTTCCTCCGATTGATTGTAAAATTTTATCAACATTCGAGAGGATTCGAGAGGAGCAGACAGCTTCTTAGAGGCTGCGATGTAATCGGATTCATTAAATCCAACCGGATTAGATGGTTTGGTCATGTAGGTCATGGGCTGCATTGGATAGAATGATAAAAAAAGCTTCCCAACAACAACCAGCTGGTGTTCGTCGAAGAGGAAGACCGAGACAACGCTGGCGTGATGACATCATCCAAGACCTTCGTGATATAGGATGTCGAAACTGGGGTCAACTGGACATGGAACGAGATGATTGGAAGCTGGTAGCACAGACGGCAAAATCCCTCCATGGGATTTAAACGCCAGAGAGAGAGAGAGAGAGAGAGAGAGAAGAGAGAGAGAGAGAGAGAGAGAGAGAGAGAGAGAGAGAGAGAGAGAGAGAGAGAGAGAGAGAGAGAGAGAGAGAGAGAGAGAGAAAGAGAGAGAGAGAGAGAGAGAGAGAGAGAGAGAGAGAGAGAGAGAGAGAGAGAGAGAGAGAGAGAGAGAGAGAGAGAGAGAGAGAGAGAGAGAGAGAGAGAGAGAGAGAGAGAGTTATTTCCATGTGATTATTCAAGGTAAATATTTTATAAAGGACATGCAATATTTTATAACGGCGTGAAAAAATATTTAAGTTATGTAATTATTCTCAAAGTATTTTATGAAAATTTGTTGCCAAACTTTTTTCATTATTGGCAAATTTATGATTCATTGATAAAATTTGAAAAACTATGTTTGGTCAGAATAAAATTCAAAGCGTCATTTTTTTTCTTTTTTCACAAACGCAGGAAGAAAGAAACTATTGGTTTTTTGTAGTATAGCGTTTTTTTTGATAAAGATTTAAAAAAGCTATGAATAATTGTACAATTTTGAATTAAATGAAAAATTAACGCACGTCTATGGAAAGAAATTTTGGTTTCTAAGAGAGTAAATAAAACAAATAAAAATAATAATTCGACAATTGTGCATACACGCTAATAATTTATTATGCTATTTCAGTACTATTGCTTGTGATATCTCACAACTATGGGATATCTAACGTGGTCCGCGCTCCCGTAGATGCGGATGTTAGACATTTCTTAATAATAGACAGTTTTGCGCAAATCCCTATCATTTTTGCAAAACTGACATTAAAGATGATTTTCTTTTGATAATTTTTGGGTAATCCGGATATGAAAACAAGGTCAATACTATTATTCAATTTAATGGTCGTTAAAATGTTGTAAATCCTATCACCTCTATAATAATAAAAGCAAATCAATACGTTAATCATTTCCAGACCAATTCAACGTAATGTGAAACTATGTAGCTTCGGTTCTGTTAAAATAATAAAAAAAATATAACAAAAAACAATATATGTATGCATGTATAAAAAAAAGCTACATCTATGCGCAACAATAAACAATAATCTATGTATTAAGAGTTAACTGATATGTATACATATAGTGTAACAAAAAACTACAACTTTTTGATAGGTGAAAGGTGTGTAACAGGTTTTTTTTCTTATTCAAACACTAAAGACATTAGTGGATTTTGTTTCTCGAATAGCAACAAGAGAGAAGGAGAACAAAATATATTATAGTTTGTAAAGTTTTTCAGTTTCTAGTTTTATTACAAACAAGTTTTTTGTATTTTTGTTATGTTGTTGGTTGTTTAGTTAACATTATAATAATAGTTTCTGTATTCTGCTAAGACATTTAATTTTTTTTTTATTTCAGTTCCATTTAAAAATAAAAAACTTTGATTTTTTAAAACAACATAACCGAACAGAAAACTAAACAAATTGCTATTTTATATAATAATAATAATAACGAAACGAATAAATTATTTTGTTATGAATATTATATACTTTTAGTTTCCTAAAGTGAAATTTTCTGGTTGAATATAATTGAAAATTGCTGCCGGTATCGTTTTTATATTGAGTTTGTATGTTGATGATATGTTAAAAAAGAAATGTCTAACAACCAAAGAAAACAAAAAAAAAATATTACATTTAGATTGTAATCTAAAATGAAAGAACGTTAAATGTCAGAAAGAAAATTTGAAAAAGAGATTTTCATTTCTGATATAGAAAAATTGAAAATAGCTTCCGATTATTTTTATGTAAAGATTTCTACGAATATTGTTGCTAACGTGAATAGGTTTTACCGAATCGAGGAACGTTTTTATGTTGTACTATGCGAACAATTTCTGGAAGTGATTAAAAAAAAGCCTCGGAATAATTTAAAAAAGGATCTGCTATGATTTTCTGGTCGCTGTCTCATTTTGCCACAATGCAAGCAAGCTTCACAAATTTTTAAAGCCATTTTGTGTCACCAAAATACACCACAAACTTTTTGGTCTATGAAGCGGTTGCGCTATATTTTATTTTTATCTAGATTTAAAAAATATGTACAATACGATGGTAAGAAATAACTTACACAAAATGTTTATTTTGTTTTAAATTTACACACAACGTGATTAAACCTTGTATGGAATATTTATACATATATTGAATATTCAGTAAAAAGTTGAAAGCATGATAAGAGCGGTTGATGGAAAATCAAATGAACGCTAACCAACTATTTCCGATCGTTTAGAAACTTCGACAGTCACTAGTACCCGGGTGGGAGCTGCTAATATTAAACAACGAACCAATCTTGGACCTGTATTGGCGAGCCAAGCCTTGGCTAGTTAAGTTTGGTTTCAGTCTGTCCCAATTGTAAATGCTTTGACTGAAAAAAGATTCAGATTATTATATTACGCGTTATTAACCAGTCTAATGCATTGTATATATGGCCAAGCCATATTTAGTACAGTCTGTGAAGGGGAGAATTAATTATAATGAAAACTACATTTTTAAATCGAAAATTTTCTTTTATAACATGTTATTTATACCCTCAGGATCATTCGTCGGTCATAAAAAGTTGGTGGTCGACCTCCCTTATTTTACTACCCCTTAATATGCCTTTTAGCAAAATAAAATATTTTTGTCGATTTATAATTTTTTAAATAATACGTTTTTTAGCCTGAAAATAGGTTTCTACATGTTTTTTTGGTCGCTGATTACGAATCCGTCAGTTTCCAAAATAATAACGTGAAAAGCGGAAAATCGAGAAAATTTTACCGAATTTCCAATTTTAGAGTATTATTACGAGTTGCATATCATTTTCAATGTTTTTAAGTACGCTGGCAATGAATTTTCACTCAAAAAGTAAAAATCTTTATAAAGTATTGGAAACCTGTGAAAATTATTTGGAAAATTTGGAAAATTATGATTGCAAAACCATGCAATATATCGTTTTAGTGTTTTTTTGGTCTCTGATCTCAAATTTAATATTTATAATGAAGAAAATGTTCTATTTTCCTGGAAAATGGCAAAAAAAATTTTCCGATTAAAAAATTTGAATTTTTTATTATTAAAATTTTAAATGTTGTATAGATGAATGTATAAATTTTTAATGCGAGTTTACTGCGCTTCAGTAGGTGCAGGTAATTTTGTCGTGTTTTTTTGGTCACTGACCTCAAATTTGATATTTATATTTAAGAAAAATTTTCTATTTTCTGAAAATAGCAAAAAAAAAATTTCTGATAAAAAAATTTGAAAAATTTAAGTACAATTAAATAATACATGTTTTAATTTTTTTGGTGACTTTAATGTCAAATTTAATATTTAAAATAATAAAAAAAATTTATTTAGTCGGAAAATTATGAAAAACTCCTGCAAGTAATATTATTTGGTTTTAAGCTGTAAATTAATATTTTTTTATTGTTTTTAACTTTTTTTTTCAATGATGATTGTGAGTTATCAAATTATAATAAAAATTTATCCTCAAAAAATTCCAAAAATATTAATAAATAATTTTATTTTACTGCGTAGCATACAAAATTTTATATATTGTTTTAATGTCCCTGAAAACACATTTTTTGTTATAAATATTGAATAATTTTAATTAAGAAAAAAAAAATGAAATTTATAATTTTTTTATTGTAAGTTTTTGAAAGTAATAAATTTTAAATTTTAAAAATTTTTTCTAAAAAATAAAAATAATACTTTATTTAATAAATAAATATAAAAAAAGAGAGTGTGCTTAAGACCGCACGGCAGAAGTGAAAACTTAATTGGCAATCGCAATCAATTGATATCGTATTAGTAGTATTTGGATCGAATTAGTAGAATAAATGAGAAACAAGTCAGAACGATAAACCGCTCACTACACACACTAACCTCACAATGTAATTCAAATAATTGTCAAAATAGCACTCATATGCCAATAGCAGGGACTAAAGTACGCGTGGTTGTCACACCCATAGATCAACAAGTTTAAATTTTACAAATCTTTCTGGGGAAGCTAAACAATTCATTGGTATTAATGCGCATTGTTGCCGTTTGCAAATCACTATCGGCTAAGTGCCACCATTTTTAATTATTTTATCTATCATGATTGCCATCCATGTTTAATCATACATAAAGCTATGCTTTTTTGTATAGAATTTATGCGATTTTCGTCTCGTAATTGTGAGCTTTAAATCGATATAATCGATTTTATCAAGTATCAAGTTACAAGTATTAAGTCTTCACCTAATTTTAGAAACATGTATTACATACAATTCCAAACCGACAGTATATTTAGTGAAGATGATAAAATTCCAATACATATAATTTTGATATACAAATGTAATTGTTTCAGCCTTCAGGTTATACTATCTTACGTTTTTTTTAATTTCATAAAAAAATTATGTTCAAAAAAAAAACATTGATCAAAGCAAACTACTGTTTAAAACAATAGTTAAATAAAAAGCAAAAATTAAGCTCACACAACAACTTCATAAATTTTCATGATGATTAATGTATTAATGCATAAAGGACAAACAGACATACTTTCAATTTTATATATATTCAATATTTATTTAGCATGATGACTCGAATGCAAATTGCAAAAGATAATATCAATATAACTTTAAAAAACTGCGTTACAGATCAATTTTTTAAAATTCGTATAAAGAAATTTTTATTATTTTTTATGAATTCATAAATAAAAAAAAATAATTTTAATGGTTTAATTTTAATGGTTTAACAACAATATTGAGTACATTTTAATGGTATTTAATAAAAATTAAAAAAAAAATAAAAAATATGTACCACAACCAGAAGTTGAACTCACTACCTACAGCACATCAGTCGAGCACGATATCCACAACGCAATTTTAAACGTTAAGAAATGATAGATTGATAAATTGATAAATGATGGAAATGCTGACGGATCAGCATAACTTACTACCTACAGAAAAATCTGTGTGTGGTGCGCCAAAAGAAGTTTTCACTTCAAAAATTATATTAAAATATAAGCAATATTATTTTAAAAATCTTCATCATCCGATTCATTTTCAAGAACTGGATACTGTTGTTCTGATGCAAGCTGTTGTTCTGTTTCACTTTCATTTTCTGTGTCATTTGCACGATTTTCTTGATCATCGGTGGTTATGACACATTCTTCATCACGAGGTGCATCACTCGGTTGAATATTTGTACAGATGTCCCCTTTACTGCAGAAACAACTTAATGAGCAATACATGCTATTTTTTCGACACCCACAAGCTCGTCCGCATCCAGTTTTACATGAGCACATAATGAAATTTAAAATGTCTTTAGGAGCTGGAGAAGATAATATTCGAGTAGGGCATAAGTCACCATCAATAATTTTCCACCCCCAATCAGTAGGATTTAATTCTTGTAATAAGCCTTGATAAAAACCAATCCACGTTTGAACTTGGAAATACACTCTTTTAAGATGTTCTTTAAAACCATCAACAGATGGAGGTAAAGTAGCAAGATTAACAGATGTCCTTTTCGTAGATTTTATATTTGCAGATGTTTTTGCGCAAAAAATGTTAAATCTGTACTTGTTAAGTTGCTGACTCTGGCTCAAATGTTTTTCGTGTGTTGTTGGTTACAATTATTTATATAATTGTAACAAGCACTTTATTCCTGAATCTAATATCTCTTCAATAGTTGTTACGCGCTGTTTAAATACAACTGCACATTCACACAACTCTTTTCCCTCTAAATTATTTTTGTTCAAAGTTTCAAAAAAGGATTTTTTTCCTTTGTTAAAAAACCCGGATAACCCCATCCCGTAAAAGAGTGGGCAAACAAGAGATGATCTTTGACGTTGGCGTATTGGTCATCGAGACTTCTAGTAGAGAATAGTTACCTAAAACCTAAAAGTAGTAGTGGAACAGAGCCACCAACTCTGTTCCACTACTACTTTTAGGTTTCAAAAAATAAATAGTTTGATTTTCAAAAACAGTCGGAGATGATGTTTCACTGGCCGCACTAACGTCAACTCGTCCTGACAAAGCTATTAAAATGATAAGGACATCAATATCTTCTGACACTACAACTATTTTCTTATTAGCATACAAATCGCTACTAATAGCTTGAGTAGCAATCGTTCTGTCGGCATCTCCGGTGCATTTTATTGATTTATAGTTATTTGATAATAAGTTATTATGTAACAAATCGATGATTATTTTTTGTTATTTTTATTACAAATAAATTTGCTTTTCTCAACTGTTAAATTTGTATTTCCATCAAAACTATACTCAACGGACATAAATTTTCGAGTTCCTCTGCTTCTTTCGGCTGATCTTGTCGTTAAATCATCGTAACCATCAAACACAATGGTTGCATTTACACCAAAATTTCTTTGGATATAACCAATGTAATTTTTGATTATATTAGAAAATGTATCACCGGTTTTCCAATGTACTTTATGGAGTAACATCCCACCATCAACAATGTAATAATAATTTTCTTTGTCCAGTATTATATCAAGTGGCTTGAAAAATTGATACAGATCTGATTTTGTGTTTTTCCGCATTCCAAATTCATCAAACAATGACAATGGATATGGTGGCAACTCGTACGAAAATAAATTTTCCAAGTCTTTTTTATCAGGAGAACTCATATATAAGGCACATACCCGTTGAAAAATCAAGTCAGTACAAACGGGAACTAATTGCTTGTTGATTAAAAGAGTCGTATTGGCTTTCTCTAAGTTGCGAACTATGTTTTCTTTAGATAATGTTATATCTTTGAAATTTTTACCTTCAAGTCCTTTCATTACAGCTAAGCCTTTTTCAAATGCATTGAAACAGTTTACTTTTTGATCAGCTATTAAACCATTAGATATTGAAACAAGCCCCTTTATATTACTATTAAATGGATTGTGACATTCTAAAAATTCGCGCAACTTTTTAACTGCCAAAGCATCAATTTTTTTTCGAGCAACACTTGTATCCTTATGTTGAAAAGATTTTTCAAAAGAAATATTTGTGAATTTTTCTATCGATTCAATAACATCTTTGGTGGTAGTAGTTCCTTTTAACCATTTATGCACCACACTTTCAGTTGCCCTTCGAGCAAAAGGTCCACCTTCTACGCTTAACGATTTCATCAAAGTCTGTTCAATGGTTTGATCAGTAAATATACCTCCCCAATATTTATCTTTTCGACGTATGGTCCAATAACATTGCGCTGTATATTTATCAAAATCCTAATTAGACATGTTGTAATTTGATTTTAAATCAAGCATATCTTGCAAGTATAACTGAGCCGACTTTGCATAAGGCATATGACCAGCAGAATGAAAAAATGGTATCATACGCTCTACAGTTTTTAAATGCAGGTTCCAATTTCCGGAATTCTCTGCTGCGATGAACTCATGTAATATAGAAACCATTCTGACATACAATACCCATAATTTTGCAGTGTTGCTTTGTTTCTCTAATTCCGAAAGTTTTGCTTCAAACATCATATGCTAGTAAACTTTCTAGATCAGTATTCTCAGCTTCATTGAAATATATTTGAGAAACTTCATCAAAAAGGTCGATATCTAAGAACTCTGGATTACTATTAGACAAATCTTGAAAGATCATTTGTGCTAAAGTAAGTTGAATCAAAGTATGAGCTTGTACTACTCGAGAGTAGGCATGACCACTTAAGATATTTTTTTACTGTATTTTCAGCATGAAATCTCACAGCTCTGAGATATCAAGACTTCGGTTTTCGGCATAAAACTTTCACGAGGACATGGTTTTTAGTTTTGGGCAGCGATGTATATCAAAAATAACTCTTTGTAAAAGTACAAGTATTTTTTTATCTCTGTTTAGAAATTTATTACATAATTAACACGAAACATCAATACGTTGCCGGAAAATTATAATCAAAATTCCAAAAATATTTTTAAATTAAATAAAATCAAACTTTTTCAAAATTCCAAAAATTAGAATGAAATCAATTATTTAAACTTTTTCTAAATTCCGGTAATATTCCAAAAATTCTTAGAAATTCAAACTTTTCCAAAATTCTAAAAATATTGCAAAAATTATTACAAGATCACAAATACAAACTTTTTCAAAATTCCAAAAATATTTCAAAAACTATAACAAATACAAAAATTTCCGTGTCAAAATTCCAAAAATTATAATAAAATCAAAAATTTTAAATTTTTCAAAATTCTAAAAATATTCCAAAAATTCTTACAAAATCAAAATATGAAACTTTTTTCAAAATTCTAAATATATATATATAAAATTCTATTTTCTTCAAAATTCTAAAAATATAGCAAAAATTACAACAAAATCAAAAATTGAAACCTTTTTCAAAATTACAAAAATATTCCAAAAATTAAAATAAAATCAAATATTTAAACTTTTTCTAAATTCCAATAATAATCCAAAAATTCTTAAAAATTCAAACTTTTTTCAAAACTTTAAAAGTATTGCAAAAATTATTACAAAATCAAAAATTTTTCAAAATTCCAAAAATTATAATAAAATCAAAAATTAAAAATTTTTCAAAATTCCAAAAATATTCCAAAAATTCTTACAAAATCAAAAGTTAAAACTTTTCCCGAAGTTCTAAAAATATTGCAAAAATTTTTACAACTTTTTCAAAATTCCAAAAATATTTCAAAAACTGTAACAAATTCAAAAATTTCCGTGTCCACTTTCATTTTCAATTACATTTACGTCATAAAAACAGCTACTTTTTTTTTCCAAAAAATTGGCTAAAAAATAAATGAAATCATTTTTTGACACACTTGAAAACATTATTTTGACAAACTTATAATGCCATAATTCTCAATAATAATACAAAATTTCATTTCAAACAAACAATTTTATTTTTTTCCAAAAAGTTGGGTAAAAAAATAAATAAAAATCTTTCTTTTGACACACTTGACAACATGTTTTTGACAAACTTATAATGCCATAATTCTCAATAATAATAATAAAACCAAAGTAATTTCATTTCAAACAAACAATTATTTTTTTTCCAAAAAATTAGGTAAAAAATAAATAAAAATCTTTCTTTTGACACACTTGACAACATTTTTTTGACAAACTTATAATGCAATAATCTAGTTTTTGATCTCATATACCAATCCCTACCACCAAGATTTCTCCAAATTTAATGTTCCTACTCGTAATCACTTAAAATGAACGTTTTTTAAGCCAAAAATATGATAATTTGCTATTTTTGAAACACATGGTGATTTTTTTGACACTCTTCCGGTACAGTTATCGAACACAGCGTCCTTTCAGACCTGTCCCTTGCGTATACCTATTTTTAGAAAAAAAAATTTTGAAATCCCTCCAGCGGTTTTCCCTGCAGCGTACATAATGACGGCCGGCCGGCCAGCTGGCCGGAAGACAGACATACATTTTTTTTTCCTTTTTTAGAATCAGGCAGGAGGTCCTAAAACGTCGAAAAATGTAAAAAAAAGTGGCGGTAAGAATTTCACTTTTGGCTCATGAATGTAATACTTAGGTCTTTCAGACCGAAGTAATATTAATTTACAGCTTAAAACCAAATAATATTACTTGCAAGAGTTTTTCATAATTTTCCGACTAAATAAATTTTTTTTATTATTTTAAATATCAAATTTGACATTAAAGTCACCAAAAAAATTAAAACATGTATTATTTAATTGTACTTAAATTTTTCAAATTTTTTTATCAGAAATTTTTTTTTTGCTATTTTCCGAGAAAATAGAAAATTTTTCTTAAATATAAATATCAAATTTGAGGTCAGTGACCAAAAAAAACGCGACAAAATTACCTGCACCTACTGAAGCGCAGTAAACTCGCATTAAAAATTTATACATTCATCTATACAACATTTAAATTTTAAATAAAAAATTTAAATTTTTTAATCGGAAAATTTTTTTTGCCATTTTCCGGGAAAATAGAACATTTTCTTCATTATAAATATTAAATTTGAGATCAGAGACCAAAAAAAACACTAAAACGATATATTGCATGGTTTTGCAATCATAATTTTCCAAATTTTCCAAATAATTTTCACAGGTTTCCAATACTTTATAAAGATTTTTACTTTTTGAGTGAAAATTCATTGCCAGCGTACTTAAAAACATTGAAAATGATATGCAACTCGTAATAATACTCTAAAATTGGAAATTCGGTAAAATTTTCTCGATTTTCCGCTTTTCACGTTATTATTTTGGAAACTGACGGATTCGTAATCAGCGACCAAAAAAACATGTAGAAACCTATTTTCAGGCTAAAAAACGTATTATTTAAAAAATTATAAATCGACAAAAATATTTTATTTTGCTAAAAGGCATATTAAGGGGTAGTAAAATAAGGGAGGTCGACCACCAACTTTTTATGACCGACGAATGATCCTGAGGGTATAAATAACATGTTATAAAAGAAAATTTTCGATTTAAAAATGTAGTTTTCATTATAATTAATTGTATGTTGATTCCCCCTTCACAGACCGTACTAATTATGTTTATCTTTATTTTTATACATGTTACTCTTTCCACACATTTAAAGGAGGTCCTAGGTCATTAGTCCAAACTTATTCCAAGCTTGGGTCATTT